>JAYDZG010000001.1:13913829-13927420 GCA_034509265.1 Microcambeva bendego | reverse complement strand
GTAAAATGTGGAATAACCGCAAATAGGTACACCAAATTAACAATGTATCCCCCCCCCCCCCCACACACACACACACATAGTTGAACCCAAGTCTCAAGAGTAGAGGAGCAAAGAAAGTTTAACGAACCATTACAATTAAAAGCAAAATGCAGCAACTGTGGCAATCTACCTTTTGAAAATGTCAGGAAATTGCTGGCGCATAATTTTGTACTTCTGCATGTCTGTCTGTATTTTGCAGTGTGGATCATTTTAAAGAAGCTATTGTGTAACGTTTTCATTCTTTTCTCTATAATAAAACTTTCAAAGCATTGTGTTGGGCTCAGGAATAGGAAGCTTTGTGTGTGATTTTGCATTTTGACTGAGTGAAGTGCATGGCTTTACAAAACACGCTAGCCCCCCAGAGCACAGAGTGTTGACAGAGACAGTGCTGACTTGCACACTTTGTATCAGAATTATAACTTTTTGTGAAGTTAAATTGATATAATTAAAATTCACCTCTGCGTTCTAAGAAGCTTTGTCATCTCAAAGTGGGCACCTCAGCAAAGTTGTTGTTTTCTTCTGTGCTAACAATTTGCATCAATCCTATCATCACTGACAACCTGCTTGCAAAATTAATGGCCCACTGTGCATAAGAGGAATCATTTGTTCAAGTCAGCATTAATATTGAGATGATAATGATCTGTTTACCCATCTTCATCCTCACTAAAGATTTATTTTGTTACACTACAAATACCAGAGGATAGATGAAACATACACTATAAATATTAGCATCTTTAATAGCCTTTCTGTATTAATGTATATAATACCCTGTTCACCAATTAAACATTGATTAAAATTATACTGCTTAACGCACAGTATATTAAAACAGTTAACAAGAAAGTATTATGACTGCCATTTAATTAATTATTGTATAATTTTCATTAACAATGGAAAGGACGCCAATCAATCTCGGTGTAACTCAGTGAAAGCTGGGAACAACATGACACATTCGGACACATACAAAATACATAACAGACAGTTTGATATGAGGATATGACAGAGGTCTTGAGGACTCTTGTCTGTGCATCATCTAATTAACCAGTTGTCCAACATATAGCGCAGAAACACTGACTGGCACCATCATGTCAGCTCTGGGGCAGCTTGTGCTTTTAGGGCGGTTCCCTTTTGTTCACAAAAAAGGCTGCAAAATCATCCAAGTTAACAGAAAGAGATAAAAGTGTTACCCCAGCAGAAAAGGCTTCAGTTTCAGAAGGAACTGTTTTTTTCCTCATATTTTCTTAACTTTTCTTTTTTTTGAATATTCACTGTCTCATTGATTCCCTCTTTTTTGTTCTCTTTTAACTTTTCTTGAGTTATACCAACAGCTCCTCTGTTTCAGTCAGTTTTGACTAGCATCAGTTTCTGTGTTCTTTCTTGAAGACATATGGTTTGTTGTTCAGTTTAACACTAATGTTTAATCAATTTTTCTCAATGTGGAGCTTGCACATTATATGTTTGCAGTCGGTTCCACAATCAGTACCAGATCACATATTTGCAAATAAAATTGAGCTCGTCCATCTCTTGGTGCTAAGAATGTATTCAATCTGATTTCAGTTAACATCCATCTAGTCCTGCATTTCTGTTTCTAAAACTATGTTGTCCAATTGTATTCTCATCCTAATTCCTAACTTTGGCATTCAAGTCTCATATAACAGCAAGACAAAAAGCAATCAAGACTCCTACAACAGCAGGTCAGAGAAGGTATGATCAGAGATTTTGGATTGCTGTCGGTAGTTCTGCCTCTTTTGTCTGCTTACTCAGGTTTGATCATGTTGGGGGAGGAAGGTTCTGTAATAATTAGGGGTGACAGAGTCTAATGGTACTCTTTGCAAAACTGACATTTTACTCTTAATGATATCAGTTTTGGACTACGTCTCCTGCTTTTTTATCCTGACAGGGTTCTGAAAGGAAGCAATTAACTCAGCCAATGAAAGTTGAAACCGGCAAGCCTACTATCCAGCTCCTAATGTATAAGATGGGAATCTGATGTGTTTGCACTTGTTATTGCTATCTTAGACTGAACTAGAATTTCTTACATTATTATTATTATTTGCTAGTTCATTTTAGTTCAACTTAATTGTGTGCATGCAAATTATATTTATTTAAATTATTCTCAGGGCCACCCAGGGAAGATGGGTCACTGAATCGTCTCAAGCTTCTTCCTGTAATTTTCCCTTGCTACTGCAACCCTTGGCTTGCTCAACAGAAGTTTTTTGGTCTGTTGATCCTGGATTCTGTAAAGTTGCTTTGAGACAATTTAAATTGTAAAAATCATCATTAAAAGCACTTTTCAAACACATTGGAATTGGAAGTCTTTGACAGGTGACAAAACACAAGGTATAGTATTCTGCTCCCCCGGTGCTCCTCTTTCAGTGCAAGCTTTATTCATACAGAGTTTAATGGATTAGGTTTGTATGGACAAGCATCCACACAAAACATTGCATGTGAGATATTGAGCCCACCATTTCAATCATCATTAAACTTTGTAGCAGTCGAACCTCATTCTCTGGGTGAAATCGTGCATCCATCAACTGGCACTGATGATAAACTAATTTGGGTTTTGAGTTTGCTGCCTTGTATACCATCCAACACCTGTGAGATGTATCGTCAACAAGCAGACTTTTTTTTTAGAAAAAACATAAATTCCTGAAGAAATCTGTTGTGGATCAAATCTAATCAAAGTAAAAAGCTTTTCAGAATAGGATGATCTGTTATAGCTTGGTCATTTCTAAAGCAGTTGAATTAAATGATTTTGGTTTCAGTAGTGATGTATTAAAGAATTGTCATCAGTTTAGAACAGTGCTTTTTGAAATAAAATAAAACATTTTTATTACATTTTGTCATTGTTTCAGACATAAACACTTGTCATTTTTGCTTATAACAACTATCCTACAGAATACAATCTGTGATAAAGCCATGCACCTCTCCTGTACGGCCATGATTTATGGCTTGTGTGTTCTTCATGTCTTTGCCATAGCAAAGTAGTCACAGCAGCAATGCCCTCGCTCAGTGTTAAAATAATAGGGCTTTTCTCGCAGCAGATGCCAGGATGAAGAACTCTTCTTGGTGGAGCTGCAGCACTGGTAATTAGCCAGCATGGGTTACAGCAAGGGCCGTCAGTGTGTCTGTTAAGTGGGTTCAAAGGGAGAAAAGAGTGGTTCAGAAAAGGGCTCAACAAGAAGACATGATTGTTAGGCCCTTTGGCTCCACACATCTGGCTCTCTTCATCTTAAGCAGAGCACAGCTTTATACTTTTTTGGCCCATAGTTTTCATCATATGTAATTATGATTCGACTTTTTGGTCTCTTCAGTTGGCTCATCGGTCAATTATAGTATAACACATTATTGATTCGGCTGCAGGAGAAGCCATTAAGGATTTCTGAAGGGGAAATCACTTATACAAGTGCTAATGTGATAAATGTTTTAATCCCAGATTTTCATTAATGCTACCAATCAAACACTGCTATGAGGCAACAAATAAATGATTAAATTGAACACAGTTGGCTTTTGGAAATATGAGCTACTAAACTGGCTGCCTTTGTGCTGTTTCTTCTTTGATGTGGAAGCAAGGCCTCATATTCACTAACGGAAGGATTTTAAAGTGATACTGAGGCAGGGTGAAAGCACAGTGGTGCTATATCTCCTTACAGAAAAGGTGCACTGGGGCCAGTGTCCTTTCTGTGTGGAGGTTACAAGTTCACCTTTAGTTTATCCATGTCTTTCGCCCCACAATCTCTTATCTTTTGTCCAATTACAACAGACCCAAGACAACTATGGTAGGGATCAATTGATAAAACAGTCAATGAATGAATCAATGAAAATATTAGATTTGTTGTAGTGCTGGCATAAAAACTATGTCAAATCAATAAGGCGGCCAATGATCTGTGGCAACCCCTAACATGAGCAGCCAAAATGATTCACTTTCTGATTATTAAATTAATCTAACGGTAGGTCCAAGGTCAGTCCAAGGTCATTTAAGGTCACTGGACGAAATTTTCGGTTCAATTAAGAGGATTGTTTTATGATGAACTCAACTTCTTAAAATCATTATTGTTGGTCAAATATCAATAAAAGTTGTTCATAGCTATGGGGCTACAACTTTGGTTCAAGCATCGTAGCAGTCCAACTCACAGAGTCATTGAACAAACATGAAATACAGCAGCACATCGAGAACAGCGAATTAAAACAACTGATCAGAGCAAAAGAAAATGCGCTCTATGTCACTCACCGCAGTTTGAGTACTGATCTATTTTTTTGTAATATCAGCACACAACATGGCACATGTAAGCAACGCTATGCACTTTTTCACCCTTTTCGATGTATTATGTTGTGATGTATGTTTAGGGCTGTGTTTTGCGTGCAGTTTGTGCACCCTGGTCGTAGATTATCAGTCGCAACAAATTATTTCGTAGTATGAGCACATAAATAATCCTGTTGAATTGCATGCCTGATGTACATTGATTAACATCTAATTTTAATTGCTGCTTACCTCACACTTGGGGATGGCTTGCAGGCCAGATAAGGCCCCGGTGCCCAGATGTGCCCTTAACATGTTCAATGAGGAGCAGCTGTGGATAATTAACATGGGACAAATCAGAGAGAGTGGTGTAGACTTCAAACTTAAAATGCTCCATTGTGTGCTCCTGGAGAGAGGGGTGTAACTTTTATTGCATTTTACAGAATGCCTTAGTTAACCATTAGTATTGTCTCTTTTGAAAAGAAAACCTGTTTCCTTTACATTTTTTGATACTGGTTGTCATTTGCCATGTGGTAAATTTAAATACCAACCTAAAAATATTAAGCAATTTTCCAGTGGTATTTTATTGTTCTTCACATAAACAATAACTGTGGTATAGTCAATCTATATTGGTGTACAATAACTAGTAGTTTAGCAAATTTGTTAAATACTTGTCCAGTGCTGGGCAAGCTGAAAAACCTTTGGTAGGAGTGTGTTAGCACTCCTTCTGTTCACAGCATTAGTCAGTTGTGATTCTAAATTGTACTAGATAGCATGTTAGCCTAGCCATTGTTGCAGTTGGAGAAAACAGCAGAATGGGAGCATGTGGCTTGGTGTCAGCAGTGCACGAGTGGCCTCACTCGGGCTGAACGTGTTCCTCATATTTGAGGCTGAGCTACATACGGAGGGCATCGTGCCTGAGGCCCTGGGGCCACGCAGTCCCAGGTCAGCAGATGGGCCTATGATTATTATTTTCAGGCCCTTGTCTTACCTGACCACTTCTTTTTGCACAGTGAACAGCTGTTTTACTCGCTTCACTGCGAGCATGCAGCGAATGGCCATTTTTCTTCTTGTTCGTTACTTTGTACATAATATAAATCTTTACTGTGACCCTGCTCCTGGCTCCATCCACCTGTGTCTTACTGCAGGCAAAATCTCCCACTGAGAATTCAACCCCCTCCCCCTTTCCCATAGTCTTTATCTGCACAGAGAACAGAGACTACTTGTGGAAACTTTTCTGTAAAAGAATAATGGATAATATATTCTGTAAAAACATTTATCATTTCTTATGTTATGTTTGCATATGCTTTTATGGTCTTAAGGATAACAGTAATTTATTATGACAACGGAACATCCATCCATCCATCCATCCGTCCACACTATATACCTTCCACACTGTATACCTGTATAGATGTTAATTCATTCTAATGTCATATCATAAATATAGCATATTTCACCACTCTAAAATGTATTCTTCTTGCAGTTTATTTCAAAATAAATAATAAAATAATGAGTGTCGATACACTATAGTTTCCCAGTTAATATTTAATAACTGGGATACTTATTGACAGTCATAATGAGAAACTGAAGGGAAATATAATGAATGATGACACATTGAAACATGTAAACAATGTTTGAGGCTGTCGTCGATTGTCAGTCCCGAAGAGCTAGCTACTGATTAATTATGGGAATTTATTTGAGTTTTTTCAGCTCTGTCTTCACAGAGGGACACACAAGGCATACTGTAGTTTTTTGGATGAATACCCTCTTTATGTGCACCAATTTATCACGCCACAGGGAAAAATGCTCTACATCTACATGAGCACCTGGTGTCCGGCCAGTCTCTTTCCTGCACACAGACACACACTCACACACGCATTCACACATTTGTCTTTGTTAGTAAGATTTTTTGTGTTATACCACTGTATATAATTATTGTTAAGTGTTAAGTTTAATAAGAAGAAAGGTTTGGATTCTAACCGTCATGTTCTACACTTTGTTTACATTGGTTTCATGACAGTACAGATTATCACGGTTAAGTCTACAATGTCAAACACAGTCAGGAACAATTTTGTACCTTTGGCTTTGAACTGTGGAAAGAAGGTCACACAGAAAAGATCTGGATCACTTCATCTAGGAATCAAACTCAAGGACAGGAACCTTGGTCAGTGCCATCCTCATGCTGCATGTCTGCACTTACAATGATTACAATTAAAATGTTTGTAAACATTATTTTTCACAATTTATAATTTTTTTATTTGATTGAATTATTATAAAGTATTTTTTTAAATGAGGTGATGTTCTACATGCAAAAAGTTCCCGGCCTGGCTTATTGTACAACTATGGTATATAGAATCATTTAGATAAATGTAATAGACAGCATTAAAATGTCCTCCTAATTTTTAAAACTCATTTTTAGGTTTCATTACTGCTTGAACCTGGTTGGGGTGGTTGGGGTACAGGGGGTGAACTTTTCCTGAAATCGCTGGGCTTAATGCAGTAACACACCATGGACAAACAGTCGAAATATACAGAAGAAAGAAAAGCTGGGTAACATTTAAGCATTCAGATAAAGAGAATAGCTACTTCGTTTTAAGTGCCAACTGCAAGTCTAAAAAGCTAGCAAGAGTGAATCCGACTTCATTTATTAATGAAGGAAGAAATGACTGAGAGGAAATAGCTTTGAAGTGTTCAGTGTTGAGAATCTCAGAGGATCTTTGCCTGTAAATTTGACGCATTTATAAGCCAAAGGCTCGTGCCATGCCGAGGCGCACAGAGGACTTGGCCGTTTGCTCTGTGATTGATTCTGCCCATTACTGAGGGCTTGCTGCCTCATTCGGCACCCCAGCACAACCCTCTCATTCACTGAGCGGGCGCATTAGGAATCCCTGCTCCTCCCTCAGCCCCTCCAGTGTACTTTCAAGGGAAAAAATGTGTGGAAATGAATTATGGAAATTTTGATGGGAAACTGGAAAAAAATTTGTGCCATGCTGGTGTTTCATTTAGCCAGACACTTTCTTAGAGTAGCGTCTGCAGGCCTGCGAGGGACCGAGTTGGAAATATCACTCAGCACAGCAGAAGCGCCAAGAGACTGCTTCTCTCCACTGTTCATTGCAACTTGCAGTGCCCATTTATATGTGCAGTGGCCTGGGTCTTTCTGATATATGTGCTCATACAGGTGTATTTATCAGCTTCATTCAGGACTCAAGGGTAGAAACTGGCCGGCTCCAAGTTCTGGAAAAAAAAGCTTCTTATATCTTACCTCAGCACTTGTAAAACAAGATGTCACTAGAAAGTATAAAACACATAAACTTTTTTTTTTTGCCAGCATGCTTTTGTTTTGGAAACTATAGCTAATTGCAGCTCAAAAATAAATCCAAACCTTCAGAAAAAATTTTTCATACAGTTTCATTTATTTTTTGTCAACCTAGTCAGGGTCATGGCAGGTACAGTACCACTGGGAAACAACATTTACAGGAATACCCCACACAGGGTGCAAGAACATCGCAGAATTTCAACCTTTCCACATTCTGCACATCATCATGGCTGAATAATCAGACAATGCCAGTACAAGTCTACTCTTGAAAATGGCCGAGGCTGAAAAAAGGCCCCATATGGCTGCACAGCTAAAAAACTTGCATAATAAGAAGAATGACACTTAATAATGGTGAAACAGCAATGGATCTGGAGCAATACATCTAGAGTTAGTATATTTTAGAAGAACATAAAAGAAAAGGCTTGAAGGGTAAAAAAATAAAGGTCTGTACAAGTTCCGATATTTAAGTAACATTTTACAACCATCAAAATGTTTTATTGCTGTTTGATGTTTGTATGTTCATTAAGGAACCTTTTATAAGTCAGTAGGTTAGGTTTGCAGTCCTTCCCTAAAGGAAAGAGACATGCATGATGTAGAGGAAGCACAAAAACAGCGATGTTGAAAAAGAATGAGCTGCTTATAACAAACATTTGTAACATCAGAAGCCTGTTATAGGCCTTGTGTAACTGCAGAAACTCATAAGGAAAAAATGCATCAGTTGCAGGTGTGATTACGTCTGACTTATGGCAGGCCAAAGCAAGGCTGTCTGACTTAAATGGCCTAAATCCATGAATCAGTTCCAGGGGACACCCCTGTGGAACGATGGAATGGAAGGCGCCAGTGTTGCTCTGAAACAGACAGCTCTTAAAAGCCAAAGCATAAGAAAACTGTCTCAGCAAATGTCCCTTTCAATCATGTCATTGGTTCCCCAGTCGACTGTAAATAATGAGTTGATGCATGTCCAGGGCAGACTGAGGCAACAAAAGCCTGCATATTTTTACTAGAAAAAAAGAAAATGGTGATTTTAGTAGATCAGATTTGATATGTACACAGCTGTAAGATTTGTAGCCACTTTGTAACTGCATTATTCACAACAGCAGTTAAAAATTCTCCCCTCTTTCCTCCTGATCTTTAGAAAAAAATGTAGAGTATCATTATACTTCCTCACTGATTAAGGAGAGCGAGATTGTTGCATGTTCCCTCTATCATGTGCACAGTAATATGGCATTTTCTCACCTGCACACGGCGAGTTCATAGGCTAAAATGAAAAGCTGGGATAGGGAAAAAGCCACTCCATTTTTGATTGGATAAGCATTTAAGAATGTGTGTGAGAGTGATTTTGAAACCATGACCTCTATGGGCTGTGGTGCCATAACTAAATGTTTTTAATACATTTCAGTATACTACTTCTGTACTAATAAATCTTTTAAACTAAATTAGCATAAATTAAATTATGATTTAAATAACTAAATAGATTACTTTAACTGAACAATAAAATAACTATTTAAATGGCAAAATTGGTATTGTTTAATTGATAAAACAGCTTGAGTAAATTTAAATCTTGATAATGGTTTAATATTCATAAAGACTCTTTCATGATTTCACATTCAACTAACATCTAAAAATGAAACGGTTTGTAAGCCTTTCCCTGATAAAACATAGTCATAAGAACAACAATGAAGAAACCAACTGCTAGCAGTGCAGGAGGCAACCTTTGGGCCATTAGCAGTCTGCTCTCTACTCTCAGTCAGGGGTTATGGCCTCCATACTTTCTTCTACTCACTCTCTCTCTATTATTTAATCCACTATATCTCTCTCTCCCTCTGTCCGTCACATGTGCCCGCTGTGGGGACCTGGCAAATGGTGCTGTGTCTTGCCAAGGAAGATTTATACCCGGTGCTTGACCTAGTTGAGTTTGCATCTATATTAGTGAGAAGTGAGGGCTAGGTGGAGGGAGCGGGAAAGGTCACAGAGAGCCCCACTCCTCCACTGATGTATCAGGATGATGGAACTGGCTAATTTAGTTAGCAACAGTTGTTCCCTCCACTGCCAGAGCTGGAACACCAATGCTGCTAATGCAAAGGAAAATTAATATTTGATGTGTAAGGTTAATGTTAAGTAAAGTAAAATGTACATGCATTATAATAATAATAAAAAAAGATGTATTTCAAGTATTAGTATTTGCTAATATTTACTGACTGTGAGTCATGTATTACATGTATTGTATTATTGGTACCCTGAATATTATTACAATCTGAAAAAATATCTCCAGATGTACACTCACACATGCACACGGATACACACACACAAATTATTGGAATGGTGAGGCCAATTCCATTATTTTAGGTGTAGACTAAAAATGAGTTTGACATTAAAAGATTCATGAGATAAAACATCAACATTCCAACTTTTATTTCCAGGTATTTACATCTGGATCTAATACACAGTTCAGAAGATAGCACCTTGTGTCTGAGCAAAAGTATTAGAACAGATAAACGTGAAATAGATTAAAGTTAATAAGACATCATATTTAGTTACAAACACTTTGCTTGTAATAACTGCATCAAGCCCGTGACCTACTAACATCACATCGCTTTCTTCTTTTGTGATGCTTTTCCAGGTTTCAACTTCATGCCGCTGATAAACTTCTTTTATAGTTTTGGGTAATTATCTTGCTGCTAGGTGAATAATCTCTCCATCAGTTTAGTTGCATCTATTTTTTTTAAATGACAGACAAAATGTTTCTATAGACTTCATTATAGTGCTGCTATCATGCATGACATCATCAATGAAGATTAATGAGCCCATCAGAAAAAGCTATGAAAGCTCAAGCCATGACATTACCTCCACTAGGCATGTGCACAGATCGACCCCTAGTGGTGCTCAAGCACCTGCCTTTTTGCCCTGGATGGGAAAAGTGCCCTTTTTGCTGGAGCCCATTCTTTAATATTTAAAAGATTTTCATTTATTTATGCAATTTAATAATTAGAATTTTTGATTAGATGTGTATTGATTGTGTTAACAAAATAAATGTACAAGTTAAAAATCCTATGTTTTTTATGATTATTTTAAGAATAATTTTGGTGATGGGTGCCCTTTTTTGGCTTGAAAACCTGACCCTTCCCCCCCAAAATGCCTAACCTCCACTGTGTTTCACAAATGAGCTAGTACATTTGCTCATATCCTTTATTTTCCAACTTTAGCCTTTCCATTACATTGGTAAAGGTTCATCATTCCAAAATCCCAGAATTTCTTAAGCTTGTACCTGTGTTAATTAGCGATTTGCTTCTATACATATCTTTATTTGTGGTTTAATTAACTTTTAACTTGATAAATATAAGAGAAAAAATATTTTACATGTAGCTACGTTATATTAATTATTAATCTACTTTATTTAATGTAGCATTTCCATGAGCATAATTAATCTATGCTAAAAATGTGTTGGTTTTCACATTTATATGCAAAAAATATGTGAAAAATAGCCTGTTTAGAACAATGTTTTTGCAAAAAATACATGTCCTTGCTTTGGCTATCAACTTTAATAAAACTATACAAAGAAGATTAAATAGAAAACAATGTGGGGGTAAAAATATCATCTGTGCACAGTCTCATTTACATGATAGAATAACCTTCCAATGATAGCAAGAGAGAATTGAAGAAAAAAAGGCAAAATGTAAAGATAATTTATTCCATGTATTTGTGGTCATGGTCTTCACTTCTTTATCATCCAGAGAATCGCATTAAATCACCACACAAGAGGAAATGCGTCTCTGGAGTGGGGTGAGAAATAAGACATCCTCCGCATATAATGAATTCCTGTGAGAATTACCGCACCTCAGTATGAAGACCTAATCACAAATTAAGAGCTTGTTGTCTGCATACTTTTGTAGAACAGATGCAGATGTAACCGGCATGACTAGAGCTATAATGCATGACATGCTTCTACTGGCACAACAGAGAAAGAAAAAGAGACCATTTATGTCATACTCTCCCACCAAATCTTTACTGTACAACATAATTGTTATACAGTTGTCTTTTTTAGACAAGCTACATGTATATACAGTTTGATTATAAAATAATTGTGACTAATCACTGCCTATAAACATAATACCATACAAAGAACACAGTTGATACATCAAATATCAGCAATGTTTGTGTAGTCACTCCCAGTTTTTATTTTCTAAATTCCTCTGCAAGTATTAAAACAATATTGGCCAATATCCAAGCTGTAAATATTACTCTACAGAGTCATTTTAGCCACTGTTGTCTGTGACTTTTTTGTTAGCTTGCTTGCTGACAAGTGAAGGCTGTTATAGCTTCATTGATTGTAAGCACATTCTGATCGTATATGGTGTATCATATAGTGTATATGAACAAAGACAGTAGCTGACATGCCACTAAATCGTGTCGTTTTTTGTTTTCATCTTTTCATTAACACAGTCAACCATGTCAGGTGTTTTACATGTTTGTTTTTAATGAAGAATGCCGTTTGTGGTGACTGTTGAGGTAAAAAAAAAATATGTTTGAATTTGTTGAACTCATAACTATATCTTTGTTCAATTTTTGTATTTCAATTGTTTCCCTCAAATTACTGTGAGGTTACAGAAAAGAGAGATGGACTGGCCCACATATCATGAATGAGTAAAATAATGAATTATTAAATTAATAAAAAAAATGAACATACAGCACAAACAAGACTCACCCCTTAACACACTAATCTTAACTTAAAAAATACAAAACTCGGATACTTTTGTTATTGTCATTATCTTTTATAACTGAATTTTGTATATATTTGAGTGAATTGGAATGTGTATTTGTGTATTTTGGAATATGTGTATGTGTTTAGATGTGCTAGCATCTATAAAAGCTAAGACGATCAACTTCGGTCCACCATTCTGATAGGTTTCTTTTGTACAGCTGGTCTTTAAAAGTTTTTTTTTCCCACCGAGTAACCAGGCAGATCTAGTAGGCTTTAATCAATACAGGAAAACACAAACCCACAGGGACAGGAAAATCCTCCAACTCCAGATAAAAATTAAACACCACTCTCTTTGACATGTAAAAACCATGTCAGAATGCACTGGCTAACACCAGATACATCTATCATTGCCATCAAATGGTGGTTTTCTAACTTCAAGATACCACGTGACAAGTATTTTTTGTACAGTTATGGGTAAACGACACTATCATAAATCATGTCTGACAAAGCTCAGCTTGACCTCCAAGTGGCAGAGTTATCAGTGTATTCAGATTCTCCATGGTAAGGATGTCTGGTGACCCGGTGTCGTTCTTGCTGCCGTAGTTGGAGTTCTGAGCGTGTTCAAGTAATCCCTAGGGTTGCTGGAAAATAACAAAGGATCTCATGCTGTGGTCTCTCAAAGGACACTATTCAACAGACTGGAGCCTACTTCTCTTTGTCCTTCAATTTCAGAGGAGTCTTTTTGCACTAAGCTCAATTTGCTCAGTGCTCTAAGGATTTCCTTAAATGATTTACATATGCTATTTTATTTTTAAATACCATCATTGTGAAAATATAGAAAAACTATATTATGCATTGTGCTGTGAATATGTATTTGCCCCTTCTACATTACTACATTACATCTCGCTATATTGTCACATTGTGAAGCGAAGATAGAGATAGGTGAAGCCCTGCATCTGCACAAATGAAATAAGCACTTGCAGTTCAGAGGTTATCATACTGGACAAGTAATTAAAGGGTTGCTGGTTCAAGCTTCACCACCACACATTTGCCACAGTTGCTTTGCATAAAAGCATTTGTTACATGTTGAAAATATAAAAGTACCAAAGAGCAAATCAATAGTTATCCAAGGTGAAATAAACTGGCTAAAAGGGAGCGAACAAGGTGATCAAATAATAAAAAACATTATTGAAAGATTTATGAAAGACAAAAACACCAAAAATTGGGAAAACGGGTGGATCAGGGATTATTATATTGATAAATTATATTGAATATGTAGTGGCAGATACTAAATTTGTAA
>JAYDZG010000001.1:13815562-13831982 GCA_034509265.1 Microcambeva bendego | reverse complement strand
ACCTACCTACCTACCTACCTACCTACCTACCTACCTACCTACCTACCTACCTACCTACCTACCTACCTACCTACCTATCTATCTATCTATCTATCTATCTATCTACCTATCTATCTATCTATCTATCTAACCTAATAGAAACAAGAACAATTTCATATATTGACAAATACTATATATATGGCCAATAGAAAAATGGACACATATGTGAGCTTTGAATCATGGACCTCAGCATTGAATCTCTGCATTGATGTGCTAGGAGTTCTAGAGATTGTGTTACAGCCTTGTTTCCCGATTTGGAAGTTGCATCACACACGCATCCATTCACATTCTTAAAACACAGTTTTAGAGTATCTAGTTTACCTTTTGCATTTTCATGGAGGGTTTAAGAAAACTTTCCTGGAAGGAAACTATTGCAGGCTGAACATGTTGTGAGGATTAAACCTAAGTCCTTAGCTGGTATTTACTAGCTTTGTCAAATATATCACAACAGCATAACATGATCTCTTTTTTTCATAGGAACCTACTTTTTCTGGTCATCTCTAAAATTTGTTATGATGGAAATATAATTAATCTGTGTGTTTGCTCCTAGTTTGTAAAAATGTCTTTCAGAAGAAAAAGCTGTTGAAAAACTACAAAAGTTGTCCTTGGTAGGTTGGGGGTACATTTAGGTTAATTCATGTGATGTCCTAATACTGAATGAGTTGCTCTCTTTAGGCAATAAAGCTAGCAGGAACAGGTTGTTCTTATTTATTCATTTATTTATTTATTGTTGATTTATTTTTATTCTGCTTATACTTAATTCAACAAAGCTATGATGATGACAATATGATTTTCCCTTGTTTATTTACAATTCAAGGAATAATAGAAGACAGGAATTCTCCACAAGCAGGCTAGCTTGTCAGCGTTTTTAAATTCAGTACTTGTGTTGCTAATAAGGTAGCGGTGTAGGGGAACAGGGGAGCACTGCTGACATATACCACTCGTGGGTTTTTTGTGAGATTTGTATTATTATCTTTTTTGTTCGACCTAATTGAATTTCAAGCTCTTATCTGGTTTGCTGAGCATCACCGTATTAAAGGAACAACCCAAAAAGAGAACACTATTGTATCCTCAAGACTGATTTGTACATCACAGGTGAATAAATCTATGCAACTGCATTTACTTCTGGTATAAAAAGAGCTATTGCTAAATGTCAGTATTAATATCTTGCTGATGGCTCTCACCCATTCTCTATAAAAAAGAGCAGAGGGAAGCTGATAGCAGTGAGTCTTTTATGCATTAGATGAGTCCTCTGAACCCTTACATTCGAAATGAGTTTGAGACAGAGGACGAAGAGTCTCCAATTCCCCTCTCAACATTTGTGTCACACTGATAAAAATCATTATGACAGTCTCTGGTTCCCTTTGCCTGTCTGTTAAGAGCCTTCCCCGCTCTCCCATGCTCAGCTTCTTCTCACAGAGCCGAGGAAAATGATATCTTTGCAGTCTTGCACCAAAGCCAAATGCTCTTGGCAGGGTGGAGTGTTCAGCTTTGCTTGCCAAGCACCTGGTCAAACTGAACACAATGAGCAGCTTATGGATGCTGTCCATCGTCAAACATCGTTTTTAACCATGATACTGTGCAAATGATCGAGTTTAAAGGGAATCCTTGTAGGGAAGTCTTGAAAGGAAAAAAAGTAAACACTTTTTCCTGCAGTATTACTGAGCTTTGACTGCCTCTCTTCCCCAGACGCCGAAGAGGATTTGAGTGCTAAGTAATCTGCTGCTGCCAGTTTTGTCTTTTATAATTAACTCGTCATTGTTTTCGTCTCACTTGTCTTTTCATGCTGCTCGGAACAGTCTGTTATAGACATTTATTAGCCTAGTTTAAAAATGATTGAGAATTAGATTTTTGTAAAAGTGGAAATAGTTTAAAAAGAACTGGATAAGGAGATGCAACATATTTTCTGAGTACTTATATGATATAGCTTGAAAAAATCAGTGTGATGTCCTGATCCAGCTTTGCAAGCAAGTTGATGTTAATACAATGTAACAATGTCAGATGCCTGAATTATTACAGCTGTGTCACAAAACACTGATTGTCCATACTCAAACTATGCAAAGCACCATACTTACTAATTTCTTACTAAATGATGGTTTCACGGCATTTAGAGTATGTAAAGGGTAAACAAGTATTTGGGGTAAAAGCCTTGTTCAGGGACACAATCAAGGCAACTTGACATTGATGAGGTTTCAACCAGTGACCTGCTGATTACTACTTCATTACTTTAACCACTGAGCTAAATCCCAATTCCCTCCATAATAAATTAATGAAATCATGGGTTAAAAGCACACATTTGCTTGCTGCAAGTATGGAATTCTGGATAGGTTTTGTTCAGACAAAACAACTGTGAATAGTTTTGCAGCTGTACTTTTGAGCAGTTTGGCAACAATCCTATGAACTGTCCATGTATCACTGTCAGTGGGTCGACTTGCGACCACTGTATCTTCTTGCTGAAACCATTTTTTAATTCATGACACACACTCCCAGGTCTTTTGAGGCTGTTCCAGTTTTTCTGATTGATGTACTTGCGATTTTGGCACCGACAATTTGACCTCAAGATGCTCCGTTATACCTTGCTTTGATATCTCATATCTGAAAGTGTCTTTTACAGCTAATAATTAACTATTAATCTCTGAGAAGTGATAACTTACACGTGCAGCTGTGTTTGTAACTGCGATTTAGTCTCTTTAAGCTAGACCCTCTTGCTTGCGGGCTTTCTGTTACTTTTTCCACCTCCTGCATGTCAGTACATCTTATCCATGACTACTCACCTCTAACACGGAAGTACGACATCAAGGGACAATTTTTTTTGACTCCTCAGACACAAAAGGACATGAAGACCTAAGATTTGCAGTAGTGCGAATTTAATATGGATTGTGCAGATGGGGTTTGCTGGAATGGTGCTGTGTGCTGACTCTATAGGGTTGAGTTGAGCTCAAAGTGTCAAGGCAACCCCCATGCTGAATGCACTGGTGGGGAGTGAATACCGTCTGGCAGACAGGTTGGCAAACTCTGCTCTTTTCCTCTGTACTTGCGCTGGAGTAAATCCAGGGGTAATTAAAGTTGAGCATAGTGTCACACTATTGTGTTATTAGAGGGGTCATCTGCAAAATATTGAATTGATACTATAAAGAACTAATATTATAATAGATCTTAACCTACGATTCAGCATTTCATTATAGTTTTAACCATAGATGTACATTTAAAACTGTGCCAGTGACATGGTGCCGTGTCGCTTTACACCGTCAAGGTTCTGAGAAAAACTTTCTTTGTGCCTATATACATAAGATTGACACATCTAATATGGGTGACGCCATAAAACCTAGCATCCACTAACTTCTGCAACATATTAGTGATGGTGTCCGTCCAGTTTGTTAAGTTTCGGTGGACTAACCAAGTCATTAACAGTTTCTTCAATTCTTTAGAGGAAAGTATAAAGCTTACATTTAAGTTCTTAGGGTTCCTCACAATTACATTTCCGTTATTATTATTTTTATGCAATTTCTCCTATTTGTTTCTCAATTCAGCATTGTCAGTTTGTCTTCTATTGCTGGGGATTCCTGATTGCAGGTATATTGATGCATACACTTCCTCCGACCCACATGCAGCCCTTAGCAGAACACTTCTTTCACCCACTATCTGGCATTCAGGGTCCTTAGGAAGTGTCTGAAGACCCTGCATAGCCTTGTCACCCCACCCTACAAGAAGGAGTTGGTGTGGAATATCTTGCTGTACCAACTGGGTACCCAAGATTAGATTTTTAACCAATTTTACATATTGTTTTTTTTTTCTATACTAAAAGTATAAATAAAATTGATATTTTTTATTTAGTATGTTTAAAAACATTTTTAAATAGACTATTAGCATATTTATTAATCTGGTTATGTGCTGTGTTTAACTTTAATTTTATTAATTAGATTTACTCAAATCTAATCAAGTTATTTTCATGCTAGCCATAGCTGATGATTTTGGATCTTTGAAATCGGATGTTTTTCAAAGTCACCTTTTCAGGAAAGGAACAAAAGTCTCTATAAAGCTTTGATTCTTAAGTTCAGCCATGTTATTAATTTTTCTATCACGTATAATCAGTCACTTTTTATATACACAATGGGGCTCACACTGTCTAGTCATGCTGATGTTCTCTGTCTTAGAAAAAAACTTTGTGTTTGGAAAGTTTTGTTCTCGTCGCCAGGTTATTTTTATATCGGCCCATTTTCGCCATTGTTGCGGCATTATGTTGACCTTACGCAAGTCAATTTCTCTGAAGTCAAATTAGCTTTTGCCATTTAGAGAAATGGTGTAATGTAATGGCTTGATGGGGGTTTTTTTTCTATTGAAACGTGAAGAACTAGAAGGCTGTGCCACTGGGGTTAATAATATTCCTTCTTTTCAACAAGTACAGAGGGATACACGGTTGTCCTTGAAGATGACAGCACCTCACGCCCTGCACTTCCGAGCTCTGCCCAGGCTCTTGGGTAAATCCAGTTCACTCTTAGACTTTGCCCACTTATTTCTTGCTGACCCTTTGTCATTCTACTGTCCCTCTTTTCCATCTGAGATATGACCAACTCAGTTTCATCAGAAGTATGTATGCCTATGCACAGATAAAAATAAAATACATTATTATTATTATTAGCACAAAGGAGTTTTAACATAGTTTATAAAACTGTACATATGTAAATCCTTTCGACTTCAGCCGTTAGTGATCACCATTTCACAATTACATGTAATGATCCTAATAAACTAAAGCTTTTTTTGTACCAGTATAATGCTGATTGCCCTGGGCGGCACAGGTGAGCAGTTGTGCCATGGATGAACCCACTGCTTTAGAAGTGCTTCCCAGATCCTGAGCACATTTCTCCAACTACAAAAACAATACATACATGAGTTACATGTAGCCTAAACGGTAACAAAAACAGAGACTTCAGGGTGTAGTAGTATGATTCTTCTTTATTCACACACAAACTGATCGAATCTCCCCCCAGGGATCAAACCCAGGACCTTCTTGCTGTGAGGCGGCAGTGCTACCCACTAAGCCACCATACTTAAACTTAAGCTTTAAAAAAAAGCTTACTACTGGCACAACCAAGAACACTGTTTAAACTCAATAAAAACCCTTTATAAATTATACATCACTCTTGTCCTGCCTTGGAGGACATTGCACATCCTCAGTAATTAATCAATTAGTTTTATGAAACAAACTAAACAATTTCCTGTTTAAACACCGGTGTCCTTTTTAAAATTTGGAAGGGTTTTTTAATAAGCCCTCTTTGGTTTTAAATAATCTAAAACAGGACAGAACAGAAAATCCCACCCAAACTCTGCGTCAAGTCTTCAAGGTCCATCCCATTTGATTGACTTCCCCATCTTCCAGTTGTAGATACTTTCACATGAACAACAGTTTGAGCGTAAGTGAAACCTAAAATATTGCTAAATGTTTTGTGAGTAAAAGTGAAAAAAAAAAAAAACCCAGCTCAAACAGCAGTTTTGCAGAACGTTGATGGTGTTATAGCTAGTTTATCCACGGTGCATTGAGACATGTATTCTTACTGCTTAGTTGAAAAAAGAAATGACGTTATCAGATTGTTATTCAGTTTGCTGCATCGATATTGGCATGTAAGAAAGTGGGTATTGAGCCAGCCCTAAAAAATAATACATTTACCCTTTTTTGTGAAATATGTTTTGTTTATTGATCTTAAATATGTCAAATATGCAATATCATAGTCAATCAGCATCTTACAGCTCTGAAATTCTTACAGCATCTTACAGCTCAGTACACATCTCTGGACTGTTCAGCATTTGTTAAATTTCACCACTCATTTACTTTAAATTCAGTTATTTAAGTCTCTGGGAGAGAGCAGTGTCAGGCATTTGAACCCCTTAAATCAATAGATGCTTATCAGGTTTTTGTAGCCGCAAATTGCATATGAAAGCATGTTGACTTAACTCGGGCTTCATGCAAGTCAATGAACAACTGACACTAAATCTTTAGAGGTGGATAAACATAACAAGAGAATAATTAGGAGAGACGTGAAGTGAAAGAGGAGGCTGCAGTCCATGCACTATTGTTTGATAGGAAGGAGAGAGGGACTGGGAATGCAGCTCAGCCTGAGGCCCGCAGAGGTTTGAGCCACCTGTTTGTTTTCCTTCTCAGCTGTGCAGGGAGCTTTTAAATGCCTCACTATGCCCCGCCCTGTGGGACCTGGTGGAGCGAGATCCAACACAAAAAAGGTGACGGAGGAGTCGCGGATTGTCGTAGTAACTTGGGGATATATGATTTATTCATCCTCACTCCTTTAAATTTAAGCGAAACTGTTGCACGTTTGCCCAGCTCAGCCCCCTGTGGAATAATCTTGCTGCTTAGAACAATTGAAAAGCAGTACATTTGTGTCATCTCTAACTGCCGGAAAGAGCTTGCTCCATTACTCCTCTGAGTGCAGCTGGGGGACAAGGGGCAGGAGAGATGGAGTGCAGAGCCAAGAGGGGAGATCTGGGACTGGGGAAGTAAAGGAAGTACGCTGGAGTCAGGGGTCATGCACAACCCGGCTACAAAAAAGTTTTTTTTCCCAGTGGATTTTATTTTTGCTCTGCATCCAATATCAAACTTAAACATACCTTTACTGACATGACAAAATATGGACATCCATATTGCCAAAACATCACAGCATATTACATATTATATATTCAGGAAATTTAGTAAAAATATAATCAAAATAAACATGCTAACACGCTTGCCGATTGGAAACTTCTGGGCTAGGCACCTGCATGAACAATGATTGTCTTTTGTTCATACAGGGTGTTAAGGTAAAACAGGTCATACAGGTTTCCTAAGGAAAAGGATTCCTCATAATTGATGCAATCACAACCTCTGCTGGCCGATTGATCCCATCTCCACAGTTGATGAATAATGGGGATCAGGTTGTGTCTCTCCTTACACATCTGCATTTGAACTCACAAAAAGATGTAGTCCACTACTGTACATGTGTTGGGAGGATGAGGGCTCAATCCTCAATCGCAGTTTGGTTATTGTACACTTAGGGTCGTGAGAGACTTGGATGAAAATGCCCAAACAAACAAAAGAACAATAACAATAGTTATAAAAAAATATACAATATAGAATATACAGTATATAAAAAGTTACATATACATAGAAACATTTGGAGTGCCCAGGTGGAGTAGTGTGATTTTCTGCTGCACACCAGCGACAAGAGACAGAACTCCCTGGTAGCTGATTGGCTGGGTGCCACTCTTGCCACTTGGATGCACAAACCAGTGCATTGTAGTGTCGGCCCCAAGCATGGATAAATAGGAGGGTTGTGTCAGGAAGGGTAATAATGTGGATTGCAATCCACTATGGCGACCCCTAAAGTTATCAACCAAAAGGATTTACATACATACAAAAAACCATTTACATAAACAGTTCAAGACACCATCTCCTTAAAGGAATGCAAAAATACAATATTTACACAGATAGGCACACCTATCTATTTTTCTTGAAAATGCACTTATAATTTCTCAGTCACTTGCACTTGAACAGCACTTTAAATTGGGGAAATTATGCCGAACCTGGATGTTACCAGTTAGACCTACAGTCCTACTGCATATAATAAGGTGGCACTGCCTGGCACTGTCGCTGCTTAAATCAAAGTCATTCACACCTGAGAGGCAGAGATTAGGCGAAAGTCAGGCTGAAGGTACAGTAATGGCCCGAGGTCTCTACTCCTCCACAGTGGAGACACATTCAGCGGTAGAGAAGCAAGTCTGGTGCCAGACAGATCCTTGGCAGGCCTCTCTCGCTTCACTTGGCCGGGTGGTCGATCACACCATCACAGCCAACAAGACGGTTAAAAAAGCGTCAACATGGACGTGCAGGCGGTGGAAGCTGTCAGTGTGCGGTAACGACGCTTCTGTTTTACTTTTTTAATTCATGCAAGATGTATGAGTGATGCTTCCGCCTAAGGCAGGATAAGCAAGCATTTATAAATAAATATATTTTGGACCGAGCTGGTAAGATGAAAATAAATAAGATGAAATACGGTGGCTCACCTCACAGCAAGAATGTCCAGGATTTGATTCTTAGGTGGAGATGAATTCATGATTTATCAATATCCACAGTACCAAGACGTGCAATCAGGTTAATTAGAGATACTAAAGTCCTCATAGTGAGAGTTTGTGTGAATGTGCGTCTTTGTGTTTGCCTTGTGGTGCTCTGGAGACTTATGAGCTTTTTACTGCCTTTTGTTCAGTAAACTGAACACACCACAACTATTATGAATAAAGCGCTGCGAAAACAGACAATGAACGATATAATTAATGACAATAAATGGCCTGTTAGCAATGGATATGGTTGAAACATTCATAATAACTTGCCTGGGTGTCCACAGGTTCTTGGCCATGTCATAAAATTGCTAAAATTGTCTTGAAAATATAGAAATTTTAAGCTCCCAAAATTTAGGCTTCTTTCCATGTCTTTTCATTTTTCTGATGAAAGATAAACTACAGACTCTCTATAAACCTGGCAGTTTTCGTATGACTCTCAAAAGGGTGTGCTTTTTATTCTTGACAGTACAATTTATGTATCTGTATGGTAACTTCATCTCATCACTCGAGCAACTTTACATGATTGATATTCTTTGCAAGGCCAACCAAGAGTTCAAACAAGCAAGTTCTGATGAGATATTTCTCAATAGAACTGTTATGACCGGAACATTTCATGAAGGAATAATAATTAATGAAATAAATTAATAATGTAAGTAATAAAAAGGCTCAAAAAGAGCTGTAATACACATTTACGGGGGGTAAATAAAGTTATTATTATATGGATTCCATCCTCAGGGGAGGAGGTCTTTTCTGTGTGAAGTTTGCCGGTTTTCAACTAACTAATTAATTGAGGAGATTGAAGTGGCCTTTGGGTGAATGGGTGGTGTGTGTATTTGTGTTTTCCCTGCAGTGGACTGGCACCCCGTCCTGGGTGTTGCTGTGTATTTTGCGTTGAAAACCTGGAATAGACTCCACCACCCCCAAGCAACACTAACTGGATAAGTGCGTGAATAGATAGAATCCCTCATTATCACAATCAAGCATAACTGATATAACTAATCAAGCTCTTTATTGGTTACTAAAGGTGTGCTTGAAAAATAACACATTAAAGAGCTGTAATGTTTAGGAATTTGTTGTTTTTTATAGTGCATTTGAATTATTGCTAAATTATGAGTGTTGTCCAAAACATAAAGGTAAGATATTTATACTAAACTCAAAAGAGGTACAAAATGTTCCTTAAATACAATGGAAAGCATAGCTCTCAAGTTCTAAGTTGAAGGAACACTGGCTATATTACCTGGATATGACAGAAAAAAAGCTATCACCAGCTGCCACCAGATTCCTGAGGAAGCAGGTGGTCA
Source organism: Microcambeva bendego (assembly GCA_034509265.1). NCBI lineage: Eukaryota > Metazoa > Chordata > Actinopteri > Siluriformes > Trichomycteridae > Microcambeva > Microcambeva bendego. The sequence continues at coordinate 13,822,539 of JAYDZG010000001.1, read as the reverse complement.
AAAACCCTTGAGTGACTGCAAAAGACCTGCAGTAAGCTGCCTTTGGGCTGCTTTGCTTACTCTGGCAGTGGACACATGCAGCATGTGGAGAGCAAGATGAATTCAGTCAAATATAAAGGAATTCTAGAAGAAAATGTGGTTCCTTCTGTAAGGAAGCTGAAGCTTGGTATCACTAGACAATGATTCCAAGCATACCTCTACAAGTCCACAAAGGCTTAGGTTTGAAAGAAGTTGCCAGATTTTAATGTTGCTGGTTTGAATACAAGCTGTGATATGCAGCCTTGAGCTAGGCCTTAACCCTCTCGTCGCCAGCCGACAATGAGTGTGTGTGTGTGTGTGTGTGTGTGTGACATGTAAGGCTTCCATTGATTCATTACCATTCTTTATTATTTATTTAAGCCAGATCATTTCTATTCTATTACTTGTATTGACATAATTATTAGTTATTCACATAAAGTTACATTTTGGTCTCTTACCCAAGCCCTGGCCAGATGCTATTGTGGGGCAATCAGCTGGTCAGGTATTTACACAGACATGAGGCTTTTTCTAAGAAAAAAAGAAGGTGAAATTATATCTGTGCTGTATTTATGGCTTTTCCAGCCGGACCAGGCGTGAACCTCATAAGGATGAGTGAATCCTTTCGGCTGCTCACATTAGGGGTCTTCACAGTTGATCGTGATCTGTTGTAATGATTTGACATGGTTGATTTTAATGGACTAAATACTGTGGTTTAAATATGTCGAGAAGGCCTTGAGAAGGTAAATCTTGTAAGCTTATGTTTACGAACACATGTGGATAGATGAACTAAGAAGCAAACCCTTCGGATGGAAACACAGCAGATGGATGTTGGAAGAATAAAGCGATGCCGGTCTTGTTTTGTGCAGTCAGGTGTCAGGTCTGGGCTCTGAGGAGCGCCAGCGAGCAGAGCAGAGCTGATGTAATATGACAGCTGCTTTACTGTTCTCAGAACAGTCTCTCCAAGGTCACTTTGGCTGGAGTAAACTCTAGAGAGGAAGTCTGATACATTACATTGATCAAAGCATAGTGATTCATAGATGTACACACTGCAAGTGCACAATGTGTGTTGTGCTAGGTTGAGTATGTGTGCTTGTGTGGCTGGGTGTTTGTGAACTAATAGGAAGAATGAGATTCCTTGCATGTGTCGGCCACACAGGGAAACCTTTTAAATCTACAACCTACTGTTTTTTGTTGCATGTTTGCATCTTTTCTGGCTTGTGTTAATTTGTGTGTGTTTCTTAGACAAGAATTAGAAAGAATGTAAGCTCAAAGTTCAAAATTGTCAGGAATTCTTTTAGAGACCAGAGGCTTTTTACCCCATGCATGGGATGCACAAAGTAGTATGATTTGCTAGTTAATAAATCATGCACAATGAGTTTATCATGGAGATTGAGAAGCTGCCTCTGGGCTCCATCGGGTAACACTGAGTTTCTGGGAGCTGCTAAAGCACATGATGAAATGCTGCTGTCAAAGGCATCACTTTTATAGTGGCAAACTTTTTATCTTTATGCCGTCAATAGTCGGGCTAGATGGCTTGTTTATGAACTTTATGTATTTGCTGCAAAGAAAACTAAGTAGGAGGGGAATAAGTGGATGCGAGCGAACGTGCAGGTAATACAATGAAAAATGTTCAAGACAGAATTTGCTTTGAGCTGCTCTTGGTTTTGTCAGATTTGATAGTCATCCAGAGATGAATGATGTTTTTTAAAGCTCTGCCGAGCGTGAGTTACTTAATTAAAGGCAAAGGTTATGATTTGAAAGCTAGTTTGGCAGCTTCTTTGCAACGCTGGTGATATATTATTGACTGTTTTTACAATTTTACACAAAAATATAAAAAATATAAAAGTTTCAAAGCAGGCCAAAACAAAATACATTTAAAAAATAAAGTTTTATTTTACCTGTAATTTAGGTATAGACCAAAGACTTGTCATGTTTTCTCCTGACAAACTCATTTCATTTTTTAATATACATTAATTCCTGAAGTTAAGACCTGGTACACATTCTAAAACAGTTGGGACATGCAACATGTTTTGCTAAGGTGAAGCTTTAAGGATAGAAAACTAAATAATGACGTGGCTGATGTAAATAGCTGATGTCAACAGGTTATCATGAATTGGAAGAAAAGCAGTATCCACAAAAAGGAAAGTCTTTCAGGAACATAACTCAACTATTTGCATAACATCAACATCTGAGACAAAGCGCTGTAGAACACCATTTGAAAGGGGAGTTGAGGAGCATTCTGAGCCAGCAAAACTTACACAAAGTTTAGTCCGTCAGATAGGACCTAAAACAATTCAAGGCACTACCACAAATGCAACAGGGAAACTAAGATGTTGTGATCCATGGTGTCAAATGCCGCAGTAAGATCTAGCAGGACAAGAATTTCAAATGTTCCTCAATAATTAAAAAGGATTTGCTTATTTTCCCTCTACAGTGCTTACTATCATTAAACAATGATGACGAATATGGAGAAATTTCACTGAACAGTGACTTTGATCACCACTCAATAATATCTAGATAGATCTACCACGAAACGATATTTAATATAACCACATAAACAAGATATTACTTCATCACACATTTGTCAAGCACTACAATACAGATTTAATGCACAATTCTTACTTAAAACATTTCTGTGCAAAAAAGAAGCCTTATGTAACCATGTCCAGAAAAAGTTTTGACTTCATTGGGCTCTGAGGTATCTAGGATGGACCATCAAATGTGGTCTGATGTAACAGGGTCTTTCATTATATGGAGCTGTTTCAGTGCACTTGGCAAATGTCATTTACAATTTTTGGAATGTGACCAAATAAAAATGAAATAATTTGAGTTCATAGTGTCTGCAATGACTGAAATATGAAGTCAAATGTATGGAAGACTGCACTAAGACACCCACCAAGCCACCGTGCCGCCCTGGTTTAAAGTTGTATTATTTTATTTCATTTAGTATAACACAAGCACTTTATCTTCCTACCTAGTTTTCTACCTTGGGAAGTTACAGGGCAAAACTTTTTTCACCAACAATTAGCCAATCTATTATATTAATATATATATATAAATTTTTGCACTTTAGTTGAGCCTCAGTGTTCAGGCCACAAATTAATGTCATTACAGAACCCATAATTCGGTCAAGGCTTTCAACTCTTGAGAGTGACTTTGAAGAGCGAAGAAAACCCAGAGCCTCTACGCTTCAGCTGCAGTGGTGTTTTAGGGAATAGGAAAGGCAGTAATGTGAATCTCATCTAATGACTTGGGAGAACAAACCTTGGTCTCTTAACATTGAAACTCTTATTATTTTTAGCTCTGGCCAATGTTAAGATTATTCCTATTACAGGGACCATTCTTTGTGATATCAGATTTGAAAATTAAAGCAAAATGACTTAAGGGGACAACTGTTCACACCACAAGTAGGCTAGTCTGCCCTTCAACAGGGCTAAACCTAACATCTCTGCCCATTATAGCCTTTTTTGCTTTTAGTTCTCTGATTGGTAAAAGGATGTAATTCCTGAGCACAAAGTGGAACATGGCATGAATTAAGGATCTGCTAATGAATGGCAAAGCTTACAGAATTACATAATTTTGTCATGTTTCGCACCTGATTGCAAATTTTTTTATGTGATTAACTGATTCTGCACAATGACCTTATTACTGCTATCTGCTCTAACCATAAGAAACAATGATGACTGACTTAAAATTATTCTGAGATTTAAGTTATGTGAGTCCTAAAATAAGTCACATGGTGGCGCAACAGATAGGGCAGATGCTGAACTTTAGTTTATAATTAATTATAATTATAAATTTCATCTGACCTGTGTCCCTGGGTGTCTCTTAACCCACCACTTCCTTGATTAGTGTAAAGCAGTTACAAAATCTAAATAAAAGCTGTATAAATGCCCCTACATATATGTATACTATATGTTTTAATGAGAACACATAATTTGAGAGGTTTTTTGTAGTGGGCAGTCGACTGGTACTAGTCTGGGGTTTTTTATTATCAGGCCTCACCAGAAGAATGGGACAATGAGAGGAGCAACAAACACAGCACAGGATTCACACTCATTTTCCATTCTTTAGTTATTGTATTCTAAATTGTCGATGAAATTATATTTTATATGAAAACAATTAGTTTTAGCACTTTATAATAGACACATTGAAATACAAATAACATGACACTCTAAAATAGAGTAGGCAATTGATTGAGCCACCTCTCTGACATCTATTTGTTGACAGAGCTGCATGACTGAAACGACTAAGAGCTACATCCGAAACTGCCTAGTACTCACTCAGTAGCTTTGATCTTTATAGTAAAGACAATGTTGTTAGAGCACAAACTTAAAAGCTATGTATTTATTCACAGACAACAATTTAGATGGCTAGCATAGCTGGAGTTTCAAACCCTTGATCTCATCTGAGGTGGGTTAGTGTAATTCATCACTACATCACCTGAGTGTGTTTAAATAGTTTACTGTCTCAAAACTTATTACAAAAACATTGCTTGTTCATGTTGTAGGATGTAGTTCAAATTGGCAGACAGAATCCAGGGATGTCCGCTTAACCACTGGCCTTGTTAAATCCTAATGTGGGCTGAGAGTGCTGCGAGTGATAGAGTGAGATGCTGATCAATGGCTGTCAGCTGTGAAGGAGGATGGCCTCTCTCAGGCGGGTCACTGTATAACACAGGAAAGCTCTCTCTCATGAAAAAAATCCTCTTCATCTAGGACGTACAAGAGCTGACACTGGCCCGGGTCCTCTAAGGAAAGGCTGACTTATTTATCTGCATTATATGCTGCACTCCTGACTCACATAGACTACTAGGACAGAGTGAACTTTTCTCCCGCTATTTCAGTCCTAGACTTAACGTAAAGCACTGGATCATTTATTAAGCTTAATATCATGCCCTGGTAAACTGATGGCATTGTTACATTGATATATGTGTATGAATTAGCATGTGTCTCTACTAGGTCTGTGGATCAGGCTTGTGCATCAGTCATGCTTTTTTGGTCACGCTTTGTTTAACATGTTATTTTTAGAATTAAAGGGCTTTGTTTTATGTTATAATTGTGCCTGTTTATCCATTATGGCATCAACATGTGGGACATTTTCATCAAAATATTAACCAATTGCCAAAGAATAATTATAGAAAAAACATTACATACATGCATTTAACAGGTTAAATCCATATATTAATTAAAAGCATGCGATAGTGATTTCTTCATCTCTAACTATTTACTGAAACAAAAGCCAACTACAGGAAATGTAATGGTAGATTCATGGATCAAACACCTGTTGTGAATTTTGCAGTTAAGCTCCTTGTTAGTGAACTTCAAGTTCAAAGTTCAATGTTAGAGTGCATTTTAAGTTCATCCTGAATTTTTTTATCGAAAGGCAAATATCCAGAACTTTTTGTGAGTAAGGTATGTTTGTATAACAGATTTTATAGGGTAATATGTTTTTTTTTTGTCCCAACTACTATTGGGGCTTTACTTTTTCTAATAATGAGATATTGAGGGGGTTAGAACACTAGCAAAATAAATCTCCCGATGACTGCCAATGGGATTTGAAATATATTTAGCAGGATTTTTATGATGCCAAAGACCCGGCTTGCTCCTCATTAGTAGATATACTGGTTGCAAGAGTTTGGGGTTATGTTCGTCTTTTGGGTGCCTCTTCAAACACTTTCTATATTTACACTGTAGCCGTCAAGTTGCAGGGACTTCACTAGATGGCGTGTATTAAAAGCATCGTTTAACACTACCTAATGAATGCAAAAATAAGCGGTAAAATTCAGGAGATCAAACACGCATGCGGATGCTAAGATGCTGGCCAGTGTTCGGGGCTGTGCATAATTCATGCTTTCCTGCTCTGGTGTCCCTAATGAACGGCTTGTGGCTGCATTTGGATGTTCTTAAGAGTGACGGAGAAGCTCGCATATGACACTCTGAAGTGGCACAACTCTCTCAGCGCAGACACTGTCTCAGCGTCATGTAGATGAGAGCCTCTAGCTCTAACTAGAGGAAGCACTTGAGGCAGATTTAGTGAGTGCACCTTAAACTGCAATCACTCAATTACTTAGTAGCACGTAATCACAGCCAAATTGCAGGGTTTGTTCCAACCTATTGCGGCTAATTACATGATAGCCTAGTGACTAATTAATTAGGGATGTGTTCACTTTCTTTCTGAATCATTTTCTGCAACATTAAGCCAGAGGCTTTAGCATTGCCTGGAAGTTGACAAAAAATAATGAATTGTCGAAAGGAATTCTCTTTAAATATGTTTATACTTGGAGGTTTGTAGTTAATGATCTAGCATGATATACTCTCATTCTTGTGACTTGAAATACTCCGACTCAGTCCTTTATTCTCTTGTATAAAGGAAGGCCTGTATCAGAGCAACACTGCTGGTTCTGTGATCATCCAGTGCTACCAAATGGATTATCACACCAGGAGGGGCTGTGTCTGAGTGAGATCTTTCCTTTCCAAGCTTACAGCAGTTATTTATACCAGAATTGTCTTTACAGCAGCAGTCTGCAGCAGTGTGTTAACTAATTAAGTAAATACATATTTATCTACACTAAATAGACAACATACATCTATTAATTATATAGTTGTACTACCCAACCCAGAGTAACATTTCTATAAATTAACAGCCTATCCATACCAATTCCAATTCCATCCAATTCATACAAAAAGCTCTGGGCTTTTTGAGTTATTGTTGTTTCTCCACCAAATTCTTTACGAACCTAGCTTTGTATATAAATGCATCATCATTCTGTAAACTAAAGGGTTTCTCATTGAACTGAAACCACAAAGTATACAGTTTATCTCATGTAATTAAATGTAAATACACATGTTAACAAGTAACTTGCAAATGTGTGACATAAAATGTGTTTGTAATATCTTTATTGGAAAAAGGCCTATTTTCTTGGTTGCTCATCAGTTGTGAATCACTGACTATAAAAA
>JAYDZG010000001.1:13800415-13815462 GCA_034509265.1 Microcambeva bendego | reverse complement strand
ACTGACTATAAAAAGATATTAACTGTAAAAGTGTAACCACCTATGTAGCCATAAAGTATTTCAAATGAAAGTTGAATTGACTAAGCCTGTACACGTAACACTATGCGATTTAGCATTGATTCTTCTTCCTTTGTGTGTTGAAGAGAGAGAATGGACACAAAGGTGTCGTTAAAGTAAAAAAAAAATAATAATTTACTACAGATAATAAATGGGGCTTACGCCAACAAACTTAAAAACATTGGATCGCAAGGAGCTGGAATGTGTGCTGGTTAGTGGAGCATGCCACAGAGATAAAGCTCAAACCCGGGTCACTGGCTGGGATGCCCCAGCTGAGCTATTCGCTGGATGCTCTCTAGCAAATCACCTTCAACCTACTGAAAGGAAAGAGATTTTAAGGTAAGAGCACTACTGGAACCTGGGTCTAATCAATCCGTGGCGTGCCAATGAGAGTGAAATGGCTGCAGGGGGAAGTTTCTCTGGCAGTGCTAATGATAGCCTTTGGCTAACAGTGCTGAAGGTAATTACAGGGGAAAACGAAACAAACCGCAGTGCACATGCTGCAAACAATTGCACCGTTTTTCCCTAAGAGGAAACCTTATGCCTTTGACCCTATAATCGAGGCCCAGAATTACCAACTGACGCTACAAAGTGAAAACAAGAAGCAACGTCGAATGCCAACCAAACAAATGGTGCAACTTCCTGCCGATAACTTGGGTCTGCTTTTATACAGCAGTGCCAGGTGCAGGTTGTCAGCCCTGGTTAACCATGCTCCCATAAAGCCTTCAGTTTGGAAGGGTTCTGCAACGCAGATGAATATTGTTTGGCTCAGGCACCATCGGAACCCTAACAATCTGCTAAAGTAAAAATAAAACATAGTTATATGATACTGGGTTTTTGTTTACTGTCCCATAAACACTAGGTCTAGCTGTTAAATCAAATCTGCTTTTACAGAGCCTTTGTTACAAACACTTCCCTGACCTCATGACTCTATATTTTCACTTGTCAAGATGTGAACTTCTAGAGAGCACATGACATCAAAACCAAATTTTCAGTAATATCAGTATTCTTTCAGACATGGTTGTTAAAAATAGCGATTGATGACTGTAAAATTGAAATTATGCTAGTGAGTGTTAACACTACCCCCCCTCCCTCATAAATTCATTTTCTTGTGAATATACACTCACAAAATCTTAAGACCAGTTAAAAAATTGTATGAATTTGTATTTTGCATTTTTGCACTTGGAGAAGAAGAAGGTTCTAAGTAGAGCTTCAACATGATAAAAGAAGCAAGAGACAAGTGAGCAGGCAATTTTTGGCAACAACAATTTAACTGAAATAGGTGATTCATCAGCTGAGCAAAATTTAAGACCATAGGTCAATAATAATAATAATAATCATAATAATCATAATAATAATAAAACGAACCCCCCCCCCTTAAAAAAATAAATCAAAGGACTATGTTGTTGATCCCTTCAAACAATCATTTAGGCTTGATGCAGTTGTTTTCAGGAGGCCAGTGAGAAAGTTGCTCAGTGTTGAAGATGGCTTCACAAAGGGCATCCACTGTACATTTTTGTGAACCTCCCTTGCCATCCATACCCAAATGTTCTCAATTGGATATAGATAAGGGAAACATACAGGATGATCTAAAAGAGTGACGTTATTCTCCTGGAAGTAGAACTTTGTCAGGTGAGCATTGTGAACTGCAGCATTGTCCTGTATATATATATATACAGGATTGTCAGTGGATTTCTCTAAAGGAAGATCAGCTTCCCCTAAAATGTAAAATAATACATTTTAATATGTCTAATATGTTCAGTTCTGTTAACATTTCATTGACTACAACTGCATTAGACCACGTTCATCTCAAAGACGAGTTCTTTCAGAATCATCTACTCATCACAAATTGACTGACGATTTAGTTAACTTCTCATACATGCCTGTAGTGTAAATGCATTTTACCGTAGAATCTGAGCCTCTAGTTACTTCAACGGGACTGCATGGAACCTGTTTTTTTTTCATTGCTTCGAAACTTGTAACTGGATTTGGTCTGGATGTGGAGCTTCTGCTAGATGATTTGGAGGATCAGTCGAAAGGCTGAAACCTGTTTTGATTGACAGCTATTTTAAGATTACTTAATCACTGGGAGCTTCAGTCCCATCGCAAATTTTGTGAGTGAAGTCAAAAGACAAACTGCAATCCATTTCTTTGTAATTGCTTGTTGAAATTACTTGACTATTTAAGGCTATTTTCTTGAACCGAGGGCATAATTTATGTATAAATAAACAAATTTTATGATGTAAGTCGACAATGAGCTTCCCCCCACCAGGACCAGCAGATAGATAAATAGATAGATACATTTTGCAGACTCCCTTTAGCTCATTTTATTTCCTTGGCAATAGGTCAGAACCCAGAGACACCCAAGCACTGTAAAATCCTAACATATTAGAGAAAATGTTTCATGGTGATGAAAAGGAAAACAGGAAGTTTGTAAAGGAGCATTTACAGTGTAAGCTATGTAAGGGGAAAACATGATTTTTGATCTGTATCACCAGCTTAATCTACATGCAAAGGCCCAGCTAAAATTCACTTTTTCTTTCCTTCTGCTTGAACTGTTCAGCATTGTATCTAGGGAGTGAACCCAAGCTGTACTCCGTTAAATAAAAGATCAAAAAAATGTACCAGTGCTGACTTCTGTAAGCTCTCCCTTAGCGCTGTATAGAGAAGAAAGGCTGAGTTCAAACATTTCTTCAGTGTGAGGCCAAGCCTTCTTCATTCAGGTGATGGTATTACTGCACTTGTGTGTGCATATGTGCTCAAGTTTGTGTGTTTCTGTGTGTGCGTGAGTGTAAAAGTGAGAAGTCAGGGTTGTATCACTGCATGACTGTATTCCATTTGCATTTATGTCACTTCCTAACACCTCTATTCCCTCTGCAGCAGGTAAGTGGTACTGATTAGAATCTATGTATTTTGTATCTAATAAACAACTTACACGGCTCCATCCTGCTGCTTGCACTGCAAGCACCACACCCCTGTGGAAAAATGCTGTAAAAAGAGCCATTTCCATAGCCATGACAACACAAGGAAAGAATGAAGGCATTTTGTATGTTACTAAATAACTCTTAATTTTCTTCATAATTACCGCTTAAATTGCTGCAGCTAGGCAACTCATATATAAAGGTACCATGTTTTAAAAACATCTATTCAAGTGGGGCACTTTTCTTTGGGCATAACCAAATAACATGCCAAGACAGAATTGGTAAAGTCTCTGCTTACATTTACCGTTCTAGCCCTCGTGTGGACCCCCCACTACATGCCTCACATTAAACAGGTGACCCACTAACCAAGTATCACCCCATACACATCAAAACTGTGATCCCTTTTGTATTCTGACACCTTTCTATCAGAACCAGCACTTTGTAATAATTCCCAAACTTGTTTTAATGCTACATATGATCATCATTTTTATTCTAAGTCTGATTTTTGACATAATTACAGTGCAATTAAAGGTTAAGACCCTTGCTCAAATAACTTGGTGATTTTGGGGGGCCTTGAAGCAGCATTTTGAAAATGGTTGTAAAGGTATTTATCTGCCCCACTATTACTAACTTAAGGTTTCACAAGCTATGCTGGGATTTAATGTTTTATTAAGAAATTAGCTGCTGATTGCATTTTTAAGGCTGTATTATCATTTTAATTTCTGGTTCTTACCTATGACTGTAGTAAACTCGGCTGTCAAAAGACTGAGGTTTAAAAACTGCCTGTTTAAAAATTAGTTAATCAGGCACATTACTAATTGTAACATAATTTTATTTCATTACTTATGGATTAATACTACATAACTGTTAATAGAACCATAAAGTTCACTGAGTTGTAAAAGCTGCTACACATATTTATTTTGAGAGTTCTAAGAGTTAATTGAGATGTACCATGTTTTGTCTTTTCTGATAGTTAGCTTTATACTCAACCTCACAACAGTTCTTTTTCTAAAGTGTTATTCAGAGAAAAGAAAAGCAGAGAACCCAGCTTACTGTCCTTTCAAATGTTGCTGCATTGAAATTGTGCCAGGCTAGCTATGTGTCTCTTTTATATTAGTATTTAAGAGTGGACTGTATTTTGAAAGTCAGTAGTTCCACTGTGTTGTGCATGCTGTACAGATTTTCATTAAAGGCAACAGTATTTTTTCCCACGCTCAATACTTTTTCATGCGAGATAAATTAAAACAGTGCAGTCAATGGACGAGCAATTTTTCGAGTATACAGAACACACCAAAGGGAGTGTTATATTGAATCGATGGGATATGTGCCAAATCTGTTTAACAGCAGCGTTGAGGCAGAACAATCACAACAGAAAGTGTTTCACGTGTTTCTTGGTTTATCCTCAATGAAAATGACTGTGACAGTCAGTGATCTATGAGCACTTGTCCTTTTATTCCTCTCAGAGCTGACAGAATGGGCAGGTCCTGCATGTTAAATGACATTTAAATGCTTATTATGGCCACTGTCATCCTGGGCGGATCTCTTCCTCACGCCGCCCACTGACATTCGACGTGTGGCATTGAGTAATTAATTTAAAGGTGGTTGGTGGGTGTGTCGGCTCTGTTCAAGCAGACACAAGCCACCACCTCCTCTGCCTCCCCACTGCCCACTCGCTGACTCAGTAAATGCTACATTTGCATAATTATGTCTTTAATTGGCAAGCTTGAGCCATCATGTCCCTTTATTGTAAGTCTGGTAGCCTGGGCAGCTCTGACTGCACTCATGCTGCAGAATGAAAGATTACTATCCCAGCAAATCACCAGCTCACATTATTACATTGCTCTATTCTGTTTAACCTGATAATTGACTATGTTAATAAAGTTTTACAAACACCAATTCAGTTTAGCTACTTTCCCTCCCTGAATTTGCAGGATGATTAAAAAAGCATCCCTCCCATCAAATAAAATTGAGATGATTATTATCAGAAATCCCACTGCTATAAATGTTAAGCATTAGTGTTCCCTGTGAGGCATTCAATATAAAATTGTTTCATGAGTCAGTGGTTTATAAAGATGATTTGTAACCGAATAATGGCAGCAGATAACTTCAGCACACAAAAGCTGTGTGCTCAGGATTAAAGAAACAAGCAAGTTTATGCACCGGTGAACAGTCTTGAAGTATAACAAAAGCTTTTGTTAAAATGTTTAAATAAGCTTGTTTAGGAAGAATTGTTTAAATGTGTGCAGATTAGGTAGCAATGCTGTGTGGGAAAAGAGTGATGAATTGCAGGAGCGAGGGATGAGGCGTGAGCAAGGCGAATGTAAAGAATGAGCTGGATATAATAGAGACCCATCTGGGCTTAACAGTCCAGTGCAGATAAAGTCATATTCATTTTACACAGCCTTAGGTTGGCATTCATACAAACATAATTATCTAGGAAAGTGTGAAGTATAATTAATGTGTTCCGAATGTTGAAAGAGAAAAGAAAGCACCAAAGAATCAATATAATGTGTAATATAATATTTATAACCAACCAGGTTTTTGCAAAGCTTTAGTTTTTAATATTTGTAATAAAACAATTTAAAACATAAAACATTCATTTGATTGTGTTAAATGTAATTATAATATTAAAACACATTGATAACAGTAGTGCTTTATGTAAAGCTGTTATCACAGGTTTAAGTTAGGTACAGTAAGAAGTAAGTAGCGCTTTGCAGCATTGTGGTCAGTTTTTGGGTAAATTAACTTCCTGTAATTACATGAAATGTCCTGTTTGGTAGCACGTGACTAGAAGCAGGTGTACATTATGATGAAATGACCACTATACTTCAGTTTGATCATGTAGTTCTTAGGCTTATATTTACAACACCTCTCCAAATATGACAAGCTTCAGTATTTGTTTTATCTCACCATAGAATATTGTTTTAATAATTTTATCTTATGTGAGAATTTAACTTGTCGGCTTTTTCATCAGAAAGTGCGCATACACTGAATGATTGCTAAATTTAGTCTCAAAGAACATTGTAGAATAGATTGTATTTATTAGCAATTTATTTTTATTAGTAATCAAACTTAATTCTGCAGACATAATTGCTACCAGTCCTTTACTTTGGACACTAATTGGGAATGGTTTTTAAATGGACATTGGTTTGACACCAACCCTGGTGAAACAAAAGTGCTCAGTAAAATAGTTTGAGATGAAAAGCATTGAAATACTAATAACACAAACATTGTTGTGCTATTAGTTCTACCGAATAGGATAGGTTGGAAACCCCTGGTCTGATGAATAGCTAAGATGTTCTATTGTTCTGATAAACCCTGAATGCTCAAGGCTCTTGTGATATTCCTTTACACAGATCTACAAAGCTCATCTGATAAAGCATATCCCGGGCTTAAGCCCTTTGCCCAAGGTTCATGACCATATGGCTTAGCGACAGGGGAAAGAAGGTCCCTACAGTATCATCATTCTCTCATAATGAGAATGAAGCAAATTACATCCTCCAGAAAAGAGAGGGGATTTGCAGTTTGTACATGTTCTGTTAGCCAATAATGTTTACAGTATATGTTTATTGACTTGATGTGGAGAATGGGTTTAATTTGCATATAGTTAATTCTGCAGGAAATAATGCTGATCTATTATAGGCATTTAAATAAGGCTTCAACAGCTTAGCTCATGTGATGCTAAACATAGCTGTGAGATAAGTGGATAAACTCGATAAAAACAAAATTATACTTTTGGGATAGCTTACATTTTAGCACCTGCAATATGCTTTGAGTCTTCAATTCGTACAGGTTGTACTGTATACTCTACAGCAGGGGCTCTTAAAGGGCTGATTGTAACATCATTTTGTGATTGCAGTCTGTCTTTTAAGTATTGGACAGTTGGTTTTTTATTTTGTTGGAAGCTAAATTCTGTTTTCGGTGTCAAAATGTCAAATTTATACTTTATAATTATCTACTTTTATACTAGCTGTAATCAAATGTTACATTTAGTACAAAATGAAAATTAACCAAATATTAAACATTTACAAACAACGTCTACGACATACAGACGAAGCTTCTGTATTGGATTGCATGATAATGAAATTACATTTATTATTTTTACACTAGTTTACCTAATGTTCTTTTGCCACTGAAATGTCAAAGTAATACGACTTCTTAGTGAAGATCACAGTTAGTTGCTATGTCTATGATGTCATCGGTTGCCACTGAAAGGCACAGCTGTCTTATTCAATTATAAGTACATCCCTGCAACTGCTGAAACCATTACGACAACACAATGGCATTGTGGCCTGGATTTGGCCCATGGGCCTTGATTTTGATACCCTTGCACTACAGAAAAAAATAATTCATGTTAAAAGCCACTTCCAAAGTTTAAATCCATGTCTGTGATTATAAATAATTTCTCATCTGAAAATATTACACTGCACTTACACTTCTTTAAGTAAGTTCCAGCAGGTACGTGGTATTAACTGTTGTATTGTTTGTTTAGAGTTTGGCATGCCCCTTGTGTATCTACATCAGAAATTGTACTTTTTCCATGTATGAATCCAATCCAGTTGCTTGTGAGGTTACTTGCAGCTTGTATTCCTGCCACTAAAAGATTAAGCAATCGGTGACTTAAGACCCACAGCTTAGCCTGTTGTATTCCCAGTAAAGATTATTTAAATTTAGCATCTTTAAGATAAAAGGATAGAACTTACGTGAACTTTAGCAGTCTGTAAAGACTCCTTGCTGTAACAACATTTGATGCCATTATAATCGGAAGTAAACAAATTATGTGTGTGAACCTATTCAATGGCTGAGATAATTATAGGACTTCAAGTGGTTATTCATATGTGTCTTAATGAAGAATTAATATTCATTAAATCCTCTCTGTGGTCCTTCTGCTGCAGTGGAACCAATGATTACTCAGCTAGATTTACAAGAGCCACTGGGATGTCTACCTGCCACTCACATAAAGCATGGCTCTGTCTAAGATCAGAAATAAAAGATCATCTGTCACTTCATTGTTAGCTTGTCTGATCATAAGGTAACAAAAGACCCTCTCTAAATAACCATCCTGATATTTGCATTTGTCACACTGCTAATGGATTGAGATCTGTCTGTGTCTAGCAGACCGGCTTCCAATCCTCTTCCAAAATTCGGAAAGCCAAGCAGGAACTCTCTAGGCCTGTCTCTTTGATGTGTTCCCTGACAGCAGCCATATCTCTTCCACCGAGCCACTCCGTCCCTAGCCAGCAAAGTCGGATGGAAAACGAGAGTTAATTGGTTAGTCACAACGTCTTGCCCTAGACACATCTGCCATTTCAATTACAACTTAACTTTCTCCACACACCGATGTGCTTCCCGAAGATATGTTAATTCCATATCTGCAGTGTTAAATTTTAGAAGTGTTTTTATCTGTCGTTTGCAGTCATGTTATTTCCTAATCATCATGAACCACACAGTTAATGAGTTCAATGGCAGAGCTCACTACACCCAGATTATTAGTGTGCAGAACACCTTTAATTGTAAACATATACCAAAGTGAGGAGGTGCCATTTAAGAAACAGGCTTAACAACCGGAAAGAGCTTGGCTATTTATCACTGAATGATGAACTGTGTTAAAATTGTATGGGTGCTGTAAAACAATGTGTTTTTTGTATTTTTTATAGTGACAGATTCGTTCCTAGTGTGCTGTAAATAAAAATACTATTCAATTACTATGTTATATTATTAGTTGTAGAACTGTGAGAGATGAGAAGATTTATAGTCTTGTCGTTATATTTGTGTTTCTGACTGATATCACAATTTTCTTCATTATGTTTTTCACAAGTTAATTGAATCCAATGTTTTTTTCCTTGTAAAATTAAGGGAGTTTTTTCTTACGCAGGGTTTGGGCTTGCTCATTTGGGTTTGAAATTCTATTGCTACTTTAAGACATTGTCCTCAGTAAAATGGTCTATACACATAACGCTGACTTCTAGTTTACTAATCACGCAGGTGAGGCTACCAATTATATTTCCTCTAGTTTATGATGAACTAAGCTGAGCTCTGACTTTTTATTTGTCTGTGGCTGCTTCAATTAGATCAGATTCCTAACTTTATTAATAATGTATGTATAATGTATAACTTGTGGACAAGGTTTTTTTTCCTACAGTACTGTGATAAAACAGTTTTTAACATCTGATAGATATGTGTTAACTAATAAGCTATTAAACAAATGCTTTTTAGAGAGCACATTGTTGTCTTTTTTATTTGGTGATGAAATGCACGCTAAAAAGGCTTTTAATATATTTACATTTATTTTTATGTTATGTTGAATTACAAATGATAAAATATGCTTAATGACAGTGTTAATTTCATAACAATATTGTTATGTGAATCCTTCCATTAGGGGTCGCTACAATGGATTGTGATCCACATTACTGATTTAGCATTTATCCGCCTCTAAAGCATAGTACAATTATATTCATTCATTGAAATTGTCCAACACTATATACAAGTGTGTTTTTTTGTAAAGCAAAGCTAGGTATAGCAGAGGACCACAGCTCCCAGTGCACTGTGCAGTAAGATTGATGCAAGCAAAGTGTATTATCTCAGAGGGAAATGCGCTTTAATGATTTATACCAGCAGGTACACCTTAGTGTATTGTGTCCTTTCGTTGTCTAGTATCATTTGGTAGGATTTGGCAAATTGAGAACCAGAGACTATGCATTTAGAGGAGGATGTGATTCATGGAACAGAGTGGCAGTCATTAGAAGAGTGGCTGACATTTTTGTCCCCTTAGTTTTCATACACACACTGTTGCATGCGGCTGCTGTTCTTCAAGCGGTGATGCATTTGCTTGTCACCACACACAGCAGGACATTTCTCCCTGTTTAAATGAAAATAACCATTATGTATAAATGCCTTGCTGGCATAAAAAAAGAATAAATTCAGCGCAAAAGAGTTCATCTGTTTTAAGTTTTTCTTAAGTGTATTTGTTTTTGGACTGCACGTTAAAGCATGCTGCAGAGAGCAGCCAAAGGCAAAGTATGGCTGCCAGCAGGGGTTTGCTTGTACCTTGATATCAGTTACTGATGGATAGAGTTACAAATGTAATGAGAGAGACAGTAGTCCTGCTGCCAAGTTGTAATCGGGACAGCTACCTATCAATAAGGAATTGATCGTCTTTATGAACACACACTCCCTGCTCTTATGTCATCCCACATTTGTTTTGTGGGTAGAATTTGTCTCTTTTTTCATCCAGTAAGTTCAAGCAAAAAAGTACTCATCGAGAATGTATGATTAAACAAACTGGAAGCAAGCCTTTGACCGCTGGTTTGGTTTTTGTTATTATATATAGAAATCTAGAAGTATTGGAAATTTACTATCATTTACCCATTGTCCATTTGCTGCAATGCAATGATGACATTCCCTCTATTTTGTGATAGCTTAGTTTTCAACATGGTTGCAACACACCTTGAACATTTGAGAACAGCATTTCTGGGTGTTTTGTGAATATGATATGATACTTCACAGCTGAAACAAATGAATTTATTCTCAATGGTTTAATCGTGTTATAACCAAACATTAGGTCTCACAGACAATCAGGTTTTTAGCTCACCAATATTATGTACTGGTTAACATGACAACAATAAATATTTCAAGTGCAGCTGTACGTGTACAGATTTAAACATTGTTTTTAATAAATATGCTTAGATTTTGCACCTTTTTACTGTGTGGTATTTTATAAGTATTTTATTATAAGTATGCACTTACATAAAAAGTTTTTTTTTTTTTAAAAGTGTGGGGTTTTTAATAATACTCTTAAAAACAAGCTACACATTTGTCTAATAATTTGATGTTGCAATGTGATAAAACGTTCTGTTTTGTCAAATGTAAAATCATGCAAACATAATGGGTGTATCCAGTGTAACAGTGTATCCACACCTAACTGCTGTTACACCCTACCAAAGGTTTTGTGGAAAATAGTTAACGTGGGTGACTTTTTAAGTCATAGATCCACTGTAAAGATATTACCTAACATTTGGTATAATCTAGACTCCTTTCCTTCTCTTAGATTAGTCAGCAGTTTTATGCCAGGTTGCTTGTGAATTCACACATATCACACTAGCTGTCCTGTAACACCAAATGATGCACTGCATTATCCCACCCTTTCATCTCTTCTATCTATTTTCTTACTTTCTAATCTCATGGACAGATAGGAGCTTTGCCAGAACTAGCTTTTTTACACCCATTGGAACCAATTGTTGGAGAAGTGCTGTCTTGGATGGCCCTGGTGGAGCATGGTGGGCCTCATTAGTTAAATCCCCACTGAGGGTGCAAATGTAAGAAGGAAAGGAGAGTAAGACATTTCTTCTTTTTCTGTCTTTATTAGGGATCTTTCTGCTCTTTTCTCTCCTCTTTTCCCACATTTTTGCATGCATCAGCAATAGCAGAGAGGCCTTACCAAAGCCGCCGTTCTGATTTGAAGCTGCCCCTGAGAGTAAAGGGCTGTGGGACTCATGTAGGGTGAGCTCTGACTGATTAGCTAAAAAACAGCCTTCCTCTATGTGAACACAGCAGCTTGATATCTAAGCTTCCTACTAAAGATCCTAAAACTAAGCAGTGTGGTGATATTCACATCTATGTCTGCGGCCTTGACCTCTGACTATGTTGAAAGCTTAAGGGAAGGGATAAAGGAAGAGGCTCTACATAGCTGCATATAGCTGCATATCCATTATGCCAACCAAAAAAGAATGCACCATTTGACCTTTCCCTTTGGTAAGTGGGCTAAAGCTCTTGTTTTGTTGGTAATGTTGAAGTGGGAAAAGGGAGGGTAACGAAAGCAGGCATATCCCCACTTAACCAGAATTTATCTTTTTGGCACTTAAAGGAGGGGGTGGAGCACCATTATCTATGGGCTCTCCCCTGAACAAGCAAACAGCCCATTCATTATTAACTCAGGATTAAGGTAGAACATTAATCCTGCCTGACAGTGAGTCTACTTGTTAAGGCAACTAGCTCTCCAACCACAGCAGATGGCTTTCAGCTGTGCTAGCTTGTTGTACTTCCAAGAGAAAACAGGTTTAAACCTGCACCCCGCAAACATCTTTCCAATGAGCAGAGCTAAACACCTGATCATAGTCAGAAGAAGAGTTTGCTGCCTGGACTGTTTCCACGTAGAACATGCAAAGAATTAATAGGAACAGACACTGTCAAGTCACAGTATAAAGAACACTAGCCAATATCCTGAGTAGCCGCAGTGTGCACCACGGACAGCAGCTATACGGGCTGGGAGTGACTCAATTAGTTCTGGTTATCACAACTATCTGGACCCATGCTGACTGCAGTGTATCCCATTAGGGAGGGATTGTACTTGGAATAAATGTGGAACATTTCTAGATATCACATTGGGTGTGTTTGAAAATGTAGAGAGCTGTCTTGCTGTCTACATAGCCAGCTATTTAACTAGTGAGGGTTTCATTAAGATGTTGCCTTATAAGTCAGGTGATTTGAATGTTCTACTTGGACAGTGATTACATCAAATTTTGCTACCAAGCTAACAGTTAGCATCGTGCAATTCAAATCAATGAGGCGAGGAAGCAGACCACAAGCATTTCAAATTATTTCTCCCTCTGTGTACTGAAAATACTTAAATGTACAAATAAAAAATCTATTAACATACATTATTTGCATTATCTGCATTGGCTGCCATGTTTAATTTTTGGGAGAGGAGACTGAATTCTATGATACCCTTCCCAAAAAAGGACACTTTCTTAGCTTACTAGTTCTACACTGAATATATGGTTTATTTTTAAAGATTACGTAGTAGGTAGGATTTAGGACATCTAGGAATTCAAACACTACTTCTCGGGAGTATACTTAGGATGACGTTAAAATGGTGTCTATGTAGAGAGCACACATTGCTTGACAATACACACTAGGAAAGACAATTGGTGGAGGTTATCTGCAAGGATGGATGTATACTTAAATTGGCTGAGAGTACCTTACACACCTTTTATACCCACCAAGCCAGCTCATGACACATCTGCATGAGCTACAGGTTACAGTCCTGAAAAGCAGAAAGTAGTCGTAGAAATGTGACAGCAATGAATTAAATTAATAAGGAGCATTACTTTCACTGTCAGTGTGTAACTCACTGTGTGAAAAGCAGAGGATAGCTGCTCTGTTACATATACTATTCTATATACTGTATAGTGTGCTAAATGAAACTAGTGCTGAGGCTTTTTTGATTAAGCTGTGTAGGATATTGTGTGGAGATTGAGACTTAGCCCTTCACCTTGCTCTGTACTCTGTGAATGAATTAAAAATACTCTATGTGTTATTTTACACACATAATTTATGTACTTTAATAATTTATTTTGATTAGGACTCGATTTTGAAGATTTAGTTGACAGTTTGTTTAATCACACATTTACATACATATTATTTGCTTACATTATTTTCACTTTTTATAATTGGTATTTGTTTCTCACGATGTATTGATTAAATATTTGATCAGAAAGCATATTATTTTAATAGTAGGCTGGCCAATCAAGGATGTTTTATACTTTTGTGTCTGACCTTCCTATTTGTATTACTTCACTTAGACATAAACTAAAGCTTATTAAAGATGTTCATGTGCATTAAAGTAGTACGCATGACCTCAACCACTGAGGTTCTAAAAACCAGGATTTGAATATCATCTATACAAAGACATGACTGGCTAATATCTGGGGGGGTGGAGGAATAGCTTAGCTATTGGCAGGTGCATGAGTGCTCTGAGTGCCACTGTCAATCCCAATAACCAACTGATTAAGGTGCTGTTGGATGATTAGCACATGCTGAAAGCTGACATTGAATGTGAGTGAATTTTAAGGAGGGTTACACTAAAAATTGGTGATAGGGTTAAATGAGTCACCCATTTCTTTTTCCTTGACTTGAGGGTACATCAAGAGACTTGCAGGTCTAAAAACCTGACCCATTCACAGAAGGGGTGTTCAGTGACATTATATACTTCTTAGAGAAGGGTCACTGCCAATCAAAACATGTTTTTATAAATTATGCAGTCAATATGATGGTTTTCAATTCTACGGGACGTGGAGTTTTAGTATAGTATATAGGAACAGTATTGAAGGGATGGTCTCAAGTCCAGTTTCACAGACTTTCACAGGGGAAGTGAGCTAATGGGCTTTGGCAACCCAAAACATAACATTTGTCACCCATTTGTATTAATACCCCAAACTACCCCCACAGCTTGCACATTGATACTAAGCATAATGAAAATTCCCAGACAAGTGGGAGGAATTTGTAAGGATTTTAAGGAATGTGCTGGGCAGTGGTGGCATTTTATGCAGGGCTGCTGCACCTGCTATCTGAATGGCCGGCTGTGGTCACTCAAAGCTGAGCTCCTGACAGACCGTAGACTGCTCAGATTTTTTGGTTTAGACTGACCATTTCATTTCAGATTTCCATCACTGTTTGCTCTGGTCTTTGCTTCTATTATTTTGTATGTATTTCATACTGGCTATCATATTTTCTTTTCTTTCCTGCCTTTCTTTATTTTTTAAGCTTTCATTTTCATCTGTCTTTCCATACACATTGTGTAACAGGGTCCTGATGATTGTTGAGCCAGCTGTTGGGGAGCATGTCCTGACATGAACTATGCTGTTGAACTGACTCACCCAAAGAAAGACAGAATGTAATAGAGAGCGAGACACTCCAGTCTGTCTGGATCTCTGCCTTTGGCCAGGTCATTTCCTTTTTCTGCCATAACAAACTGTAAAAAACCCTGCCACTGTGTGTGTGTATGTGTGACTATTATTTTTCAATTCCCATGTTTTAACTGCAGAATTTTATAACTCTAAATTCATTGACATTGCATTTATTTACTGTAGTTTGCAGAGAAAACGGAAGACAGTGTAACAAGACTTGCAGTCACCTGCACACAGTTTTACTTTTTTTCAGTAAATTGATCACAGGATTTCCAGTTGAAGTGTTACCACTGTTTAGTTGTAAGTCTCTGTGGATAAAGGCATCAGCTAAATTTTCTGCATTACATTTTCAGCATTTAACAGGCACCTTAGTCCAAAGTGACTT
>JAYDZG010000001.1:13775781-13797426 GCA_034509265.1 Microcambeva bendego | reverse complement strand
TAAACACACACACACACACACACACACACACACACACACACACACACACACACAGTATATTCACACAGACACTATGCACAGTATAAACAACACACTCTTAACATGTACATGCGAAGCTCATTTTATTTTGTTTTATTGTGCGTGAACATGTCACCAAAGCACTCCAGCATGTCATGCATACCCGCAGACTTTGTGTTGTCATTTTGGTGCTTTTTAACAACCACAAAGTTCCATTTGGAGCCGGTGTGCTTCAAAAAAAGCAGCTCTGTACCTAGTGTTGCTGCAAAGAGGGGTTGAGTCCCGTGTGCAAACACTGTAGAGCACATAAATCAATAGGCACCCTCGGGAATGAGGTGTGAGACTGGGGACATGGAGAAGAGAAGAAGGCTCTCATATTTTAGAGGTCCGTCTTTTTTCAGTTTGAAACAGCACCAGTCCCTTAGTGGCTTAGAAAGCCTGTACTGACATGAAGAGGCATCCTGTGATATCAGTTAGGAATAACTAGACAGACTGTTACAGTCGAGGGCCGCTAACAGCACCATCTGAGAAGAGCTGCTGTCCTGGTGGAGACTCCTCTCATCACTGATTCTCCACACACTTACACAAAGACGTAGCAGCAGCAGCACTGTGTGAAAGTGTTTCTATTGCTTTCTATTTAGAAAAAAGCTTGGTAAATAAAATAAAAAAGATCAAATAATTTTATTATGTTAGTGTTCACAACCTTGATCGTTAACGCACAAGCCTCTTTTATAAACGGTTATAGAAGTAGTTAGACTTGTTATATCTGCAGGTACATTTGAGCTAGTACAGCTGTAATATGCAGAAGCGTGAAAAAATCTATTATCTTAAAGATAAATAATGCATTGATTAAAAGTATCGGACTTGGCAGCCACATTTGGTATAGTGAGTACCACAGCATAGATCCTAAGGTCCTCACGTCCGCCTTGGGTTACTGATGATATGGAGGTTTTCAAGTTTTCTCACTGTGAAGTTCAAGCCAGTGTATCACCCATGGTTAATTGAGGTTTAATCTTTTTTTGGAAATGTGAAAACATATTTTTTTCTTATTGTAGTTTCATTCATAACAGAAACAGTAGCTTTTAATTAGTTCACAAGTTCAACCGCACTTTGGACTATAGGAGGAAATCCATGCAGACACAAGGAAAACAAGCAACTTCCCACTATGCTCCACCTGGGAATTAAACTCGGGACCGTCTTGCTGTGAGGCGACAGTGCTACCCACCGAGCAACCCTGTTACCAGTTATAAAGAATGTACACACATATAGTTTTGCATTGTGGATCATATTTCAAATAGCATAATTTTAATAGTCAGTACTTCTAGTTCTAGTCAACCAAAAAGCCCACACTGGTGCACAATTTTTTGAGTTTAGGACATATTTACTATACTTTAATAGCCTAAAAGGCCTGCTGCCTTTATCAAATAACCAACCACAAACTACTGTCCCCTACTAAGAACTGTCAAAAACCTTTGATAAGAAGCTTTTAACACAATGTTTTACATAAAGTATGTTAAACACGTTAAACTGAATCATTTATTGTACATTTATTGTAGTTGACAACATCCACTAAGATGCCTGTAACTGCAATAAAAACAGAATACATATGTAATTAGATATCGATAACATTTTCCAGAAGCTCAGCACAGAGGAGGCCGAGGAGCAGCTTGTTGAAGGATAGAAAAGTTCAGTGGTCTGACCAAAGAAAATGGAATATCATATTTAGCGGACTCCCTTAATTCGGATTAGACACAGGCAAACATTACACAGTCTGGCGCTCAGAGGGGATGGCAGAAATGCAAATGTCAGATTTTCTTTTCCATGCTGGAAAGGCTGAAATCACCACTTGATTGAAAAGCTCTGGAATCATGCTTCAGCTGTGGTGAGGGAGAAAGAGAGGAAAACAGAAATAGGTTTAACAGAAACATTTAAGTCAGCCACAATGGGTTATATAGTGGTGTATAAAAGTATGTGGTCCCTAGTTTTACATATTGAGTGTCATAACTTGGAATTTGCATCAATGTTAACGAGATTTTCTATATTGGAGGCTGAAATAAAAACATATTAAATAATAAAAAAGTACAGCATTGTGTTGTTTAGTACTTGTTTAACATTGTAGCTTACGTTGTAAATTACTACAGTCAGTCCTACTTTAGCACAGGTTAGCATTGTGTACAATGGTGTCGAGGTCTCTGTATAGTGCTTGGTGAGATTGTGGTCTGTACTCTGAATGACAGTTCCTTTCCCTTTTTTCATTCTTCTATTTCTCACGGTTTTACACGCCCAATTGCATTACATTTTCTCCTCTAACGCCGACCCCAGCCCTGATTGAGGAGAATGATGCTTACTTCAACATGGGAAGCAGCCTTATGCATTTTTTCACCTCCACATTGATGGCACTGTGATGGGAAAGATACACCTGATCATAACACTTGTGATATCATCAGTCATTAGAGAGAGACCCTTTTCTGCTGTAAACCCAAACTTTAATGAAAACAGGCCAAGCATTATCCGTGTGGTTGCTCAGCCCAGCTGGCAGGTAGAGCTGGGACTCGATAGAATGAATTCAAAATCCCAGATCTGGGGTTCAGTGGTGTTTTACACTTGCTCCATCTGAGTGGATTTTTACTTTCTTTCTGGCTGATTTGTACCACACAGGATAATGTTCTAAGTAATCCTGAACAGGCTGCTAACATATCCCTCTAACAACAATTATCAACAGTAGGTGTGGCTAGGCTGATGTGGATACTACTGTGCACACTGAATTTTGCAAGCAAACAATTCTAACAAACCTACCAAGTTTATATTGGTACGCTGATCTAGACAATGTGGCTATATTTTCATTTTTACTTTTGTGTTCCGGACTGGAACAGGCAATAAAGCATTAACTTAGTTTAAATGTGTGGCCAGTGTAGATCACAATAGAAGGACCTCATCCTACTTCCATCTGTCCCACTGCCCATCCCTCCACACACGCCTGTGTTATGTGGGAGAGAAAGAGTGAGAATGTGTCAGCTGGAGAAAGAAAAGAAATGTGCGTATCTTGCATATATGTGTGTGGGGGCCCACTCAACACTGTGCTGGGGGCCAACACACTAGAGATTGCTTTGATCTGGATTGTGAGTGTCTCATCCAATCACAATCATGTCACCGACTCGCCCACGGCAACACACACTTACTCACTCATGCTGCCGAGCTGAGCCATTCCATTCCGTTGTATTATATCCACTTTATTATGCGCCTGCTCAGGAAATAAGCTCTCCACATTTGTTTTACGTAGTTCAGGCAAAAGGCCAAGGCCCCAAAGATGTGACGATAGCACTGTAGGGGCACAAAAGCATTTACACACAGCCAGATACTTTAGAAAGCTCATAAAATTGAATGGATGAATGAATTTAAATGATAATGACAATAATAATAAGTACTTCTCCAGTAATACCACTACAACAACTACTACTACACTATTACTACACTATCTTTACTACTTGTAATAATACTTTATTACTATTATTTACTAACAAATTATAGTAGTAGATGTATATGTATTATTATTATTATTATTTTTATTTTCCATTATGTGTTATTATATACATTACTTCATTTATTTGTTTATTATTACTACTCAAAAATATATATATATTTTATTGTTACGTATTATTATTATTATTATTATTATTACTTCCAGTTAGTCTATTCTATTCTGCTTACTGGTTTTATTTTCATTTTACATGTGTGGGTTTACAGTGGGCATCTCAAGTCCACTTCCATGAGGAAACACTGGGTACAACTGATTAAACTTTGAATAGGGCACAAATCCATCACAATCACTACACACACACACACACAGACACACACACACACACACATTCACACCACCTCAGACATAGTCATTTATGTCTGTATTTACACCTGGCTGCCCAATACTGCTGAGATTCGAACCCAGACTAACTGCCTAAGCAACTCAATGGTGCGCTACATAATCAAATTATTTTCAGAAAAAGTTAGTTTTCTGATGCTATCGGAATCCATTTTTATGTTTCATACCACAACTCATAAAACAGATAGCTGCACATTTTTACTTCCAGTTATGCCAAAGAAATCCAGGTAGTCTAATAAGCATGCAGTCAGCAGAGTGACTAACTGACAGTAAGACAAATTTGTTGATAACACACCCTGACAGTGAGTGATGGAGGACTAAATTGTCTATCCTCATTACCTTCTCAAATTGAAATACGGGTTTTGTCATTTCCCGCTGTAGCCATGGCAACCCTGCCCATATCTCTTGTAGCCTGATGCATATATTGTAAAGGGCAAAGTCAGAAGAGCATGCACATAGTGCTTATTCTGCACATGGGTAATGGTTCAGCATGGGGTTTGAGCTCAGTGCCAGAGAGGTAGAGAGAGATAGAGAGTGGGGGTCTCCATATTTAAAGTTGCTTTACAGTTGCTTTTTTTCATTTATACTATCATTACTGGAAATAATATCAAAATGTATGAGAAAATGAAAAAAAGCTTTCCAATTTGCTTTGTTTTATCAGTTGTTATGCTAAATAATTTCATTTCAAACTAAAGCAAACCCCACAACAACCCCAACTGTAATTGAATGTGCTCTAAAATAATATTTACGACTTTAACGGGGTGCACAATATTTAGCTCGCATGGCTAACTAACTGCTTTCCATTATCTTAATTTTTTCCACAAGCAGTTGAGGGTTATGATCATTTCACAAGGGCCCAACAGCATCAACATGGCAGTGATGTTTCTAAAACCAGCAAACTTGGGCGGCACAGTGGCTAAGTGGGTGGCACTGTCACCTCAGAGCACACAACAAGAAGGTCCTGTATTCAATCTCTAGATGGGGCTGTCCGGTTCCTTTTTGTGTGGAGTTTGCATGTTCTCCCAGTGCCTGCTTGGGTTTACTTGGGGTAATCCGGTTTCCTCCCACAGTCCAAAAACACACACGGCAAGTGAATTGGAGATTCAAAATGGTTCATGACCGTGTTTGATATAAGAGTACTTATGAAACTTGTGTAATGAATAACCTTTTTCTCTCATGAATGTAACCAAAGTTTAAGTTAAAATCCTTATGAACAACAATGAACCAGCAAATTTCTGATTACTAGACCAGTGCCTTAAACACTAGTTAACACTATGATATGTCATGCCATAGTGTTCCTGTAGAATCTTAAATAAGATTGTTTGAGTTTTATAAATGGGTTATGAGTTGTATTTTTAATGCTGGCCGGAATCACACATATTGTTTTAGCTTGATTATGTTATTAACTTAGAATGATGGAATAGTGTTACAGAATATTTTTTATTGAATGATGTATTACAAAATGGGCTGTTTTTTCTTAGACTGCCTTTTGTAATGATCTAAAATGCTTTTGTGCGACAAATATGGAATTCAGTGGCAATTATAAAAGCAGGTATTTGTTTTACATGTACTATTAAACCAAACAAACTTGATAAGAAACATCTACTTCATCTTGTTTATAGTCCAAATATTATTGCCTTGCCTTTCGCTCTCCGTCTTGAGTACAATTTATACTGAATTTGACCCAGCCAGTCCTAAAAGACCCATTGCAGCATTGCTATTCCTGAATAAAGGATCATAAGCAGCGGTGTAGCAGTGTATCTTCTGCACTCGCTGAAGTTGTTTATGAAAATGTGAGTTCTTGCATCTAATCACAATGTCTATTCCCATGAGCTTTACTGGTTACGGCTGTCTCGCTGCACTACCTCGCTGCCAGGAGCTGCTGTATTTTTAGGATGTTGTGAAGTTTCCTCCTCTGCATAGGCAATGAGCCGCTCGCCTATGGGGGATGTCGGGTTTGAAGATGATGTCCTTTGGATTTGATTAATTCAGTAACGGGAGAGAAATAGGTAAAGGAGCTGTCCCAACCTGAAAATAGATTCGCTGTAAATGACTATCGCTCTTGTTTTTCCTGACTTGTTTCCTTGCCTCTGTCTTGTAGCCACTTATCGGTGCACTACGGCGGGAGGGTAAATATATTTATTAAGGACAAGCAGTAGTGCTGCTTCTTTTCAACTTGTTTTTTGATTCACTGCACATTATGTATATGTTTGCAAAAGGAAATGATTTTGTTAGATCATCCAGCTGTTTGGTCCTCTAATACCCCCTCATGTCTCTTTTTATTTACTCTTTTCCTCCTCGCTTGTCTTTGTCTTGTTCTGTCCTCCCATGTGGCAAAAAGCTATCTGATCTCTGTTAGCTTGCAAGACTAAATTGTTTTAGGACAATTTGGTTTGCCACCTCCAATCCAAACCTCATTTCTTAGTGCTTGTCTGTCAGACTCAGACACTGATGTTACAGTAGGACGGTTGAGTTACAGTTCCTTAGGGTAAGTTAAACAGATTGTTACCCATCGTTATGCCACTGTGCGTTGGTCTCCCCCTGCCATAAATCATTTTGTAATTGATTTTAAATTATATATGAAATCATGTTTTATAAATGGGCGGATGGAGTATTAAATGTTTGTTTGCTGAAGCTTTGGGCTTTTAAGGAGCAGCTCTTTTCTAAAATTTACTTCAGTAGAATGTAACATCAAATCTTACATAAAAAGGTATAATAAGGAGCAGTAACATGAGTTTCTTTCCACCTGCACATTTTGTTTCATCACTTACAATAAAAGTGATGGAATAAAATGTATTGCCATTTTTATTTCCTAAGCAATCTTGAGCACAGTAAAGCTGTACTAAAAATAAGTGTATTCGTTTATTTTACCTTTAAGTACAGCTTTACTTTTTTATTTGTTTTTATTTATTATTACCATTTACCATTAATCTATTTTATTTTATTTTTTGCAAAGGACATGCATTTTCCTAGCTTTCCCCCTGTTACTTTTTAATGTAATCCCCTTTTCACACAAAAGCATATTACATTGTATGTTTGTAAGCTAAGTCCTTCTTTAAGATTAACCATGACAAACACAAAGAGGAATTAAAGGCATTTTTTCCCACTGGTCCCTATTATATAAGATAAGATAATATGAAAAATATTTTTTGATTATATATAGTTATGAAATGAGAATTAGAGCTGATATATATATTCCCATGGTCCCAGGGTTAAGGTTATAGCTATAGTTCATCAGCATTAAGAGTCCTCAAGTTAATCACAAAAACGATAGCAAAAGCCACATTTTTAAGGCTGGCTGTATAACTACGCATTGTATGGTTGGATCAGCAATGCACTTAAAATTCATTTACGCTTTTCGAGTTAGATTAATGACATGAGCAGTTCTTACATCAAACTGTGAAAGATGAAAGAAAGTTAAAACAAAAGCTCATTTATTGCTACATATGCAGCTTTGATACAATGCTAATGA
This sequence comes from Microcambeva bendego, assembly GCA_034509265.1. Lineage (NCBI taxonomy): Eukaryota > Metazoa > Chordata > Actinopteri > Siluriformes > Trichomycteridae > Microcambeva > Microcambeva bendego. Next base: position 13,790,059 of record JAYDZG010000001.1, on the reverse strand, counting down.
GATCACGAGGAGCGTCTTCTTGCTTAAATCTATTTTCATCCTCTAATTAGAATGCACAGAAATGTCAAAGCTAGATATTTATTTATATATTTTGGGGATGATGCTGCCAGATGGACAGATGTTGACTGGTGACAGTGGGCCTCTGTGTGTGTGGACGGCCTGGTCATTTGTCTCAGCATCTGCCTGGTAGATACTGGACAGGATGACAGTGATATACCACAGCCTGAGCCACAATAGTTTACTTTTACAATATGAAGGACCTGATTGTGTGGCTCTGTGCACGGTATTCATTTCCTGGAATGACTAATGAAGAATCCTTAGCTTTTCAATATGCCGTTCAGGTTTAAATAATGGTTCACTGACAAAAGAGCTGCACTCACATATAAGAGCCTGTACTCACTTATAAGCTGCCTCTTAAAATGCATTCTCTTTTGTATACTGAAGTTTTATTAAAACCATATGGATCATCCTAGGTATTTTCCATCTTAAGTTTTTTTTTCTGCAAAGCATTGTTTCTGCGGGGTAAATAGTTATCTCTTTTCATATCCAGCATAAACACTGAAGCTACATAATTTATATGCAAATGTATACAAATGAGCATCATACTTAATAAAGACTTCAGATGATGAGAAAATGCTTCATGCAAGACGATCTGGATTAACAGAAAAAGTAAATGAAACAGCAGCTTTTGTCTTGTCTTTTTTAGTCTTGTTTGCTCTTTTTGCCTCTTTTGTTATCTTGACTGTGTGCTTAGGGTCGTTGTCCTGTTGAAAAGTGAACCCTTACCCCAGTCTGATGTCCAGAGTGCTCTGGAGCAGGTTTTCTTTAAGGATGTCTCTGTACATTGCTGTATTCACTTTTTCTGCTGCCAAAAATAACCCCAGAGCATAATGCTGCCACCACCATGCTGGACTATAGGGATGGTACTGGCCTGGGGATGAGCGGTGTCTGGTTTTCTTCACACATGATGCTCAATTTCTGTTTCATCAGAGCAGAGAATTTTGTTTCTCATGGTCTTAGAGTCCTTGGCCTTTTGGCAAACTCCAAGTGAGCTGTCTGCCTTTTACTGAGGAGTGGCTTTTCAACTGATTGGTGGAGTGCAGCAGAAATGGTTCTCCCTCTGGAAGAAGCTCTGTCAGAGTGACTCTTGGGTTCTTGGTCACCTCCCTGACAAAGGCCCTTCTACCCTGATCCCTCACTTTAGGCAATGTCCGGGTGGTTCCAAACTTCCAATGATGGAGGCCACTGTGCTCATTTTGACATTTTCTGTACCCTTCTCCAGATCTGTGCGTCGATACAATCCTGTCTTGGAGGTCTACAGACAATTCCTTGGACTTGTCGTGCTCTAACATGTACTGTCAAATATAGGACCTTATATAGATGGTGTGTGCCTTCCAAATCATGTCAAATCAACTAGATTTACCACAGGTGGACTTTGGGAATTTTTGGATTCCCAAATTTGGATTTCTACAGTTTTGAGTAGACATGGTTTCCTTTCATGTTGATCCAGTATAAACAACTTTGGTTTTTGGTACAAATAGCAAATCTAGCTGCACATTTTAATACAAAAATGCGCAACCTATTTTTCCAGTGCAGATCTTTCTGGGAAGGCTCTGTGACAATATTTCCAGGCCTGATGCAGGTTTCCTACTTTCCTGGGTCAATTTCAGTGGCATGGATGAGTCGAATCTCAACCAGGCACTAGAGACTGGCAGCCTCTGTGAACAAAACCGCCACTAGTGCAAAAATGTCTCAATTAGAGGAGCCTTAAACTCGTTAAAGCTTGTGTAAAGCTCACGTGGGGCCGGTGCCGGGCTCATGGCGGTAGCAGAAGTCAATATTGCTGGGGCACATTAAAACGCAACACTGATAGGTGCTCGGGAGCGTTGGGATGTTGACAGGAAGTGCTCTCCTGGTGGACATGTAAACAAAGGAGGAGTCTGCACTACCGCCGCTGCAGAGGCACAATTACACACGGTGGTTTCCTGGGGAGAGGAACAAAAGCCAGCCCAGCAGCCGTGGCTCTTCTCCCCTGCAGGCTAATAGCAGGGTTTCATGCTTGCAGCTTTTTATGCTTGGCAACAGTGTCAGCATCAAAACATGCCATCCAGTAGGCAAAGATCAAAGCTGGATGCTGTGAAATCATAGGCCTGTAACAGGTAGGTTTTTTTCCATTTGAAAGGGAAAGATATAGCAATAGATACTGTGAATGAGTGAGCAAGAGAGAAATTGTGATAATGCACACTTCTTAGCAGAGATAGTGAAGATGAATGCACACCGACAGTAGGATTACAGTGACAGTATAGAAAGCCTGTAGTGCAGATTTCCTTCTTTTCCATGTCTCTAATGATTAGACTCTTGTTCCGACAGAGATTCCTCTTTCAGTCCTTGCGTTAAAAGAATTTGTCAAATTTTCAGCCCATCAGAAGTGCAGGGTGGGCCAGTTTCAGTCAGTCATTCCCTAATAGCCCTGGCCCCTATGAGCTTCTCTGCATGATATGCATGGTTAAAAAAGTCAGTCCTGAGATGTTATTCATACAGGCCGTGTCCCGTCCAGCTTCAGTTGCTTCATGCTCACTTTGTGCTCCGGCAGGTTGTGTGATGCGCCATCGATGCATAATACATCAGACGGCCCATAAGACAACCACAAGACATTCATCACTGTCCACCTTTCAAATTACATTTCGCAGACGTTACAATCAGTCAGAGTCTCGGTGCTGGCGGAAGCTTCTCGCATGCAGCAACATACTCTGCAGCTCTCCGTTTCTACAGGATCTGTCTAAATTCACTCACAGTGCTGTGACCTCAAACGACTTTTTCTGTTAAACAACTTTGTGTACAACTTTGAACAAAGTATCGGTTAATATCCAGCAACAAAATTCTCCTCTCTTAAATGGATCAACTGTGTAACTTAGAGCAAAGCAAGTTCAAAGTACAAATCAAGAAGTCTGTCAGGCCTTTTGTCCAAAGCGACCTACAGTGATGAGACACTTAACAGTCTAAGCAATTAAGGGTTGAGGGCCTTGGCATCATCACTGTGGCACATTTGCTATAAATAATGGAACAGTAATTTATATTAAATACCTGTGCTGCATATTTAGCACTGTAATGAATATTGTTTTGAGGTGGCACAGCAGTCTGTTATGCCAATCCCCCACCACTTAGATCTGAGTTCAAATTGCAGTGCTGCTATCATTTGACCAGACATCTACACAGATATGATTGTCTGTGACAGGGTGTTCGATGCTTACATGGAAAATTTTGAGTTTAAAATATTTTCCCTTTACCATTGAATGCTACAGACATGGTCTTGTTACTATGAATATAGTATTAACGTTTTTGGTAAATAATTACAATAAAAATGGAAAAAAGGTGGAAAATTCACTAACATTTTGTAGTAAATGCATTTACATAAATGTAATTGAAATAAATCAATCCTCTTCAGAGTACATACAGTACAACTTTGCAATTTTTAGTATTGTATTTAAATTAGCACTTTAAACAAATAATTCATAGCTCTGTCTTTTCTTTTGCTCAGGTATTGTAATCTTTTATTGTATTTTGAAATGCTTAATGGTAAGCATCTGTACCTGTTTAAAGTAAAGCTAGTCATGTATTGTGCATCATTGTTCAAAAATAAATTGTCATCTAATTTGTTATATCTTTTTTTTCATGCCCACTTTGGTTTGTTTCACTCCAGGTAAGCAAATATATTACATTTTATGCATGTCATTTCACTACACAGTATAATGTTCTTATGTCACATATAGCATCTTTGTGCTCTTCTGTGTGCTCCTGCACACCTACCACGCCCACCTTCTGATTGGTCCTCACAGACCTAATTACCTGCAGCTGCTCCTATTTAGTATTAAATAATGAATGTAAGTCTGTTTACCCGTTTGTACTTAACTGTCTGTTAGGCTTTTTTAGCCTTATTACCCTTTGTTTACCTTATCCTGTCTGCCTCGTTAGCAATCTAGCTTTAGTTACCCTTTTGTTTTACCCTTCTTTGTTAGTTTGCCTAGTATAGTTCATTGTGCTTAGCTCAATCTGTTTGTGTTTCTTAAATTAATGTAGGTAATTATATGTTTGTTTGTTCAGTATTTGGCTTCAGTCTTTTTTGGTTTGTTTCTTTTGAGTTACCTTGTTTTCTATTTATTATTAATTAATGTTTTGTTGCATCTTCACCCCTGTTTGTCCAGCATAGCCCTTCAAAACATTACACCTTGGATATGTCTTCACTATTCTTCTGATCACTATTAAAAATTAATGCTCTTCCCAGTAATAATTTCAAATAATTATCACAACTGAACAATCTGAATACACACTGAGCCTGCTGTATGACCACATAAGTAATACACATTGTGTTTGATTGTCATTATGAGGTACGGTAACACTGCAAGACCTTTCCCGTATTAACTTAAATTTACAGAATGTAACCCTGGAACATTACTGGAAAGTATGTGTGCTATCTTTAGTTTTTATTGTCTGAAACTACCATAGGATGCTGTAGTTAAGAAAGAACAGAAGGAAGTATGTGTTTGTATTTGTTTAAGCAGCGAGCACACTGGGAGATTTACTGTATACACTAGACTCGTGTGAGTGTGTGTGATGGCTGTGAAATGCTTTACTGCTGTGCTTTCTTTGGGTATTAGTTAAATGTAATTGCCTTGAAATGGAAACAATTTTGTTTGCATGGCTACTTGAGAGAGGCTAAAGTGGGAAGAAAATCACATCATTTAGTCCAGCAAGTGTGTGATGCCAGTAAAAGCAATATGGCATTTTGTTTCTCCCTAGGTAGCAATTATTTCAGTACAAAAGTTGCTGCTTTTATTCAGACAAAGTTATTTTGGTAAGTTTTGTTTAGGTGTTATATGATGATCAATTTGTGATACAGTATACGGTGAGTAAATGTAAATTAAGGAAAAGAAGAACATACACCATTCAGGCATAACATTATGACCACCTTCTTAGTATTGTGTTGTTCCCCCTTTGCTGTCCCATATGCTACAGTAGACAGACCAGCCTTCGCTCCGCCTTGACTACCTATGTTGCCAGTTTACCACTGTTCCTTCCCCAGACCACCTTTGATAGATACTGACCACTGAACCAGATGTCGTCTGGCCATCCCAATTTTTCCTTCTTCTAACACATCAAATTTGATAACAAAATGTTCACTTGGTGTTTGATATAAACCCACCAGCAGGTGTCGTGATGAAGAGATAATCAGTTTTATTCACTTTACCTGCCAGTTATCATAATGATTTGCCTGGTCTGTGTATTTTGATCTTTTCTTTGAGTTCTAGTAAATGTTGTGCTATATGATTTTTTAGCATAACCATTAAGTGTCTGCATCTCATCTGGCTGAAGGTAGTATGAGTAAAAAACTGTGCCAAGGTCTTTCAAACTGTTGGCTACATGGGTTATGGGTTATTTAGATTCGCATGTGCCTATATATGGTTCATTGAGTTGAGTGAAGAATATTAAAACTGCAGGGAATTGTCCCATCAGTCGTCATTTGCAATTCATTATTCATGCACCAGTATTAATGAAAAAAGGAAGAGACATGCTTCTGAATGTGGAGCAGCTTGGACGGCTGCTACCATGATGAAATTATTACTTTTAAGAAGCTTTGTAAGTTGGTCTGGGACATCATGTAAACAGAACAGAAGTGGTGGTGTTACCTGCATTATATGGCAACAATGATTCACTAAACTTTTCACATAATTCATTCAACAGCATAAAAACTAGATACTTGAGGCAGCAGAGAATTTAAAAGACCCTTTTATCAAAAGCAACACACTGTATGACAGTGTGACTGTATTTTGAAGTTTTTGTGAAATAATGCTTCAGATTTTCCCTGCATTTTATAAAGCGTCCTAACTCTTCTCAAAATGGGGATGATATTTAGTATGGTTGGTAGTTTAATGCATTGTTTAAGGACTTGAGCAACTCATTTGTGCTCAATGGAGAGTAGCAAAGCCTGGACGAATTTTAGGGGTGTGGAGAAAGAAGGACTGATCAATAGCTGACAGGTCATGCATGCATAAAGTGAGTGGCCTCAGTGCCACCTAACATAGTTCGGAAAGGAGAGAAGTCTAGAAATGGCCTGCAGGAAGAGGCTTCAACTAGAGAGAAAAATGTTCACTTGACATATAAGACCCATATTATCAGGATTCTTCCTAATCTATTTATTGACAGTGTAATTGCATAATATTAGAATGTGAGGTTTTAGAGCCCATTTTTTCTTTACAAGGTCATGTGCATGTTTAACAGAAAACATTTAAGGATACGTGTGCAGTCAATACACCCACCATCTGTGCATTTTTTACATCTGTGTTGCCAAACTAAATATCAGTCTGAATAAAAAATTTGTCACAGAAACCAGACTGTTAAGAGGGGAAGGAAAACCTTTCTGGGACTTTTGCTTAAGGCTGACTGAAAATAAAGGAAATAGGAAAATACTAAACTCTGTTTAACTTTTATAAAGGCGATCCATTGTAAGTAAAATAACATGCCAGGTAAAGCAGAGTCATTTTGGCATTTCTAGCTTTGTAAAAGCTAGATCATAGAGAAACAAATAATTAAAAAAATAAGAGCTGACTATGTTTTGGTTTTGTGAATCGAGAAGCATTACTCACATAAATTATCCCAAATGTTTTGGGAATTTCATCTGGTATTTTATCTTATTGATGGCTGGTTAATAATGACTGGATTAATAATTCTTCTGGGGCATATCATCCTCAAAAATCATACAAAAAGTCATTAGTTTAGGTGTCCCTAATAAACTGTAACTAGAAATCAATGCAACCTTGAACCACACCATTTTGATTGAAGTTAAATACATTATTTTGGTGTTTTACTGAATTATTATAAAACTGTATTTACTGTGCTGCTACTGTATGCTGTCATGTTGGATAAATGATAAGCAAGGCACAAACTTTCATGCTTTGTATTTTTAGTAGTTTCATTTTTAGTGTCATTTAGTCATTTTAGTCATTTCTTGTAGTGTGTACTTTAAGTGTCTAGTTTAAAACACATTTAAATGCAATGAAAATATACTTTTTTTGGAAGCATTTTCATTAGCATTTAAAAACACCTTTAAATTACATTTTGAGTGTCAAAGAGAGTCTGCCTCAATCATAATAAAACGGCAGTGGTTTGGCTTAGTGGTTAGCATACTGGTCTATTACTGCTTTAAACCTGACCGCTGGATTTAGAGCCGAGTGCATTATGGGCTGAGGAGCATGAAGACCATTTTTCATGAGGAACTGTGTGTGGTCATTTCAGCACAGTAACATCATTGCTCGGCACTTCACTGTTAACTGATAAGCCAATTTTCACCCATCAATCTAAATACTGGGGGTTTAGTAGTTTGTGTTAACAATGCTGTATGTTAACAGTGTAAAGCTGTAACAATAATATAAAGAATATAATGTGGACATATAAACATAAGTCCTAATACAGGGCTGGGCTGGATGACAAAAAAATGTATCACTATTTGTTTTTTCTTTTTTAGATTATGATGGTTTCACAGTATATTCTTTAGTATAACTGGGACTTTACTTCTATGGCTTTTTCTAATGCCAAGAGCACATAGACTGCTCACACTAGGGGTTTTTACCTTGTAACAAGAAAATCCACTGTGTTTAGTTGAAAGGTACATATGAAAAAAAAAACTTTTAAAACAGAGATGTAAACTAACAAGGTAAAACGCTTGCTTTGATTGCCATTCCTCTTTAAAACATTGATCAGTTGTGTTGACTTAATTGTATTTTTTTCCCATCCGAGAAGCAGACATGGAATTTTCATATCTGTATGCACACAGTGTGAGAAGCGCAGACGGCCCTCTGGATTGCGACTAGAAAATACAATTACTTACATGAGAGAGCACGGCTCCAAATGAGCTTTGCTTTTAACAAATCAAACAAGGAATCGGCAGGTGCCGCACCACATCGTGGTTTATGCATTCTGCTCAGCCAGGCAAATCAATAGTCATAATTTAATAAGTAAAAACGAATTGAGAAAATGAATTGCCCATCTCGCGTGTCATGCTCATCTCGAGCGGCGAAGAAGCTATTTAGAATCATGTCATTATTTGTAATAATGAAATGGAAGCTTGTTGTGTCACATACAAACCAGTAACCACAAATTGGTGTTTTACTAAGGATTCTGTTACACTATGATTGATGGGTCAGTTAATAAATACATCGATAAATGTTTAATATTTTGTAATACTGCCCCATAATTCACACACACCATGCTAACACATAAAGTGCAAAGCACTGCAGTCTGCTGAAAAAGATCAGAGGGATGGAGGGCTTTGGCTTTGGTTGAAAAAGAAAAGCTTTGCACTCTGCCTCATCCCCATATTCTCCTTGGTCTGGCTGCCATGCCCGTGGAACTGCATGGGTGTTAAAGAGCTCTTTTTCTCTCTCTCTCTCTCTCTCTCTCTCTCTCTCTCTCTCTCTGTCTCTGTCTCTCTCTCTCTCTGTCTCATGCTGGACAAACCGTTCTGTGGAACATACTGAATGAAATTTAATATTGCATTTCAGGGTTTGGAAAGTACACCCTACACCTAGACCACTGCTAAACAGCTTAAAAGTAGTTTAGTAAACAATCTGACAAACAAATACCAGTCTGGTGCTTGTGTAAAAAGGCAAAGGCAGAAGGAAGGAAAAGAGGATTTAGAGCTGAATGCATTATGAGCTGAGGTGCATGAAGGCCTTACTTTTATGAGAAATTGTGTGTAGTCAGTAGACACTCATAATTGGTCAGTCTTAATTATCAAGTTTGGACCTATACCAACCCATTATACTATTAAAAACATCACAGTCTTATGTTAACAAGAGTCTTGTAAAAAGTGACTCAGTGGTCAATTATATCTCTTGATCTGATCCCAAACACCTATGAAGAGACAAGTTGAGCATCACTCTCCATCCAGCTTCCAGGCTCTAGACGAGGTCGTTATTGAAAAATGGAAAAAGACAGATATTGCAATATATGGATAACTTGTTCATTCCATACCTAGAGGGCTTAATGCTATCCTTAAAAACCATGGAGGTCATACAAAGAACTTGATGTACTGTATTGGTTTTAGTTAAATTAGTTAATGCATAATTTATGCATTAACTAATTTAACTAAAACTGAAGATTTAGCAATATAAGCAATATAATATCATTAACATTACTTTCATGTTATCGGTTAAATAATTGTTTTTCATGAGACTTGTCAAAATTCTGAAAAGTGTTCTTGTATTCAGTGAGATATTAATTCGATAAATGTTCTGGAGGAGGTGAAAATGTCCACCATCACTGCCACCATTGCTCACAACCAACTCAATTGGATTGGTCATGTTATTTGCATGCCTGACTCTCACCTTCTTATACAAGTCTAAGCCCAACTAGCGGAAGGGAAAAGACCCCTGGACGCCAAAAGAGATTGAAGGATAACATCCAAGCAAGCCTAAAAAGTGCCACATGAAATCAAAGCCTGGGAAGACATGGCAAAAGACAGGGTGACCTGGAGAAACCTTGTCCGGAGTGGTGTCGCACTGTATAATGATGATCTCTGCCAGGATGCTCAAGACAAGTGCAGACTCAGAAAGGGAAGAGCAATGTCGAAACAGGCCAAACCAAAATCCACCACCACTACATTTCCTTATCCATTCTGCACAAGAATAATTGGGTCCAGAACACCAAATGAAAACCCACAAGGACCAAAAAGAAGGAGAGTCATACTCGACTACGAGTGACTGCCGATGGGAATATAATTGCTCTCAAAGCTTTCTGGCAGTTTTATAGCCTAAAGTAGAATTAAAAAATACGTAAGACTTTTGGAACTCTATAATGATCCTTTATCTGCTTCAGCTGTGATGCATATACAAACCCCACCCATGAAGGTATTCAAGGTCAGTTGCAAAAATGGTAAAGACATGGGAGCTTCCTCAAAAGCTGAGCTAGTGTATTATTTTATTAAACCTAAAGGGTTGTGATTAAGAACATTTTTTATTTATTTTTATTTTTTAAATGGGCATTTTGCTATTTGCAACTGTACTTGGAACATAACCCCTGTGATTAGCTGGGGAGTTTACTGTACACATATTCTTGGATATGGCTCTATTAGATTAAGCCACTTGGATTTAGATTAGGGTAATGTATTTTGACACTTTAAATGACAAGAGATGCATTGTTTCTCAAAAATTCACATTTGTATTAAATCTAGCTACATTTGCAGTTCAGACTTGCATTGACTGCATGTGGTCTGTCTGACTACTACCGTGTGTAGGTGGACTGTACAACTGTCTTGGAGCAGTGTGTTCCAGGATACACACACATAACACAATATTACTTTTTATAGTAGTGTCTGGGGGAGCGTCTGAGTTAAAATGCCAGGCTAGGTGTTTGACTTAAAATCCTTGTAGACGCCGTTAATGGAGGGCATGCACTCTTCTACCTAGCAACAAAAAACTGCAGATGGAGCCTGCTAGGTTCTAGATTTATTTGACTTTCCTTTCTATCAAGCATTTTGTCTCATACTACTACCTTTAAATGTGGGCTTGCAGAAGAGGCAAGCTAGTGGGACCTGAAGCATGAGTAGAACTGTGCTTAGGGGTTGCTGAGGAAGAGAAAGGGTCATGTGTGTAAAAATAAGAAGCCCTGTAGGAGCAAAGAACCAAGGTGACCCACGCTTCAGCAGTGGGGCAAGGCCAGCCCAATCAAAAGCATTGCAAGAGGGCTGCTGGAATTGTGGCCCCCAGTCTCTCAGGACTCCTTCAGGAAGATCTGCTGCCATACCTGAGGCAGCCGCTCATTTATCTGGAATGCAGCGCTCCGAACTGCTAACGACCTGCTCAAATTGGACTATTTTTCCCCATTTGTCAGCCAAGCAGCTGCACCAGCTTAGCCGGCACATCTGCGCAGACAGGGAAGACGTAGGGCAAAGAAAGTTTCATGCTCATTTTTCTTACCTTGTTCTCTCCTTCCTTCTGCCACTCACTTTCTCTCTGGCAGGGGTTATCCACCATGTTCTTGGTGTATCAACGTAGAGACACTACCCAAGCAGCCTCTAGTTGGATAGGAAAGGGTGCCTTTGGCGGTTTGGCAAAATTGTTTGCTGTAACATATTTTAGGCAGGCACTACAGGAGCTCTTTTTGAGACTTGTGATCTGGTTATGTTATGACTGAATTAAAGCCGAAGGATGATTTTGTATTCCCACAAAGAATTTTAAATGTATTTCATGACACTGGCTTGTCAAAGTATCGCCTGACTTTTGCCACTTTCATCATTTTTTATGATAAAACTTTGATCAATATAATAAAGACAATCTGTGTAAAAAAATATATTTTAAACAACTGGAGGTTTAGGTTTAATGTTTTATTGAACAAAATTCCATTTTTTCTTTATTTAGTTTTTTTTTCTTGAAACAAATAACATTTCAATATACATATTGTTATATGATCGCATGACTATATTATATTATCACATCATTATTATTTTTATTACAATATTTAATTCATTTATTTTTCCCAATTTATGAATTTTCTCTTTATGCACCCATGGTTGAGTCACAGGGTACCACACGGTAACACATTCACTACAAGAACAAAGAAAAACAAGCAAGATTTACATCTTTTTGTTTTGATAATTGAGGCTTAACTTCCTTGACCAGTTAACAAGTGCTAGTACATTTCTTTCAGCACCAAACAGCTGGCCATTGTGATGACAGACCATCTAAATATTTACAGACCTGTTCATCATCACGGAGCATATAAATAATTTAGGCATAGACTCCTAACACCTAATTAAATTGTTCCTTGCTTCCATGTCAGCCTCTTCATCAGGTGCTGTGACCATATGCATTGACTTGGTTTTTGTTAGTCAATCTTTTCATGCAGAAGAATAATTGTTGAACTAAAAATAATTGTACAGTGAAAAGAGTAGGACAGTTAAATGTATTGCAATTAAAGCAATCACTGAATTCAAGCATAGTCTTATAATGCCACCTTTGGACAGTCAAGTTTGTAAAATGTCTTCCCTTCTGGAAATTTTACCTCAAACTGAGTGTGATGTCATTAAAAAAGTGAAAGCATTTAAAATCCACATCAGCTCAGACACAAACAATCTGCTGCTTAATAACTCAGTTGTCAATGCTTTGTTTACTATATTAAGTAAGTTCTAAACCTCCTCTGGTATTAGACTCTGCTCAAAAACTGTGCACCAGGACATTCAAGGCATGGGTGTGGAGTTGGATGTAAGCCTGTTTTTTAACCAAGCACAATGCCTTAAACTCCATCAGATATAGGTGATGTGGGATGAAAGGCCCTGTTTTTCTAATTCCTTTCTAATTCATCCTAAATCTGACACACACAACTCTCTCATTTCAGCTCACACTGGATGTATAGGTAATTCCCAACACACCCACACCATAAAATCCTGTAGAAAGCCATCCCAGAAGAGTTAAAGCTGTTACCAGCAGAAGAGGAAACCAACTCTATATTGATCTCTTGTTATTATAAAGCTCGTGTAGGTGGAATGTGTATGTGTTGTAGTACTTTTGTCCATATAGCATACCACAAGAGCTGACACTTTACTTTCTGACTGAAAAATCATTGATTCAAAAATAACTAACAAGTATTAGCAATTTCCAACCTTCATAAGGAAAGATGGGAGACACACATGATTTAACACACATAATCATTTAATTACCAAGATCTCACTGAGCTGATTGTTTTCTCTATTGTTCTGTGATGTTCGATTCCATTGGGTTAGGGCATAGTCATAATCCATTTGAAATACTACAGCATAGGTTTTACCTTGCTCATCAGTGTGGATATTGGCATAGTCTTGGATTTCGTTGTTATTGGTCTTAGACTTGTCATGAATTTGGATGATATGGGTCATGGCCTTGTGTTGGTTTTAAGACTAATGGGTTTTGCTTTTTAAGAGGTAAGATAGCCAAGAAATCGCAATGCTCTGTATGTTTGTGCCTTTTTGCTTGTGTGTATGTATTAAAATGTGTATGTAATGATGTGTGTGTATGTGTTTGGAAGTGCAGTTTTTGATCCTTGAACATTCATTATGCCTGTAAAAAAGGCTGCTTTGGTCTCTGGCTCTAGACGGGCAAAGAGATCTGGAGTGGAAGCGATCTGGTGTAATAGTGCTGAAACTAAGCTGTGGTAGTAGAACAGAGGTATTGTCTTAGCATATTACTGATGCAGCAGCAAATTGTCAGCGTATATTCAGCTTGTCTCAGTTTGTTTGGATGATGAAACCTTTTTGCAATCAGCCCACGGCTGTGTTCGGCTCTTTCATGTGTCCTACACTGTTGTACCCTTGGATTTCTTTGAAATCAGTGAACAATCTGTACTCTTGAGGTTGACTCTTTATTTCCACCTGGTAATAGGTTAAAGCCCCAGGTACATCCTAGTGGATGTAAGTTCCTGTTCAACACAGCTTTCAAGATGTAAAAGTGCAACAAAAGCTGAAGATGAGTTCGATATAAAAGAACAAGTTAACCCGGCATGTTGAATTTTAGTGAGTGATAGTGTGGGTTTGTTTAATATTTTAAAAAGTGCAGATGAACTTGATTAGGCTGCTGTCACAGGCAGTGTGTAAATTGTTGTGAGAGTGTGTCTTCCCTCCGGACCCTTACTGTCGACTGTGCTTGTGTTAATATTCATCACGATAATGTGTATCTATTGCGCTGGTGAAAAATAAAGGTGGAAAACATCTCTATATTAAAAATATTTAGATAGTATTCACCAACTGCACTAGTTGACATGTAGAAATATTTTTATGTATTGATGTTACATATTGCATAGGGGTTTGTATTAACTTTAACTCTTGCTTTCATCACTCAAGAGTAAACTCAAACTGCCTCAGAATCTTACACCATAATTACATCTTTCCATATGTTACTGATATAAGCTGGCAGTTTTCTTAACAAGCACCCAGTTTGCCATTCTCTTATTGTGAAGTGAGCAATGCACATATAAACAACAATATACTCTGTATGTCTGTCTGCCTCTCTGTCTGTCTGTCGGTTTTCTTGACTTTGTTTTGCACAGGGTTAATATATGCTGTGCAGTATGGACTGTGGCCTTCAGTTGTATAATTCATAATCACTACAGACAAGTGGAGTTTATCTTTTCTGCTTAGGCATTGATTTGTTGACCCAAAATGATAATGTGAATATAAATGGGGATGATTTGGAATGCACACTCTGACTGTCTGTTTCCTGGTTCTTGTGTGTGTGTGTGTGTGTGTGTGTGTGTG
>JAYDZG010000001.1:13739810-13760429 GCA_034509265.1 Microcambeva bendego | reverse complement strand
ATTATTATTTTGTGTTAAAAAGTGATAATCTTTTATTTACCTAAATAATGAATACACTTTTATTTTTAAGGTAGGTACAAACTATGCAAAACCAAGCTGCACAGTTCCCTTATTGTGTACAAAACTGAAATGAAATTTTGACATTAATATAACAAATAAATAATGTAAATGTAAAAATAAATAATGTATCCTGAAAAAACTGTACTCGTACTGCTAAACAAGTGCCCTCTTCTGTTAAAAGTGAATACTGGTTCATCTTTGTGATTCATTGTTACATCCCTACTTGCACACTTCCAATAATCCAATAATGTGGTCGCCTGTCCTTTAATCCTTGTTAATATTTGTTACTATTTTGTTGACGTTCATTTTTTTTAGTTTAGTATTATTTTGGGGGCTTTTCAGCCACATCTTTATCTGTCTTGGTTGTGTCTTGCACCTACAATCGCCAAAACCACTTTTTGGGACACTTGGAAGAAAATTGTCTGCTCAAAAAGCACATTTACAATGCAGTATTCCATGTAATCTACCCTATAAAATATTGGCTGAAAACCACAACTGAATGTGTATGCCTAACGGAAAAGACACACACGTAAATCCCAATATATTGAGAACATATTTACTCAACCCAATACAAAAGTTCAAAGTACTACAACTACCACATACTTCTTTCTCTCTGTTTACTAAAACGTATTGCTGTTTATTTTTGTTCAATTCTTTACACCTTGCTATAATATATTTTAAGGGGTGCTGGGTTAAATTCCTAGTGCAGCTGCGTATTCATCTTAATGCACACACAGCAAGAAATGAAACAAAAAGGGAGGGAAAGTCAAACAAATTGGCAAGCAAAATAGCCCAGAGAAACAGTTACTGACATTAAACAACAAGTTATGAAATGTAATTAAATCCATGCGGCTTGGGGGAACACTAACACATTCAGCTGCACATTTTACTATGCACCCTGCATACGCCATTAAAGAGCTATCACATTATGATTACTGCATGTCAGTGCTCATTTCAAAACTTGGCTTAATATTTGAGAATGTATTTTTATAGGAGGGTTAAAAAACCTTAGGTGTCTGTAGAAAGACTGTTAAATAGGAAAAAACAAGCGGTAATAAAATATAAAATCAAATAAATATATGTGTAATAAATGAAATTAAATTTGGTACTAACCAATCAGAACAGATCATTGAAATACGTGTTTACATTCCCCTTAATACATGCTGCTTTCGTAATTGTTTTGTGTGCTTTTTATATGTATTAATCATTTGGTGTGGCTACCTGGTTGGGGGCTTGTTGATCGGGGCCTGGAGAAAGGGGTACACACTGAGCACTGCACGCTACTGATATTATACTATATATATTTATCACACACACGATTTTGTGTGTGTGTGTGTGTTTGCCATCTGATTGACCTTTACTGATTTGTTTGCCTTTTCTTCAATAAATTGGGCCCACAGTGGCTCTGACCAGGATAAAGTAACAGCAAAAGACAATGAATAAATGCATTAATTATTTTTATTAAATTAAAAAAAATCCCTTATGCAAAAGTAACTACTGTACTGAAAACCACTCAATTTAACTTTAATCTGTTGCAAAGTTGACCAAGCATGATTGAATGGTGAATATCAGCCCTGGTCCTGAATTTCCCTGTCTAGTCAATAATCAGAATCAGAACCTTTATTTTTCTTGATGCAGATGTCAAGAAATAACATTTAATTGTGCTACATAAACATAGATATAAAATAGATATAAAATATCTATAACACTGAAAGACTAAGAATATTAAGAATATAAAAGTTGTACTACACATAAACATAGAATAAACAATATAGCAGCAATAAGAACAGAATAGCTTCCAATAAAGTGTGCAATGAACATGTCACACTTTCAGACTTAAAGTATTACAAACAGTTCAATGGTATTTAAGCGAGCAAATAAGGAGCAAATGTCTCCTGATGTCCTGCATGTAGGTTGAAGTCCATGTGCATCTGTTAAAGAGAAGGGATATAGGAAAAGTTTTTGTATAGTATTGTATCGGCCTGGGAAAAGAAGCTGTGAATGTGACGGGTGGTCCGAGTATTTACTGCCTTTACTCTTGTTCTCTGCTGGGATGAAATTTACTGGAAAAACAAGTGACCAGGGTTTGAAAAGTCTGCCACGATTTTCCCTGCCCTCTTTTTCATTCTCGAGGAGTACAGGTCTTCAAGGGTGGAAAGACGACACCCGATGATTTTCTCTGCACATTGGACAGTACGTTCTAGCTTACACTTGATGTGAAGTTGTAGCTTAGTAGTTAAGGTACTGGACTAGTAAGCAGAAGGTCACTGGTTCAAAGTCAGGTTGCCACTATAAGGCACTTGAGAAAGACTCTTAACCCTCAAGTCACTTTGGATAAATGTGTCTGCTAAATGATGAAAATTAAATGTGCAGGGAGGCTAAGCCATACCAGACAGTAATAGAAGGTGTAATGACTGACTCAGTAGTAGAGAACTGTAATCAGCTGCACTGTGTGTTATCAAAAGTGTACATAAGTTGTGGAAAAGTTACAACATGTATACAAGAATGGTTTACATTGGAGCTTAGCTCACAGCATCTATGTGAAGTATTTGTCTCTATCAGAAGTGATAGTGGTATTGTGGAACAGGTCCAAGGTCCAAGTCTTTCCTTCTCTTCTCTTTTCTTCTCTTTTCTTCCATTCTCTTCCCAGAATGCAGTTTTTCCAGATTGTCTTTATATATTTCCATTTTTATATCACTTCTTGTTTCCTCTTATCTCACACACTGTGTCTGCATTACAGTCTGATTTCATTGTCCTTCTTGTTGTCCTATTTAGTTTAAATTTCATTCTTTCCATTTGCATCTCTTCTTTACAGTCTCATCTATCCTGTCTCATCTACCCTCTCTACATTTTCTTCCACTTTGTGGCCATCAGAATCAGAATGTGTTTCAATCTGAAGCATTGCCACTGTTATGAGACAAGGCATTTGTGGTCCTGTGTGCTTGTACATGTGTGTCCTTGTGTGTGCAGTGTGTAACTATAGTGCAGTTCATTCTAACCAGAGAAACAAAAATCAGAGTAAAAGCATTAAAGAAAAAAAAGAGATGGAAGAGGGGAAAGCATCAATTAGCCTCTCCGGGGGAAAAATAAAAAGCACAGGAAACTAATGACTATATTGAGTTTACCTGCTGTTACATAATTTATATATCTTGTTAAGTCATTCATCAGCTCAGCTGAGCTACAAGTGTTAGAAAAGCATGAGCAGAAAACACAGCTAAACCCAACTCACTCGTACACATGCACACACACACTTGCACACACACACTTGCACACACACACACACACACACACACACACACATGCGCATACCTAAGGCAAGGGAAGTCAAGTTTACAAAGTGGTTTTTAAAAATGCTTTGCAAATTGGAAAATACTTCTGTAATAATTCAAATGTAAAGAAATAGAATTCAAAGAATACAGTGCCTTGCACTTTTTACCTGTTTTGTTACATTACAACCTGTGTTTAAATGTTTTTTAAAATCTGAATTGTATGTGATACAGCTGCAGAAATTATTCTAAGTTAATGAAGTGAAATTAGAAAAAAATTATATATATAAAATAATTGTGGAAATAAAAACTTAAAATCGGCATGTGAATATGTATTCACCCCCTTTGCTATGAAGCCTTTAAAAAAGTTCTGGTGCGACCAATTACATTGAGATGTCACATGCTTAGTGAAATGAAGTCCATCTGTGTGCAATCTAAGTCAGTTGATCTGTCAGTATTTACACATCTTTTCTGAAAGACCCCAGATGCTGCAACACCATTAAGCAAGAGGCACCACTAACCAAACAACACCATGAAGACCAAGGAAATCTCTAAACAAATCACGGTTGTAGAGAAGTACAAGTCAGGGACAAAGTTGTATAAGAAATATAAGTCAGGGTTGGGTTATAAAAAATCAAAATCTCTGATGATCCACCGAAACACCATCAAAACCATTATCATCTAATGGAAAGAACATGGTACCACAACAAACCTGCCAAGAGAAAGCCGCCCACCAAAACTCTCAGACTGGGCAAGGAGGGCAATAATCAGAGAGGCAGCACAGAGACCAAAGGTAACCCTGAAGTAGCTGCAGAGTTCCCAAGCAGAGACTGGAGTATTATCTGTCCATATGACCACGATAACCGTACACTCAATGGAGCTGGGCTTTAGGGAAGAGTGGCCAGAAAAAAGCCTTTTCTTACAGAAAAAACTAAGAAGGCTCGTTTGGAGTTTGCCAAAAGGCATTTGGGAGATGTATGGAGGAAGGTTCTCTGGTCATATGAGACCAAAATACATCTCATCACCCCAAAAACACCATCCTCACAGTGAAACATGGTGGTGGCAGCATCATGCTGTGGGGATGTTTTTCAGCAGCAGGGCCTGGGAATCTGGTCTGAGTCAAGGGGAAGACGGATGGTGCTAAATACAGGGATATTCTTGAGCAAAAACTGTTTTGGTCTGTCAGCGATTTGAGACCTGGACGTAGGTTCACCTTCCAACAGGACAATGACCCAAAGCATACTGCTAAAGAAACAGTCAAGTGGTTTAAAGGGAAACGTTTAAATGTATTGGTATGGCCTAGTCAAAGCCCAGACCTTAATCCAATTGAGCATTATTTTCTGGAACAACAATGCACTGGTTATTGCATCCTAGAAGCCATAGGTACCAATAGAACAATTCAGAGACTCTAATTAGCCTGGCTGCATGTTTTGGACTGTGAGAGAAAAATGAGACATACTACGATGTCACATTTTAGAATTACAATAAACTATTATGCAAAAAAAAAATAAAAAATGGATGTGCTTTATAAGAAGAATGATGCATTATGTTTGTTGATTAAGAAGTCGTCTTTAGTACCATCAATATAACATTTTAAGTCAAAACAGTCTCGTTCAGTATGTATCATTATATTAATGCCAGACTTTATTCTATGCACTAGTTTAGCAGAACACAGCATCTGGGGAAAATTGACAGTAGTTGACAGAGCAGTGAAGTGGAACATTTGCCTCCTAATGATGTAGGAAGGAAGCAAGTCAGCCTTTGTGTTAGTGTTGTTGCTATGTCTCAGCCTGGATTAAAAAGGATCTGATACGGTGAGTCAAGCCTATGCCATCTCCTCAGCTTCTTACAAAAACTCACCCCCTCATATCCTCATCCAACAAACAAGCAATGGCTGGCGTCCTGTCCTTGCTTATCTGTGTTAACATACAGATTCTCCAGGTTTACTTGCATTTTGTTGACATGATTCTGATTGAATGCCATAGTAAAATCAATGACTATGAAGATGCATCAGTCGAAAATGTAGTTTGTGCTTCATTCAGAGTTTGTGTTATTTACAAGAGTATGCTGGAAAAAGAA
Organism: Microcambeva bendego; assembly: GCA_034509265.1. Lineage (NCBI taxonomy): Eukaryota > Metazoa > Chordata > Actinopteri > Siluriformes > Trichomycteridae > Microcambeva > Microcambeva bendego. The sequence continues at coordinate 13,755,024 of JAYDZG010000001.1, read as the reverse complement.
ATCTGATAGAAAGAAAAAAAATGTGTGAAAGAGAGAGATTATAATGTTCATAGAGAGTTAATAAAATGAATAAAAGCAAAGACACCTTGCTATTTAATGTTCTTATATAAAATTTAACGGCGGGGCTGCCTCTCCTGTATAATGCAAACAGGACAATTGGATAAAAAAATCTCTCTGGTTTTGATTTTTTGATTTTTTTAGTCAGTAACAGATATATATAGATAAAATATAGTGATTTACAATTGTTAAGGCATTTACATTTTCAGCATTTGGCAGACGCCTTTATCTAAAGCGACTTACAGTTACAGTATACAGTCTGAACAATGAGGCTTAAGGGCCTTGCAACAGCAGCAACCTGACAGTTGTGAGGTTTTAACCAGTGACCTTTAGATTACTAGTCCTGTCCCCTAACCACTAGGCTACGGCTTGCCTTACTTGCTTAAGTAAAATTAAAATTGTAGGTTGTAAAATCTAGTGTAAATATAAAATATACTTTTTCAAGTGGTGTTTGCAGTAATTTTCTTTTGTCTCTTGCTTCCATTTCTTCTTTTAGCATTTTGAAGCTCTACTTAAGATCAAATAGTACAAAATGCAAATTATTGCAGTTTATTAACTGGTCTTAATCAAGAGTGTACTCTCTTTGTTCACACTGTTAGCCCTGCTGCATTTCAAATGTTGACTTAAATTTAATGACATAAGGTCTTGTGGATTCAAAAAAATAAAACCATCACAAATATACTTGTTTTTTTTTTTTTTTCAAAAAAATGTTTGTATAAATAATACAACAATAGGAAAATGGATGAATATGCCAAACTGAACTCAGTGTAACATGGGCATGCTATCATTCATTGCTTTTTCAGTTAAATGATTTATGTTTAGAATTCCACTTGAAATCCAAAAATAAGGGGTAAAACATTTCATATATAATACTTCTGAATGGGTCGTTGAGTTAATGGAGATATAGTATTCTCTATATTCTGACTATTAGTCTTGCTGCGTTTCAAACATTGATCTAATTTTAATGACATACGGTCTTGTGGATACAAAAAAAAAATTAATATCACAAAATGTGTAGAGCTGTCTACAGACTAACTTGCCTTTGTCCACTAGCTTGCATTATGGGCCAGATTCTAGCACATCTCACTTCTGATGTCTCTTTCTTTCTTTCTATCAAAGATGAACACTACTATTTTCACACAGCTCGTTGAACTGCCTTAAACCTATCTGCCTGTAAGGCTTTATTATTTCCTTATTTATGTACACCACATTTTTATTCGGAATCACAATTTAATGAACTCCATCATTACGGCTTCTAAATTTTTAATTTTCCGCTCTGCATCTGCTTCTGAAGATTGCTGCTGAAACGTCTGGCAGGGGATGGGCACAGAGTGCACTTAACCCCCACCTTTTCCCTTAACATGACTGAGTTGAGCCCAGAACACCCAGCTATGAATCCTGATCTCATATATCCCCTTAAAAATAGTTGTTAAGAATTCGACATTGGTTAGCTAATTCTTTATTCTTTTTAAATGGGATTGGAAATTAAGATTTTTAGCCCAGAAACACTGTTATCATAAAGTACAAGTAATAATAAAGTAAAGTAAAAAATGGTACAAGACTATTTCCACAGACCCTGGTATATTAAAAAGTTTGCTTTTCAAGGAAGATTCAAGATCCTTCAGGATATTGTTGAAGATGAAAATTAATTAATCAGCACTAAAAAGTTGTCCCAGATGTGGCAAATAAACCATCTCCATGACATCTGAAGTTATGGTTTCAACCAGTATAATACACACTGAAAACAGGTCCAAGAAGGACTACTGTTGAATGAAAGACATAAAAGAAACTGTGAAAATATTGTCTAGATTAAACCAGACTAGATCGTTTGGGCAATATATATCAGCATTATGTTTTTAGATGATTTAAAAAGTCTACCTTACCTACAATGAAACAGAGAGAATCATCCATAATGTTTTGGGGTTGTTTTGCTGCTTCTCAGTCCTTGAACATGTTGAATGAAATTAAATCAGCAGGATGTCATACAGCATGCGGATGACCCAAAGCATACACCCAAGAGTACACACAAATGATTAAGATGGTCAGATATGAGTACAAATCCTTGAGAATAAACCCTTTGAACAAAAACCCTTTGAAAATTCAAACATTTTAGAGAATTACAGTGAGTGCAACAGGTGCAAAATTGTGGAAACACTTTTTTTTTGTTATAAAAGCTCTCCAGTTAGCAAGTTCTCTTTCTATGATCCATGATGAAAAGGCTGCAAAATGTAAATGGACATTACATTTATTAGTAAACTTTTTAACTATTGTGTTAGACATAATTTCAAGGCTAAGTAATACTATTAACTGGTGTAGCAAGCATACAAATACAAATGTCTTTAAAATTATGAGCAAACATGATAACGAAATACTGTACATTACACAACAGACCTCTACACTTACCTCTACACATCAATCACTGTCATTTTATTAAAACACAAAAAATCACAAAAAATCTCACAATAACTCTCAGGAAAGTCTGTAAACAAACATATAATGTATATTCCAATCACGGGTAAACAGATTAAATAACTAATGTGAGTACAAACTAAATGTAGACTAGTGATAAAAGTGAAAGTCTTTCCACAATGTTGGCCACCAGTGTACTTGCTAATTTTTAAAGTTGGATTTGAAGTTAGGAATAAACTATCTTATATACTGCTTGTGCAATGTGTTCCAGTCAGCAGAACTGCACTTACCCTAAATAAATAACAATTACATAAATTGTGCTAATACAGCACCTTCTGTTGGTCAGTGATACATCCATATATTTTGAGACAAAATCACTGTAAGTGAATACAGAGCTATATGTAGCTCCAGCTTTAAAACCTTTTGTTCATAATAATTGTTCATAGTTTGTTCATAAAGTTCAGTATATTCGAGTTTGCATCCAGTTTTTAACTCAACATGGCTTGATCCTGCACTTAGTGTGCACTCTTCCCTCCAGATAAGGTGTGAGGCCTGTCTAAAAGTGACTGACAACCCGGCACACACCATGACACTGTCTCTCACATGATAAGAGAAAATGCCAACTTGATTTTACAAAATGTCATTTATATCTCACCTCAACTGCCAAACATTCCCTGAATTCAGTCTGCACGTTTTTCATAATGGATAATTTTGATTGGTGTTGCTACAGGCTAGTCAATAATCAGTGGAATCATGGAGTAGAAGAGCTAGTGGTTTCATCTCACAATGATAACGTTAACACAGCAGGCCCACAGCATATATACATTGGAACTGGACACTGAGGCAGTAGAAGAAAGTCAACTCATTTTATTGATCATGTTTTCTTCCCAGATAATGTGAATGACCAGAAGTTGAAGGACCTGATGTGGTACCAACTATCGCCTGACTTATGTCTTGTGAAGTCCATGTCTTGGCTCATCAGACCTGTTTTGACAGCTTGTTAAATCTTACTGATTCATCAGTGTGCCGATGTTAGGTTCAGAAAATTCAGCAAATTTACCAAATTACCAATTTTTTTCCAATTAAACTATAAGCTTAATTGCCTTTTAGCTATATTTAGAACGAATGACATTCCTGTTGCTATGCAGAAAAGGAACATAATCTGTGTTGATTTTCTATACAAAGTCTACAGCCTTAGGGAAGTTTTATTTCATTGTGGTCTTTCAGCACTCAGTTTCAGTATGTATGAGCACCATCCAAACAAAATGTGGACTCCTTAAGGAGACGATGTATTTAAACCGATGCAGTTCAAGACAAAGGTTCAATGCCAGCGACGTTACACAAGATATATGACGCACAGGAGTGTTTTGTGATGTTAGCAAAGCTCTCCAAATGTCAGTTTGCCTTCCACCGTTGGCTGCGAGATTGTGGGGGTTGATGAAGGTTTTTTTTCCTCTACTGCTGAGGGGAGGTGTTGCCATATTATTTAGAGGAACAATTCACTTATGATGAGTGGGCTAACAGGAACCATTAATTGGTTTAGCAGGATTTCACAGTTCAAGTTCCGGCTTTGCTTGAAGGCTGAAAAATTGTTATATATAGATGTAGTCACTGAGCACTAATCACCCTCCCTCCTTGAGCAAATGATCTTAGTCAGAGTAGCGGGAGTTTACTTTTAAGCCAGAGGTTTTTGATATAAGGGCCTGGAGATGAAGCGTCATGACTTTTTATGTTGGATTCAAAGCACAAGCTGTCATATATTATTCAATGAGTTTTCGTCTTTTCTCCCGAGCACTATGCTAGCTGTACCTTTTCTGGCTTCAGTGCAACCCTGGCACTGAATCGAAATCAGGGTTGTTTTTATCTATTTTTCTTATGAGGGGTTTTGTCTTGAGTCATCACTGACTGAAAGTGACATTTGTGGAGCACACTGATGAAGCAGTTCTTTCTGGCTGCTTAAGCCACGCTCCCATAGTCTCATACACAGCCTTGAATCGTCTGTACGCATGTTTTCACTTATTTACTTTTTTGGGGCCCAAAGCTGCCTCAATGATCTACAACCCAGACAAATCACAGACTGAGAGGGGATACGTCTTGAACGCAGAGCTCCTTGGCAGCCCTGCAGGAACCTAGTGAGTGTCTTGTCTCCTGCTTTTAGTCAAATTTATTGCCACTCCATCTACAATACCCCTAACAAAGCACACGGCCCACGATTCCTAGCTTATTTTTCAAAACACTGCACCTGTGAGTGTTCTAGCTTAAGATAAATTTTAGGTTGAAGTGTTTGGTCAGAAATAAATCTTCTCTTCCCTATTTTTTTTTATTATTTTGCTGCTCTATTTGTGGAAAAAAGTAGGGCTGAAAAAGAGCATTTCCTTTATATGCAATGTAATGGTGAAAGCCATGATAAAATGTGGTCTTTGTTGACACCTTCTTTGGGTTATTTATGGCTCATTAATTGAACTGAAAAGGAGTGTTGTAGGCACAGCAGGGGCGGTGGTGGCAATGCAGCCTTGAATTGGTTAAGACCCTTAGGCCTCATAGAGAGAGAAAAACGTACATTTAGTTTATATCTACAGGTACATCCTACATGCTCTTAAAGTATTTAGCACCCATCTCATTTTTTACATGAACATTCCGCTTTGTATACATTTAATTGTACATTACATTTGGTTAATTACATTAAATATTTTTAAACATACAGTTGAGTATCACTATGGCATGGTGTGTAAAATCTAAAACTAATTTAAAATAAACTCATAATAAAAAAAATGCATCCATGACGTTTTTGTTAGTGATAAATTGTTTCACATTCATTTCATTATCTTAGGCATAGCATTGTGGGTTTAAAACAGGCTGGAGAATATATGGACTAGTTGAATGAGGACTTGCTGAATTGTTGAATCTGTCTCTAAATTAGGTCTTTTGAAGGTAAAATTAGGTGTTTAAAAGCCTGTTAAAAATACACCGTAATGCACAAACGGGCATGTAATTCATTTAAAATTTGTGTGTCCCACCCACAGTTATTAAACTAAAAAAACTATTACAAATATTACAAAAGCATAATAAAGGTACAAGTATATATATTAATTGTCCATCGGAACACTAACAAGAAGAATATAAATTTGTCCTTGTTGATTCAAGATATTGGGTCCTATTTTAGCGCTCTGTAGGTAAGCTGTCAACTTGATTTAGGACGTGTCTGTTGGCAGGGTGTAAGATAGCAATGAGCATTGCGACGCACCTTGCGTAGGGTGTAAGATAGGGCCCATTGTTTGTGAAACACAGCCGATGTCCAAACTTTTCACGATTTTCAGCACTGAGCTCTGAGAAATGTTCTGCGTCTTAAGTAAAATTGCAATGAAAACCACAGTTTAAGCCCACCCATCTCCTCTCAAACCATCTCTTTTTTTCTTTTAGCTTAAAGCGCCTCTAAAACATGAAAGGCTTTTTAAAATGTCAGTATGGATTCATTCGGTGCAAAGAAAAGGAAATATGCTTTAATGACATTGTGGCAGGAATAGCCCTCACACTGGAGCTATATGCCAAGGCAGTTCTAATGGAACATGTCAAGGTGCTTATTTTTTAATCAAAGTGAAACAAAGATAAATTGTCAAACTCCATTTGGCACATGCCTATCTGAGTTTGGGCTAAAAAACTTCGATAAGCAGATTAATAAAAGTTGGCTGAGTCAGCACTAGTGCTTCACTGAATCTCTTGAACAACAGAGACAGTGCTTTTGATATTGAAGTGCTTTCCGACCTGGGAGCTGTGCAGGAAGAATGGGGCACTTCAGACACCCAGTGTTAATTAATAAGTGGATTAAAGATGCTCATTTTCATGGTCTGAAGTACCTCAAAGCACTTCAAAGAGTGATTGGAGTGCAGTGATAGGTACACTAATGAGAGGGTTCGTAAGTGCACAAATGCTCTCATGGTTTATTTGCTGAGTGTGCAGGTTCTTGAGTGTAGAATGTATACTCTGCATATTTTCTTTCTCTGCTTTAGGCTTGGTCATGTCATGTAGGTGTATTTTGGTCCTTTTCAATATCTCCGTAGAGTTTGCATGTTCTCCTCGTGTTTGCGTGGCTTTCCTCCAGGCTCCTTCCACAGTCCAAAAACATGCAAGTGAGGTGAATTGTCCATGACCGTGTTCTATATAAACGTGTGTACTGATGAAACGTGTGAATAAATATCAACCAGGTTCCTGTCATGAATGTAACCAAGAGTGTAAAACATGATGTTACAATCCTAATGAACAATAATAAACAAACAATGCACTTTCCTTGCTCCTCATTCACTCTTCTCTTTCTTTTCAGACCATATTGAAATCTGTTAGACTATTTTATTTGTCTTATACTGTCTTTTATTTTTGAGTAGTCTTGATTCATCTTTTTATTACTAAAAATAGAATATAATATTGATTCAGTTGTATAAAATCTTTAGTGACCACTATGACACTGACCAAAAAAGCAGACAAAAAATATGTATTAAAATAATTAATCTGCAGTGATGTTTGTAAGTTTTAGAGCTGTAAGTAGCAGTTGAACCTTAATTGGTAAACCTAAACTGGAACCTTGGTACTTGAAATGGTACATTACAGTTACAATGTCTTCTGAATTTTTTAAAGCAATATACATATGGGGAATGTTACAAAATAAACATAATATTCTCATTTAACTTATGTTTACTTAAAAATTTGTTGATCATTCTCTGGTGTCTTTGTGGGTTTCCTCCGGATGCTCTGGTTATCTCTCACAATCCAAAGACATTCAGTAGGGTTAACTGAATTGAATGGGCCGATTTTTGCCCAATTGAATAGGATAAAATAGTGGTAATAAATAATGAATTCAGTTGAGTTATGAAGATGAACGATAAAATATAAAACCAATATAAACCAATAACATCAACGTGGATTTGTAGTCATCTTCATCACAGCGGTCAAGGATGTTATTCACTTCATATGTGGACAAGCTTCTCAGCAAAATGTGGTTGTTTGTAGAGCTTGTAGACAGTAAACCTCCTCAACAATAACTGATGTCCCCGATACAACCACAGATTTTCTCTCTTGTGCATGACCATGTGAAAACACACACTGCTCTTATGCATGCTGTTGTGCATATTTGAAGCCAGAAGTAGCACTCAACAGTAGAGTGGCACTTTCTAGCTCTTTACAAGATCATTTAATTTGGCAAACACATAGGCGCCGGTTACACTGCATAGCTCAACAAATGCGATCTGGCTCGTGGTTGACTGCAGCTGAAGGCTGTGTGCTTCGAGGCAGCTGCATCTCGACAGCTCTCATGCAGATTCCTGCTGAGAGTGTACATTTATTTATGTGTCAAATGAGTCATCATTGTAAACGTGTGTCAGTACAGTACTGTGCAGAAGTCTGAAAGTAATGTAATTAAAGCGTTGCTTGTTTAAATGTTTTTTAGCGGTTCAAATGTTTAAAAGTCGACACAATTTCTGTAATTGAATAAATACTGGGAATCCTTGAATGTCTTGGCATCCAGCTTAATGTACATCATGAACTGGGCACCGATGTAATGCCAGAGATTATAGAGCCATCCATCCTTACTAACACAGAGTTTAAATAAGGACAATCCACCAGGTTTCTGTAAAGTGTTCCAAAACGAGTACCCAGAGGAAATTCACACACTGAGAGAATATGTCAACATGACAATGGTTACAAGAAGTGAGGATTAAACCTAAAATCCTAGATTTGATCTGCATCAGTGCTGTTTAAATCAATAAACAAAAGTAAAAAATAGAGATAGCCAATAAGAATCAGCCTGACTTAAGTCTCGTATGTTGACACAAACCACATAGCCAAGCTTTATTTATTTATTTATTTATTTATTTATCTATCTAGCTAGTATTTTAGCGTTAAAATTTTAAGTATCTATACTGCTAATGAATATAATTAAATATGAACAGCTAGTTGCACTTTGATGTCAGAATATATGAAACAATTTTAGACAACCTTGATATTGATACATCAGTAAATAAAATTATTCTACTGCTTAGACACACAGACGGCACAGTGTGTAGTACTGTCACCACACAGCAAGATGAGCCTGAGTTCGGTTTCCTGACCGAGTCCTCTGGTTTCTCCAGTTTTCTCCCACATGTCTACATAAATTTAGTCAAACTAGTGCATCGATAAGCGTGGCCGTACTTTCATGGACTGCAAGCATAAATGTATCTATTAATGTAGTTTAATTTATTTTTGGACAGTCCTTAGTTAGCAACACTTGGTGTATTCATACACTCACATATTCACTCATTCCTATGGGCAATATGCAGTAGCCTATCCACATACTAACATTTGGGAGAAGGGGTGAAAAGTGACACAGTTGAAGAATGAGACTGCAAAACAATTTACAAACAGCACTGAGGTGAGGAGGGAACTCAGCTTCTACAGGCTAAACCGTGGCATTTTCATAGTATTAGTTATAGCATTAACAAAAAAAGAACTAAACTAGTTTAATAGTAATTATTGCATTCATAACACCAATAATGGCATCCTCCCTTTTCTTGTTCAAATTTGTTTTAAAGTTATTTTTGCACTGTTTGTTCCATTAAGCCTCCAGCAGAGGGCTCTTTCATTGTGAAATGATTGCTCATATGCAGTTAATATTGGACGTTTGCACAACAGGAATAGAACTGGTCTGTGAGCAATGATCAAGCTAAATAATACTTTCAGTGTATTGAATGATACAATGAATAAATAAGCATTCGTTTTATAAATAAGTAATTTAGTTTGTCCTGATTAACGTATTCCTTACTCTTATCTTATTCATGTATAACTTTACTCATGTGTTCTTTTTCTGTCTTTTTTTCTCTTCATGATCTTGCTGATGTCCTTCTATCATTCTTCCTCAAAATCTACCATGTAGGTAAGCAATTTTGTTGTCTATATTTGAGCTTCATCCAACTCAGTCGACTCGTCCTGAAAAATATGAAAACACTCTTCTTTAGACCAAGGTGGTTACATGCAAAGAACCTCATGGACTTTCATTGTTACTTACTTGCTCACTAGGGGCTATTTTTGTATGTGAACTAGGTGCTAAAATAAGTACATTCATCATCAAGCCAGAGACACAGAGGCTGTCCGCGTTGTCCAGAGGGTCCATACAATGACACATTCGCTGACATACGTTTTGTCTATCTTATAAGTAGTAATATTGATTTACAGCTTAAGTGCAGCTCAAAGTAAAGTGAGTGTATAGAAAACAATAGAGTGGGCTGACAGTGACTGTTACCTACTGGGCCACAGTCACTAGTATTAAATTTAGTTAATCTTAAAATAAGTAATTCTAGTAAGCAGGAACAGGACAGTTCAAGATCAATGTTACCCAACATGTCAATGTAACCCAATGTTAACATACAGAAAATAGTGTGACGTACTGCTATCATTGACATTATGTTAATAAGTTATTACGATAGGAAGCTATTTAGTCATTATTGAATGCAGATGAATGCATGGGATTTATTCTTTTGAAAAAGTGTGTTTAAAATACCTCGTCCCTTGGTTTGGGTTTTTAATACTGAAGCATTAACTATGTCACAGATTACAAAAAGTTAGAGAACCATGTGGTATCTTGTATTTTGCCTTGCCAAATTATATTCATTTCAACATAGCTCATTAGGTAGCGCTCCTTTCAGTATGGAGTTTGCATGTTTTCTCCATGTCTGTGTGGGTTTCCTATGGGAACTCCAGTTTTAGTGTTGGGCATTCCATTCCAAAAACCACTGAGTTGCCAAACCTCTACAAGTATTTTACAAAAGATTTTGAAATGCAGGTACATCAAACTTAAAATTAAAAAGGTCTTATCTATATAAATAAATGTTACCATGATAAGTTTGTAAGTGCTAGATAGGCTGATTTGACCAAGTGAAAATGTTGATACAGTAGTTTACATGGAATGTTACAAAAACGAGAAAACAACCCTAACTTAAAAAGTTAACAAATTTAAAATGATCTTAAATGTACATGTAACACTGATGTGGAATGTGTTAAAAATGAAACCATGAAAATATTATATTAAATTCATTTTTATAATAGAAAACTGCTCCTGTATGTCATATTTCTAGGCAAGCACATCACATTGTGGGTCTCAGAAGAACATGGGTGTCACACTGACAGTTTATTGACAGGCTCCCGAGCTGCACTGGTGTCTGCATGCTCTTTGAATCATTGCTGGCATTCTAGCTAATCTGATCCCCTCTGATGGCCTTGCGAAAAATATAGCAGAAATGACAGCTTACAAATAAATTCATAATTATCCAATCTCCAGTCACCACTACAGACTGCATTTGCATAGGTGCCTCTTCAAATTGAGCCAGTCTTTGAACCCCAGAGGGGCCGGCACGCTTTGCTAAGTGGGGGCAGCATCCTGTGTACTGCATCCTGTGTACGTGCCAGCATCTTGGGCTGTAAATGTGAAGTCAAACAGCAGTACAGTCTTTTTACAAATCACTTTCACTCTCATGGTACGTTTTGGTGGAATACAAAGCAAAGTGGAGGACAAGATTGTTCCTATTGTGATTCTCTGTAGAGCAGGGCTTCATCTTTAACCTATTGGAAATGAAAAAAGTCTCAGGGATAAAGGGGAAATGTGATTTTTGTTATATTTACAAAGATTCACAACACACACACAAAAACACAGGCTAATTGTGTATGACAAAGGCCATGTTTCAATGGCACAGCAATGGGAAGTATGGGTTTAATCTGCCTTGAAAATTGTCAGGTGTTTAAATGGCTGTAATGTCAGAATTTTCTTTACGGTACTGTGTTAACAAGAATCGGTGTGATATAATAGATCAACACATAAATTTGTGCTTAAAATGTAGAATAATGTATTGAATTTGGTGAAGTCATGCATCCCTTAAAATACATACATTGTTCCTGAAGCTTTTTATATGAACATCATTAAATTAATTATAATTACAAATGTTGACAATACACCAAAAAATTTTGGATAAGTTTATGCTCAAAATTCTATTGGAACATTTTAGTGAATGTGCTTTATTCTGACAGCATCTATCCACAATGCACAAAGAAAGGTCCATAGATGCCAGAACTTGCTCTGGCTATTTTCTGAACTTGCAATTTTAAACAATCAGACTGGACTTTTGGTTTTCCAGATTCATTCCAAAATCCACTTTTTTAAATGTATTTTTGTACTGGTAGTTTAATACTATAAAACTTAATAAAATAGATTGTCCATCGTCTTTGGGTCCTGCCCACTGAAGATTAGGTTCTCCTCTGTAATTAGATTGGCTTATGGCTTCTATAAGGAATTTATATGTGGTGCAGTGAGAGCATTTCTCTCTCTTCCTGTCTCTCTCTTCTCCTCCTGCTTCATCTCATCTTCATTTCCCCAGATTCTGTTTTTAAATTTTGATTTAGGGTGTCATTTATTTAATAAGGGATTATTTATTTAGTGCATCAAATGATTCCGAAATGAATATTTATATATTTGTGGGGGCTTTAAATATTTACACAGTCTCTCTTCTTCCTCCGGTGCCAAGCCCCCCTGTAATGAATTTTGTTGTTGGATGTGCCGAGAAATAACAAGACCAGTTTCAAAGTAAATAATCTTTTGAATATATTTGAGCTTAATTGCTCTGAATGCATTATGAGAGGAGCAGCTCTGATCTAAGCGTAATTGAAAGTATAATGTGCTTGCCTCCTCAGCAGCTGAGATGTTATAGCGTGTTTACCATATTATTAGGGATCTGAACCATAATACATTACCCTTATAGTAACTGGAATATAAGAAGATGGTGCTGTGTGCTCTTGAACTTATGTCTGTGTTGATCGTCTCTTGATTAAATTTTTTACAGTCACAAAGAAACAGATACAGATTGATTATTTGGATAGTGGGGCTGATTGTGGGCCACAGTCTGGGTTGAGTTTAACACAAAGTGTTGTTTTGTTTTATTGTTATTGCATTTTCTTAGCTTGTAATGTCATCAGCAAATTCGTCATTATCATTTTATTTTTTTAAAGAACATTATAAATTGACTTATAAATATAAAATTAAATATTTATTGTAAAGAATGGTACAGCCATGGCCTGGTGGTTAGAGAACTGGACTCAGAAGGTTGCCGGTTCAATTACCAGAGCTGACGGGTCACGACTGAAGTTCCCTTGAGAGAGGCACCCAACCCTAAACTGCTCCCCGGGTGCCATGGCAATGGCTGCCTACCGCTCTGGGCACATGTACTCACTGCCCCCTAGTGTTCCATAGTGTGTGGGTACATGTGTGTTTCACTGCAAAAGCAAAGAGTGTTCTAAAATTCAAACATTTTTTGCATTCATATTAGCACTCAGATGGCACAGAGGTAAAGTACACTGTCCCTCTGTCCCCACTGTGATCCAGCATTTAAATCCCCAGCAGTGCTATTGGCTACTTGGATGTCTACATACAGAATTGGCTATGTCTGGGGGAGGGAAGGGCCGATGTCTCTTGATGGATTGGCATTGTTATATTGCATTGTGGGAAAACCAGAGCCCCTACAACCCTGACAGAGACAAACAAAGCAATGGTAGGACATGAAAATTAATGAATTTAAAAAATGTACATCATTTTATCCTTTTCCCATAGCTTTCAGTAAATTTCTTATGATTATTATTTAGCTTACATAATAATTTCTTACATAACCAAGAAAATCAGAATTTCTTCTGAATCTGATGAAATAATGTACTTAAAATTCACTTCTTTAAAATAACTTCTTTAAATTACTTCACTTCAGTAGTAAAGATGCCTACTGGTCCAGCTGTGTAGATACAACTCCACTCATGTATATCAGTGTTTTTCAAAGACTTATTAGTGTTAGCTGCAGGCTCCTCGAGAACTGCAGCACCAGGCAGCATGACTGTTCATGCAGTGCTTACACTTCACCACCAGAACCTCCTCTTCCTAATGAGGAGCTCCTAGCAGGAATGTTGGGCCAATAAGCGGAGCCCTGATTTGTTCTGCATGCTAAATATGGATGTAATTTTTATTCCTCCGAGTAGCTTATTAAAAGTGAAAGGAAGATAAAATCCCCCGGTGGCTGCGCCATTTCTTTTCCTCCTGTTTATTTGAGGTTCTTTTTCCTCTCTTAATATTAAGGTTATGGTAACCTTAGTGGGTGATTGATGCTCCGACTGACTGCCGGTAATAATAGCCATGATGGATCCCCACCTGAACCCTGGAGATGTAATCTAGCAGGACGGGGAAGATAAAGTGGTAAGCGGTTGAAAGATACACACGTAGTTGCAACACCCGTCCAGCGGCATTGTTTATCATGGACTAGATAACTTCAAGATGTCCAAATTTACGACAGCTCACCCTGTTCGTCATGTATCAATGCTTATTCAACCGTGATTTTCAATGTCAATTTGTCATATTTTCTTGGTACCGGAAAATGACTTTTGTTCCTAAATATACAGCATGTAATGTGTGATAATCTCCTAGTTCTTCTAGTTTGTACCGCTGCAAATATATTTCTAAATTCATCAATATTTTTTGCACTGCATTTTAGAGGCCCGTTGATGTCATTGGTCTATTTTTTTTATTTTTAATTATAACAGAAATGATGAATGTTAGCAGTATTTGAACCCTCCTATTTGAATGTGTCTCAGTACATTTATTTAAATATCTATACTAAATGAAACAATAGGCAAGAACACAAGGAAATACATATGAGTTACATATAACAGCCCATGTTGCCCTTTGCAACTCTCAATTGAATACTATATTGCCCAATCTCTTTTAATGGTGGAAAAATGAATACTGACCTTTGGCTGCAATGGTTCTTACAATTATGGTTTCATTGTAACAGTTTTGACACTAACCAAAGCCTGATTGTCTAGTTTAAGTTGGTACCTCAAGAAAAGAAATTGACATTTTGCAATGTGTTTTTTGTTTCTAGCAATATTTTGTAAAATATTGTAAACAATATTAGAAAAAGACATACAAAAAAATGAAAACAGACTGTGAGTTTTGAACCCAGGATTCAGTATATATATATATATATATATATATATATTACAATAGGCAGACACACTTGAAGTCAAGGATACATATGTTGGTAAACAGCTATAATTACACTCACATGCATAAAGGCACTGCTTCTTCTCCCTGCTCTCGCATCGTGAACAGCCATTGCCCAACAGAAGGTTCCACAGTCATTACTCCATTAGTATGTAATTAATGATGCTCATTTGTGTAACTTTTATTAAGCCCTTTGAAAGATTGTTTGTGTTCAGATAAAATAAAATGCATCCCAGAAGCCATTCATTTTGGTGGGCAAAGATTAAAAGAGCAATAGCGCACATTGAAAAATGTTTTTTTATCAAGGGCGATTTTTCACCGCTGCCTCTGGGGCGGTGCTGACAGGGAAACAGTGCAACCCTCCTTCATGTGGAGCTCCTTTTTTTAGTGCTGGCACCCAGGGAGTACACTAAGTGTGATTGATTCAGCCCATGACCAGTAAAAGGTGTCAGGCAGGTGAGAATGGATGCGCATCAGTATTGACAGGAAGAAATGGCCACCTTGTTGTCCTGCTCACTCGCACTAGAGGAAAAAAAGGGGGATGGGGTCAGAGAGGATTGATGAACTGTGGACCCCTTGCTTTTTATGAGAGTAAAGGGCAAGGTGAGGAATGATTGTGCTTAGACTTTATTACATTGAATGATTATTGTGTAATTGCAGTTTTACCTAGTACAGTAAGTACAGTAAAACAGCCAT
>JAYDZG010000001.1:13705107-13720564 GCA_034509265.1 Microcambeva bendego | reverse complement strand
GTGTGTGTGTGTGTGTGTGTGTGTGTGTGTGTGTGTGTGTGTGTGTGTGTGAGAGAGAGAGAGAGAGAGAGAGAGAATGTGTGTGTGTGTGTGTGTGTGTGTGTTCTATGCTGATACTCTCCACATGCTCTCTGTATGATGACAAACTGCTGGGCATCACTTCAAAGCTGAACTTCTCTTTCTCAGTTTAACATTTGGTGCTGATTCAGGCATTCTTTCAGCTATCACATTCAAAATGTCCAGCATCATCACTTGTGGTGGGTCAGCTTATCTTCATTTCCATTCATTCATTTCTACTAACAGTACTGAAACATCTGCACATATAGGGATTAGAAACAGAATCATCTGAAGAGCTTGCTTCATAATCAAGTATTTTACTTAAATGTTCTTGTTTAAGGTTGAAGCATTGTGTATGCAAAAAATAATTGTATATACAATATATGTGAGCTCTCATACAGCTATTTGTTTTCATAGCTTAATGTATCACAAAGGAACAGGGTGCAACTTAGCTGTGGAAGAGGAATCCGATTTTTTTTAAAAGAGTTGGTGTTGCCCAGACAGATTTGCTTCTGGACTACCATCCTGTTAAACCCTTCCAATACTCAGCTTTTCTACTGAATCCTCTGCTTATCCATCACACTCTAACATTAAATAGAAATGTTGTTAATTACTGCTTCACAAATGCGAAAGGACTGAAATGAATGAATTTATAAAGTCATCAATGATAAAGCTGTACAGATTGTAGCAATGGGGGTGGCATGGTGGCTTTGTGAGTAGCACTGTTGCCTCACAGCAAGAAGATCTTGGGTCCGATTCCCAGGTGGGACAGTCAAGGTTTTTTGTTTATGGAGTTTGCATGTTCTCCCTGCTTCTGTATGGGTTTCCTCTGACAGCTCCGGTTTCCTCAGACAGTCAACAAATTCAAACAATTGCCATGTTGATGAATTCCTTTCTGTCCTGCGATGGACTGGCACACTGTCCAGGGTGTTTCTGTGTTTCTTGCATCCATTGATAAGGCGGGATATACTTCAGAAGCTCCCCTCACACACACCCACGACCCTAACTGGATAAGCAATAAAGTGTCTGACTGAGAAATAGTAGCACTGAAGGAGGTGGGGAAACAAACCCATCATTTTTTTTGCTTTGTGTGGAAATTGCTGTATTGATGATAAGGCTCAATCTGAACTTGCTTATTCTGTAGTTTGGTGTGGTGTGGTGTGGTGTGATTCAAGTCTTGTTCATGCAGGATCCAGCTTAATCCAGCTCTACAAACAATGAAAAGAGCTTGACTAAACATGACTGAAGCATTGCAGACCAGGCTGGAGTAATGAAGGAAGACTCTTGCCCTGATAACACTCGGTGCTCCAAGGGAAGAGGTGCCAAGATCCTTCTCCTTATCGAAAAAGATAATCAAAAATGTTGTGGTCAATGGGTGGTTAGAAGTGTGATTGTACTCTGTAGCATCCTTCAACAATCGTGGAAACAGCACAGTTTCCCATCAGTGACTGGGTTTTCGACCCCACCATTTTGAGCTAGTGGCCTCAGCAGCAGAGTGGAGCAAGCCAACAGGGACAATACAGCTGCAAGATAAAGGAAAATTGGTTTAAGCCCTAATAACCTCCTGCCCAAATAGGGTGTAGTGTGGAAATGACTGGCTAAAAATCGGACTTTTGGCGTGTTACAATTGATTTCAGGCTTCAGCCATCAGCTTTGCAGAGGGCAGTGCTTTTCCAACTACTTCCACAACAGCTACACCACTCCAACCCGACCACACTCAGAGAATTGCTCCAGTGGACTGAGAAAATCAAAGCAATGACAGGTGGCAATTAGTGTCTGGTTAAAGAGACTTTAAAAGTGACAAAACACAGGAGCATTTTAAGATCAATGCCTATATGGCCATGTCGGTTCACCAATTGGCGGGCCTAAGGGAGGAAGCATCTGTCTAGTAAGTGCCCTCCACTAAAAGAGTTGGACACCTGGGAAGCCACAAACACCTGAGCATCTGAGGCTGTTGACGTCATGCCAGTAACAGGACTGATTGACACTGGTTTTATAATCAGCCTCATCCAACTCTAAATCATCACACATTGACACCACTGGAAACCAGCAATGGAATCGATTGAAATGGTAATGACAACTGGAGAGAAACCACAACTGGTTCAGTTAAGAAGATGCAGGCCATTTCTCAAAAACATTACCTGGTTTCTTTAAATAAACTTCTAATAAAGTGGTTTTGAACAGATCATCAGGCCACTTTTTCTCTGGCAACACACATCTCTACAGTGCAGATTCAAATCAACTTCAGTTAGTCCAGAAAAGAGCTTTTACTTCTCAACATGCATTGCACATAAGCTCTGGGAATTATGGCTCACCTGTTCACCCCTGCTTCTGCAGGCCAAGCAGCAGATAAATCATCCTGCTTCTGTCTACCCTGTACCTCTGTTTACGTTTTGCAATTGCTAATCAATGGGGACTTACTTCATTTTATTGATTGGCACATAATGCTAACTATCTGCACCGAGTCTTTTACTCTCCATCCCTCACAGGCTGACAGCAGAGAAGGGCTTTGTGTTGCTTATTGTTCAGCCTGGAAGAATTAATGTGCTGTGAAATTAGCATTTTATCGGACTCCAGATACAGTAATGGAGGCAATTAGAGTGCAGGGAAGAAACTGGCGCTGTACCGAGGTGGAGATGCGGCTCCAGACAGAGCTTCTTAATCTGATAACACCTCTACAGCTGCTCCAGTAACACAGCTGTGGATGCTGTGACAGTCTAAGGTGATATGGAATTAGTAGAAGCTGTAGCGACTCAGAAAAAATGGTCCTCAACTGAGTTAAATGTTCTCTGTCGGGAGCTTTTTCGAAAGAACAGAATTCTGGAAGAAATCTGGAAGCCTTTCACATTGGAAATGGGTAGTGAAAACACTGTTTTGGAAGCCATTACAGGAAGCAAAGGATATAAAAAAAACAAACTGAGTGTTTTTCAGCCTATTTGGTTTCTTGTCTTTCTAGGATTTTTGGCATAAATGGTGTAGCTTTGAGGAACTGCTCTTGAGCTTTACTCTTTCTGACTTGCAGACACTGAGCCAGGGCTCTGATGTGCTTCTCAGCTTATCTCTTGCCAACATTAGAAAGTTGATCTGCAGATTAGGACCTGAAGGGAAAAATATCAATACCATCAGATCCTCTACATCTGATATGCTCTCGTTTGCTCATCAAAAGATTTCTGATAGTGGAATGCTATTACAGTGCAAAGGGTTTGTTTCATACCCATACTTTAAATTTGAAGTATGTTGAAGAAGTTTGTAAAAGTGTTGTTTATGAAATACATCCATCCTAGCAGGGTGTCATTGAACTCTTGGACCATTTTCTCCTTTTCTCAGCATACTTCTGTTGCAATGTATGCCTTTAGTTTATTTGACCTGCCACAGCCACCTCAAATATTGACACAGTTTTGTGTTTCATTGTAGGCATTCTTGACCGAGTCCATGCATGAAATCAGTATTCTGCACTTCAAGTGATTTAAGGGGCGAACACTTCTGCATAACAAGAGCAGCTCAACATCATCAAGTTGAATATAGTTACTGTAATTTAGTCAACACAGTAGTAGCTTTGGCAAACTATACCAACAGAACAATTTTATCAAGATTTTGTACAAGAAGGAAAATGAACCCCAATCATCCAAAACATTTCCTTAAATATTCAACATTTCCAGTACTTAACAGAGTATTACCAACAACTATGCCCAAAGTCAATGCAATCAAATAAGGGTTAATGCTTTGAAGATTGAACCACTTACCCTCTGATCAATAATCCACTATCTTAACCACTGAGCTAGTACTGCATTGATGGTTGTGGAAAGCTTTGTCTGACAGACAGTTCTAAAATTCCCTGTATGGGTTTTTCCACATTTTGTTGTAGCTGTCAACATGTTCACTCTGGAAGAGGGTAGTTTCTTTAATAGCTACAATACTACCTAATACTATTAGTTGAAATACTAATAATAATGTTAATATGAGCTGGTCTGTCACAACCTTTTAACAAAAAATGTCCTATGTAGTGAGGGGAATAAATCATTTTCTATTTATTTTAGGCAGTGCAAAACACCAATTTTTAGCACACATAACCACATAATAGAATTATTAGAAAAGGTCATTTTACACAATTAAATGACATTCAAAAACTTTTTAAAACTCAAATACAAAAGCATGACATCTACTTCCAGGGGTTCTTTAATTGTTTGTTGATGAACTCTTGAGTGACTTGATAAATGAATATTTGTCCAACAGTGAGGCTGATCAATCCAGAAGTTCCTCTGGAACCTGGGAAGTAAACCTGGCACTTGCTGACTAGCTTTTTGTCTACTCAACTTAGCTCTATACAGACGGAGTGAGCATGTAATGCTTGCACATAAGTAGTCAGAGGCATTGTGTTTCATTTAGACAGGTCCTGTTATTTAATGCTAAAAGCAAGCAGTCTCCATCATTCAGAGCGGTGTGTAGCTACTGTGTAGCTGCTTACAGTTGCAACTGCAACTAAAAATCATAATCAAACATGAAACCCGATGATGTGTATAGAATTGAATGAATGTGTACACTGAGATGTATTTTAACATGAACATTTTAAAGACACACAATCTTCACCCATTCTTCTTAAACAAAAACTTCCAGCTTATTGAGGTCTGATGTCTTTCATGCTACAACAGCTTTTTTAATCCTTCCAAAGATTTTCTTTTGAATTAAAATTATAGAGCTTAATAAGACCACTCTTATTCTATTGATTCCTTAATTGATTCCTTAATCAAGCTTTTGATTGACTTAAAGGTGTGCTTGACTTAAATCATTGTCTTGCCGGAAAGTCCAAGTGTTACCAATGCTCAATTTTTAAAACATAATACCACAAATGCTCTGGTAATTCAGCCACTCAGGTGGCACAGTGGTAAAAACACATGCTAGTGGTATGAATAGACTACACTGTGTGCACAACTATTAGGAAATCCCCTTTTTTGAGGATTATTTTTCTTACTCACCAACTACATTGCTCTTGGTTAATCCAAAATGTTAATAAACCTCTAACCTCTGCAGCCTTCTTCCTGTACCACTGCTTAAAGAAAGTCTTCTAAAAACTGGCAGAAGGCTTGGGAGTTGAGTTTTAGGCCATCTGCAACCCGAAAAGGTCCAACCAGCTCATCTTTAATTATACTCTCCCATACCAGTACCCCACCTCCACCTTGCTGGCGTCTGACTCGAAGTGGAGCTCTGTGCTCGTTACTGATCCAGCCACAGGCCCATCCATCTGGTCCGTCAAGAGTCACTCTCATATCATCAGTCCATAAAACATTTTTAAAATCTGTCTTCAGATATTTCTTGGACTGGTCTAGACGCTTCAGCTTATGAGTCTTGTTCAGTTGTTGTCGGGTTTCAGCCTTCCTTACCTTAGCCATGTCTTTGAGCACTGAACATCTTGTACTTCTTGGTATTCCAGGTTGGTTGCAGTACTGGAATATGACAGAACTGGAAGAATGGATAATGGGTTCCTGGTAGCTTCACGCTTTATTCTTCTCAAATCCTTGGCAGTTAATTCGCGTCTTTTGTTCTCAACACGTTTCTTGCGACCCTGTTGACTATTTGCAACAAAACATTTGATGGTTCTGTGATCACGCCCCAATATCTGCATCCTTATGAGAGACTTTTGGTAGTTTTCAACTTTTCAGAGTCAGTTAAATCTCTTTTTTTGGCCCACTTAAATCAATTTAGCATTCAAGTGTATCAATTTTAGTTAGAAAATATGCCTAAGAATGATAATAGGGTCAAAATACTCACTTGCCTAATTATTATGCACACAGTGTAGGGAGGACTCAATAGTGGAAGTGTTGGGCTGGAAGGGAATGGGCAGACACAGCGATCCCAACTGGAATAAAATGTCTAAAAATGGGGCTATATATTTCCCCCATGGCAGGGGTCAGCATTAGTGCTAGTGCATTAGCATGACATAATTGTGTAGGTGGACATGCTAGTAGTTAAAAAAGGGGAGAAAATGCATAAACATTTTTTTTTATTTCTGTACAATCATGATGTGGGGCACACAAGCAAGATTGGCAGTTCCTGCAGCAGAAAACCGTCCCCACATAATCACTGACCACTATGCTTGACCGGGGATGAGGAGGTAGCATTACCCAATTAATTCTTCTTTTTAGTATCACATGAAACAAATGACACACATTGAAGCACTGTTCCACCTTGCAATTTGATCCACCTTGGATTTTCTTCGAATTCTTATTTCTATTTTCCATTTGCATGTTGTTCTTAGAAAAGAGAAAAAGCAGGATGCTATATTACACTTTTACTGCCCCCACGGAGGCCCTACATGGGCATTCTGATGGCTGGCACTGGGAGATCTAAGGCTTTAATCCCTCTTTCTCTCTCTCCCTCTGCTTTTCTGAGTAAAGACAGCATGACTTCTGCAGCCCTCAGGATCGAGCACAATAAGAACATTATCCTAGTGAGTGCAGTGGGGTGGCAAGACTTATAGATAATACCCCCTCTGCTCATTTAAAACTGCCTCCTATGCAAAGAGTAAGAGGGTGGCTGAGGACAGCTAGTGTGAGCTCCAATAGAGAGAAAGTAGTACTGTATATGCAGATGCTTAATTCCTGCCCTATTCATACTGCCCAGAGTTTAAGTGGTGCATTCTTTTTATGCTGCCTGCTATTGGCTGTGGAAAGCCAGTGTGTTAAAGGATTGTTCAGCTTTTAGAGACATAATTGTCTACACCTTATTCAAATGAGAAAGAGTTTGCATTTGTGTCATTTAGCAGATTTCTTTTTTTTATCCAAAATGTCTTGCAAGTGGGTTAAGGGTGTTGCTCAGGGGCCCAACAGTTGCAACTTGGTAGCAGTCGAACCAACAATGTATTCATTATTATTCAATTACCTTAACTGCTATTACCTTAACTACCTTTTATGAATGTCACCAAAGAGTGTAAAAACGTATGGTTAAAATCCTAATAAACACACAAACAATAGAATTATGGTGTTGATCTAATACATTCTTGATCTAATACATTCTTTTCAAAAACAAATGGCTTGGGATCTACACAAAAGTCAGTGACAACCAAAGTGCAGCCTTATGGTGAAAACAATGGATATTTGCTTCAAATATGTTAAAATAAGATTAATGTCAGATTGAATGCAACTGTAATTTGTAATTTAGTTCAGAGTTGAGACAAGGTGGAAATGAAAAGCTCATTTAACTAGTATTATTTTTCATTGTAATTATTACAACTTATATTCTGGCCACAGCACATTTGGCCCTATTTTAGTGATCTTTGATGAGCCGTCAACCAGTGTGTCTTTGCTATTCAACGGGTACAGTATGCTTTGCGGTGTGTTAAACATGCAAAGGGGATGTAGTAAGTCTCTAAATTATATGTGGGTGTGTTTTGGGTGTATTGTGCAATAAACCATTCAACGTGTCACTTTCATTCCATTTAAGAGCCTTGTGTGGTCTGAATTTGGCGGATTTGCAGCAGTGCAGCTACTCAAACTTGGACTTGTCCAACCCTTCTCAGCAGAGGAAACTGACCTGGTCATTCACGCTGTGAAGGTGCAGTGATGGAGAAATGAGTAAAACACAGTGATCAAATAACTCCAAAGTGAGCGCCTTAAATGTCCACAGTGGATGCTTTGGAGTGCTTTCAATTGAAAGGCATTTCACACACTGTTGTAAGCATGATATATGGAGTAATCAACAGGTCTTTAATCTATAGCCATTGTTGCCTAACATGGGTTTGTGCACTGCTGTGTGTCCTAGTGTGCATAACAAGTGTGGGTGTACATGCATTAAGTGGCACCTCTGTTGAGAACTGACTGCCAATATAGCAATGATCAAAGACAATAAAATAGACTGTCTGAAGGTGTAAAATAGGGTCCATTGATTTAGAATTGAGAGAACACTTATAACAAAATGTTTCCTGTCACAAGGTATTAATTCACACTTGCCATCCATAATAATATGATAAAACGTTTTATTTTTTATTTATTCATGGGTAATTTAAATGGTTATAGTGGTAAGATTGGTCTATTGGTCAGATATAACCAAGCCACACGATAATATTTTAATAATAATTAGCAGCAATATTGCCAGCAATTTTTTTACACTCCTTTTTCCTACCCAGTGCACCATTAATGCAGATTTCGTATGCAGAGCAAACACATCTTTATCACTCAATTACCCAAAAGCGTAGCTCTGACAGTGCAGATAATACTACGAATAAGCCTCGACCGGAGTGGATCTCCTGAGTGTGTGTATTAGTGCTAATGACACCCAGCTGAATCAGTTCCCTCACTGTCAGGGAGCATCAGTAAACAGTGGCAGGAGGAAAATGTTCTCTGTAAACCCATCTCCCTCAGTACGCCAGACCAGAATGACAGTGGAGCATGGCCAGGCTAGTATTAATTACACCCACTACAGGGAGCAGGAGAAAGACGGCCTGCTTACTTTAGCACAAATATTTACTCTGCCTTGTGACCCTGGACTAAGAGAGAAAAGGAGAGAGAGAAAAAGATGTTCGCTCAGAGAGCTGACAGGTAAAGTTATAGGTACTGCAACGCTGAAGGTTTTGTTTCCTGATGGAGTTAGTGTGTGTCCTCCTACCTCACTCTAACCACATAAATCTTTTAAAACTCGTCAAACTTCTATTGGGTCCAGAAATAGTCATAAACACACACGAGGTGTGCATTTCTTTTGACCGTTAATGTTAACATAACCAGATGCCAAAGAGTAAATGATTTAGCAATAGAGCATGTGATAATTGGTTCTTGAAGACCAGGGTTTGATCCATACATCCAAGCAATGGATCAGTTTGTTGGAGTTTGTTTTCTTTGTGTGTGCATGAGTTTTCTCCACAGTAATCTGTTTTTCTGTCACCTCCAAAAATGCAAAAATGTGGTTTGGATTCTACTTGTTGCCAATCAGTGTAATAGTATGAAGTCAATAGTGAAATTAAAGAAAGTTGACACAACATATAACCTTAAAAGTTGGTCAAAATGCATATGTTGTTACTGACAACTATTTGGAAACCACTGCTCAGTATATGGCACTTGAATTTGGCAACTTAAATGTTGCTAAATGACAAGGGATTTCTGCAACATTGTGGAAAGGATTCTATGGCCTTATAAATATGCCTGAATAACATCTACATGGGCCAGCTGTAGCTTAGTGGTTAAGGTACTGGACTAGTAATCCGAAGATCATCGGATTCAAACCTCATTACTGCCAGGTTGCTGCTGTTGGGCCCTTGAACGAGGCCCTCATTGCTCAGACTGTATACTGTAACTATAAGTCGCTTTGGATAAAGGTGTCTGCTAAAGGCTGAAAATATAAATGTAAAATCTACAGTGGAACATAGTGTATGCTACAAGGTACGTTTTTCCCAAGCTGGGGCAGGGAGACTGGTGAGGCACAGATGAATGCACCAAGGTGGTTTTCAACATTTTACTAGTATCCAATGTTACTTCTGTCAAAGTAGTGTGTTCGATTAGCCTGCCTTGTAGGGCGATGACAAAATCCTCTACAGTGATTCAGCTGCCTATGTAGGCTCCGTAGGTGTTCAAACACACACACAGTCTGCAGTAGCCCTGCCAAATCCCAGACAACTCTCACTGAACATTTATTGAGGGACAAACTGATAAACCTGAATAAATCAGCCATGACAAATCCAGGTATGCAAAGCTTAGTTAATTATTTATTAAATGTATTATAACTAAATAAAAAAACAGAATGAAATACATTCACTAGGTCATTAAAGTGTTAACATTGCTATTCAACTTTTTTCTTTCATATTGTCACCCACTCTCTCCATCTGAGACACTGCTAGATGTTTCTGTTCTAACAACGTGTCATAATTTAATTCCGTCTTTTGGATATTCTTTAATCTCTTATCTTATTAATCTTAAAAAAGCTGTATTTTTTGCCGGAGGCTGCAGAAGTGGAATTTGTGTTTAGTGGATTTCAGCTCCCTGATGAGAAGTGCTAAATGAGTTTGGAGGCTGCCTGAATGCTTTATAATTGTGATGAGGCTCCTCACCTCGGAACAATTAGAAATGCAGTAGCTCAGCTGAGACCGGTGGCCAACCGGGAGAGCTCTTTAGTGCATGGGGACTAACGGAGATGCTAGGGTGGGTTTTTTTTTTCGACTTTTCTTTTGATGACCACTCTTTTTATCACCACATTCTCCTCCACCTTTCCTCCTGTTGGTCTTTTCAGCTGCCGCTTAGACAAGACAGATGAAGGTCAACGTTTCACGCTTTACTCTGATCAATTTAATACCATCCGTCAAAGCATAGGTTGAGGGGCTTGTAAGCGCTGTCAAGTTCACTTCCTACTAACAACCTCTCAGGCTTTGTGAGCAAGTAGTTAATGTCGTCTTTGTCTAACTGAGACTTTTACTTCATTTTGTTGAACATTTTATCCATGGCATGTTTAACTAGGATTTTACCATAAATGGTTTCCCATAAACTCAGTATGGCAGTAATTAGTTTTCATTTAAACTAATTCTGGTTAAAGATTTTATTTTTTTTTTTTATTTTAATTCTGGTTAAAACATTTAATAACCAAATGTATAGATTAGTTATAAATAACATTGATTTTTTTATCAGTTAATTTGATTTCATGGTCATATTTTAGTGTGGTATGAGGTGGGTCTGGCTCCCACAGAATCAGACATAGCCAATCTTTTGTCTGTATGTAGTGGTTCAAACCCTGGAGCGGATTGAACCCTTCCTTCCATTCAGTGCCGTTTCCCACTACGCCACCCTAGTGTCTCCCTATGTAGACATGATAAAATGCAAAGAGTGCAAAAAATAATGCACAGTGAAATAAACACTCGGGCCTTGCTGTAGAGGAGCGCTTCAATAATAATGGGAGAGGCGGAATAGGAAGGAAGCATAATGAATGAATGAGTGGCAGATATAAAGCAGCGTGTCTGGCCCTAAGCCAGAGGCCACAAGGGGGCTGGAAGGGAAATAGAGAGTAATAGGCTATTCAAGGGTCAATCTATGTGAATGCAAATATTTATCCTAGCGATTAAAGCACCCCCTCATCCTCTGCCCACACTATTTAAATTAAGCTGCAAAGCAGTTCATTTCCTAAAGGCAAGGCTGAAAAAAGAAATGTGGAATAATATTTATGTGGACGCATAGAAAACATGAAAGAGTATTTGTGAGTCACTGGCCTTGTCTGCCTTAATATACAAAGGGTAACACACATGCAAAGGTTTTTGTGTGGGTCCAGATTTTGTTCTTTCAAGTGCACTGTCAGTTCAATAAATTTCACACTGTCATAGACCTTTACAATGATGGGCAGTTACACAAAAGGGTTGAATGTTGAGTCACATATCATGACAAAAAATGTGTTTATTTATTTTTATAAGGCAGTATTTGGTATTTGTGAAGCTCTCAAGTGTCTGAGGATTCAAACACTTTAGTTTTTGGTATTGTATATATGTACAAACAATGTATGATTAATTACAAAGGAATAAAGTAGCCTCATAAAAAATGTTTACACTGCCTCACAGCAAGGATCGATTCCCAGGGTTTGATCTCCAAAGGGAGCAGTCCAGGACCTTTCTGTGTAGAGTTTGCATGGTTTCCTCGTGTCTGTGTAAGGTTCCTCCTACAGTCCAAAAACACGCAGCCAGGTTAATTAGAGACATGGAATTGTCCTGTAGATCAGTGCCTGATCCTGGAGCGCCGATAGGAGTTACAACTTAGAAACTTCTTAGGTTCATTTACGATGAAGCACACTTGCCCTGGTTAGTGGGTAGGTTTAGCTTCTACTGACACTTGAAACGGTTGACACTTGGGTGCCTCTCACCTCATTTAAATGGGCCTGGAGTTGTGTGGCATTCATCATCTGGTTCTGCAGGGCACTGTTCATAATGAATCATCAGTGTGGGATGTGGTCATAGGACGTCCACTTCTATGCTTTTCTGTGACTCTTCCAGTCTCTCTGTGTCTCTGTAGCAACCTGCTGATGACACTCTGTGACACTCTAAGCTTAGTGGCCACTTCTGTCTGAGAACATCATGTTTGAAGCCTCACAATGGTGAGGTACTGTTGATCAGTTTTCAAGTGTTGTCTTGATCTCATGATGTCAGAATGTTTACAGCATGATGAGGAGGACTGTTAAAATACCAATTTTAATTGAACCAGGACATGAATTGGTCAATTAATGGATCAAACATCAGTTGTGAATTTTGTCAAGCTTCCTGTTACCGAACAGCAAGTTGTGCAAAAAGTACTGAAACTCTGTACAGTTGTACATGTGCACTCAAAAGTTTAGAGAAAGTCACATTAAATTCACCTATAAATGTTAGAGTGCATTCTAGGTTCATCCTGAAATTTCTCCCGGAAGCAAAATATTCCGAACCTTTTTTGAGTAGTGTATATATTGCCATGATACAACCATAAAAATGGTTTTAGTGGTTTCCATGAACTATTATTAGTTAGTTTCAGAGGGTAAAACCTGCAAAAAACTCAGCAAACCATAAACCATGAATTATTGGGGTTTTGCTTTATTAATATGAACTAGTGGGGCACTGTGGCTAGGTGGGTAGCACCTCACAGCAAGAAGGTCCTGGGTTTAATCCCCAGGTTGGGAGCTCTTTGTAGTTTGTATCTTCTCCCTGTGTCTGTGTGGGTTTCCTCCGGGGGCTCCGGTTTCCTCCCACAAGACGTAGAAACAATATTGTCCATGACTGTGTTTGCTATAAGCTTGTGAATTGGTGAATCTTGTGTAACCAGCAACTACCGTTCCTGTCAATAATGTTACCGGTTGTAAAAAATGACAATAAAATCCTTATAAACAAACAAAACAAACATATTATTAACTAAGCTCTTCTAACCCCCCACACACACACCCATCGAATTTCAAACCGTCCTCGTGTGGCCATAACATCAACCATCATTTGCATTGTTTTTGAATTTTGAGAATTTGTGTTCATTTAGTCAAAAGAATGTTTGTGAGGTCAGGAAAAATAAAGTGTAAAAATTGGTAAGCCAAAAGTAGTTGCATGGCGATCCGAAAACAGCATTAACAACAGTTACAAAGAACAATCAGCAATGAACTGCACTTTTATTCTTCCTCTTTTTTCAGCTGTTCCATGTAGGGGTCACCACAGTGGCTCATTTGTCTCTACCGTGCCTATTCTGAGCATTCTCCTCTTCATCCTAACCACCTGCGTGTAATCCCTCATCACATCCATAAACCTCATTTTGGCCTTCCTCTCCTCCTCCTGCTCCATCCTCAGTACCCTTCTCCCGATATAACTCTGCATCCTTCCTTTTCATATGCCAAAGCAATCTCTATCTCTTTTTTCTAACTTTTTCTTCACAGCATCCTACCTATCCCTCTAATGAACTAATTCCTAATTCTGTCCATCCTCATCACTTCCAATGCATATTGCAGAATCTTCATTTCTGCCACCTCTAGCTACCTCTCCTATCTCTATCATATTGCCACCTCCTCGACACCATTCTGTTCCCTTTCAGACTGGAAGATACCTTTCTCTTACAAATAAACCTACCCCATCCACTCCAACCTTTTCACTTCTCTGCCAAAATACTTATTTCTTTGTACACTCAACCCAAAGTCGACTAAACCACTTTCACCCCATCAACTGCTTGCATTAGGACCTGTCCACCACACTGCAAACATTGTGCGCTTTGCAGCCATGAAATCATTTTTTCTCTTACGGGTCACAAAATGCCCTTCCTGACACAACCCTCCCTATTTATCCGGGCTTGGACCCAGAACTACAATTAACTGGTTTATGCGTCTTAGAGGCTAGATATATATAGGATAATTTAGTGTCTCCAGTTAACCTGGCTGCTTGTATTTGCACAATGGGAGGAAACCGGAGACATCCAGGCATAGGGAGTACAGACAACAGAGAGAACCTGGACCACCCCGTCTGGGGATCCTACCCAGGACCTTCTGGCTGTGAGGCGATGAGGATGATGATGATGATGATTATTATTATTATTATTATTATTATTATTATTATTATTATTATTATTATTATGGTATTCACTGATGGTTTGGGTGCTTTTAATGTGTTTCTAGAATCTTTAAAGTCTGGTTCTGTTTTTGTTTATCTGTTTACATCAAAGTTATCTTTGAACTAAAACTTGAACTGTCTCACTTACTTAAACATGAAATGTAATCAGTTTTAATCTAATCTCCAGTAAAATATGTTTTCTCTCCTAAGTTATGGGCAAAATTAATTATTTCTCATACTGGTTTGAGGCATAAAAATGAGTGAGTCAGTGCGGAACTAATCACATTTGTTTCACATATCATCTCATCTCGGTGCGTCGGATAAGGCCGTCCTGAGGTGCAGACTATCAGAGGCTGTCTGATTTTAATTGAAATAAGGACATGCATTTTGAGCTGCACTCGGAGACTGCGAGAGTATAAGTAGAATTAGAACTGAGTGATATGATGTGGTCATCATGTGTTTATGTATGAGTGGTTCATTGTAGTGGGCCCTGTGCGATCAAGGTTTCAGCCTTTATTAAATTTCATTTGAATTCAGACCCTGAAAGGCAGTTATTGAGGTTGGTTCGTTTTCTGTTATGTTAGGCGCTCTGCTCTAATACGTCTCTTTCTCTCTCGCTCACTCTGTCTAACTCATTTGATGTTCATTATATCATCATCTGGCAGCCATATCCCTTTCCTGGCACCCATTGGAGCGTACAAGAATAAACGAGAGAGAGAGAGAGAACGAGAGAGAGGGAGCGAGGGAGAGAGCACAGATGCTACATCCATGAAATGACAGCCATTAACTAATCAACTGCAGTTTATGTAATTGTTGAACATCTTTCGGAGCAAATTGTGTACATGGATTATTAACTGAATAAAAGCAAACATCTCCCCCTTTCTTTACTTCTTGCTTTCACTCTCATACGTAAAAGCACACAGTATGTTTTAATAGATTTGTTTGGAGTCATCTTCTCAACAGCATTAATAGGCTTAAGCCATTTTTCTATTTGTTGTATTGCGGTGTTCTACGTTTGTCCTTATTTTTTCTCAGTCTTCATTTCAACAAGACACTTTTAATAGATTTCGATTAAGAAAATGTAAACTCAGTCAGTGAATGGTGAAACATTTGCGTGAAATGAATAAATTTATATCAAACTGATGCTGATTTTTTTCATGTTTTAGTTTGTAAGGGTCTTTTGAATTGGTTTGCTCTGACATCATTTAAATCTGTTTCTTTTATGTACACACAGAAAAAGAAGTGTGTAAAGCATGCACACAGCAGATTCCCCCCAGCAGTCATATATTTATATGTATTTTCATAACGGTACCTGTTAGTGGGTGGGATAGATTAGGCAGCAAGTGAACATTGTATCCTCAAAGTTGATGTGGGAAGCAGGAAAACTGCAGCTTTTGA
>JAYDZG010000001.1:13670203-13683471 GCA_034509265.1 Microcambeva bendego | reverse complement strand
TTCTTTAAAACGTTTCCACACTTTTTAAATCTATTAAGAATTTTAAGAGCAAATGACCTTCCTGGTGACACATTTTTTCAGAATCATATAATTATAATTCCATCAGCAAAAAAAAAATTCTGGCTGATTTTACATTATTGAAACATGAAAATCTTCTTCTTCCCTTAAAGCCACCATGAGCAACAAAAATATACCACTTTAATTCACTTAGTAGCTAAACTATTTTCAATATGTTTAAATGTTGTAACTTGTAATATATCCACATTCATGCTTAGTGGTCTGCTTAAATAATCATGCCACTTGGTTATAAACCTGGTTAGAAGGTAAATCTTATAAGTTTTTAATCTTTTAATGTGAAAAACAAACAGAGATTACCTACTGTGCATGTGAAAACTATTCACAGCGCTTCAATTTTTCCAATTTTTTTATGTTACCAAAAAGGATTACATCCTTTTCCCCTCACAACTCTACACACAATACCCACATGACACTCAAAATTGAGCTCAGTTGCATCCTGTTTCCACTGATCATTCTTCAGTTGTTGACAACTTGATTGGAGTCAACAGGTGGTAAAACCAGTTGGACATGATTTGAAAAGGCACACACCTGTCTATATAAGGTCCTATAGATGACAATACATGTCAAGGAATTATCTGTAGACCTCCGAGACAGGATTGTAATGAGGCACAGATCTGAGGAAGGGTACAGAAACATTTGCAGTATTTAAGGTCCTGATGAGCACAGTGGCCTCCATTATCCGTAAATGGAAGACCTTTGTAAACACCAGGACTCTTCCTATAGGGGTGGCCAAGAGCCCAAGGGTTACTCTGACAGAGCTTCAGCATTGCTCTGTGGTGAGAGGAGAACCTTACCGAAGGTTCAACAATTGCTGCTGCATCCCACCAGTCATGCTTGTATGAGTAGAGTGGCCAGACAGAAGTCACTTCTCAGTAAAAGGCAAAAACAGCCCTAAAGACATCTCAGACCATTATAAACTAAATTCTCTGGTCTGATTAAACAAAATATAAGTGTCTGTGTATGGAGGAAACCAGGCACTGCTCATCCCCTGGCCAGTATCATCCCTAATATGAAGCATGGTGGAGACAGCATCATGCTGTGGGGTTGTTTTGGCAGCAGGAACTGGGGGACTAGTCAGGGTTGAGGGAAAGATTAATGCAGCTAAGTACAGAGACAACCTGCTTTGGAGTGCTCTGGACTTCAGACTGGGGTAAAGGTTCACCTTCCAACCAGACAACGACTCTAAGCACAATGCCTTGGTTTTGGGACTCTGTGAATGTTGAGTGGCCCAGCCAAAGCCCAGAGTTGAACCCAATTGAAGATCTCTGGAGAGATCTGAAAATGGCTGTGTACCGACGCTTCTCATCCAACCTGATGGAGCTTGAGAGGTTCTGCAAAGAACAATGGGAGAAACTGCCCAAAAAAATAGGTGTGCCAAGCGTGTAGCATCATACTCAAAAAAACTTGAGGCTATAATTGCTGCCAAAGGTGCTTCAACAAAGTACTGAGTAAACACAGTGAATACTTATGAAGATGTGATTTTTTATTATTATTATTATTATTTATTTGCCAAAATTCTAATTCTTTTTTCACTTTGTCATTATGGGTTATTGTGTGTAGAAGTTTGAGGGGGGGATGAAAGTAATCCATTTTGGAATAAGGCTGTAACATAACAAAATGTGGAAAAAGTGAAGTGCTTTTTGTGCAGATACAATAGTGACAGAGCTAGAGTGAAGCTGCCGTCATAAAGCATTACAGAGAATGGCATCTAAGTGAGTGATAAAACATTAAACAGTGTTGAGTTAAAAGAGCCTCCATTTCCTACTTTTGGATGCTGTTAAGAGCTTACAGAATGAAGTCCATGCTACATGGCAGACTGGGATCAGTAAGTTTATTTTATCACAGTCATTTTCTACATGTGGTGTGGTTCAACCAAAACCATTGCTTTTTACATTCCTTCATGTTTAGCAATGGCCAATGTGTGGCATGCAAGGAAGTCCAGAATGTAATAAAGATCAGTTCTAGTGTGTATTTTACATTTACTGATCACACATTTGAAGCAGCTCAAACGTGTTATTGTATGACCTCCTGTTAACCTAACATTGCCAGGTCTACACTTCAGTCCAGAGCATTTCCGACAGGAAACAAAGAAAGGTAGCTTCTGATTGGATATAAGGTCTGTCAGCTTTTTCAGTAAAGCAGTAATGTTTCCTGTTACCATATTGTTTTCTTCTTTTTTGGTCAGAGACAATTGGCTGAACTCTGACCCTGACCAGATGAACATGGAGGCGATCACAGTACCTACAGCTCGTTTCTTTTTATAATAGTTTATCATTATGTAGAACCCACAGCAGAGATGGCATGAATGATGCAATTGTTACATCAGGTGAAGCAGTTCTCATCTTCCTGAAGATAAGACCCAGTGATAATATGATCCAGTTATCATAACATACAGACAGATTTAATTTAGTGTGTTAAAGGGTGCATGATTTTTTGTGTGATTTAGGTAGGTTGTTTTATATGTGAACTGTGTTGCACTTGCAAGTGAATACACTCGAGTGATATAGTTTGAATATTAAAACTGTAAATATACTCTACATAATTTATTTATGTAGTAATATTTTAGTTTATGTACTAATGTAGTTTTGTAGCAGACTATATGGACAAACAAGAAACTTTCTTTATTATTGCAAAATCTTTAGTTACATTGTTTTAATTCCACTAGTGTTCAAATGGGATGTTCAACAGGCTAATTACCAGTCCCAATTCATTTGGCCATGAAGTGTATTTTGTTTTCATTTCATACTTTCCTATTCCCTTGACATGGTCACTGTACAAATTACAGTAGCTAAAAAGCAGAGGTCTTAAACAAATACATTTGTTGTTTACTTCTGATCTTGGGGCTTGTAAAACAGGTCTGAAAAAGACTGTGTAGTAACCTGCATAACAATTTGGTATCAAAAGCTACCAAAGTTGTTCCCTGTCACTTAAATACCTACAATAAGTTAATAATCTCTTTTTTCTCATCGCTCAAATTACCAGGAAAAGGCTTTTTGTCTGCACTGAAACCACATTTTAAGATACAATCTTAAACTTGCACCTTTGTGTTGTATTATAGATGAAAAATGTGGGGATTTTTGTGTTTTGAGTTCTTTAATAAACTTTTTGTTGTCACATCATTCTAGCACAAACATTTCCAAAATGCTATCTGAAACATTTTAGCCTGTGCATGTTTATTGCTTTGGCTTTGTTATATATAAGCAGTGTCACCTCATAATACATAAAAAACATAATAAATAATAGGTCAGGTTGTGGTTTTAATTTTTTTGTAGTTAATAGTATGTAGCTTTGGTCACATATACTGATTGTTCTTGAACAAACATGAACAAAAATCGGAAGAATAGCTAAGATAAAAATGTGTAGTGTGGGCCAGGCGTTAGATTTTGGTATTTCCAGTTGAACTGCAGCCTCTTCATCTGGTCTCTTTGTGAAATATGAATAATTGTAGGATATTGCTGTTTTAAGTGTGACTGCAAGCGAGAAATTTGGAGTAGCTCCTCTGATGTACACTGCTCTCTAATAGGAGAACCTTTGATCTTTTTGAGCTGAAGAGAGCATGCTCAGCCTTCAGGTTTTAATTACAAAAAAACATGAAAAACGGATGGTGTGCAGTGCAAGTGGCAGTATTGATGCCTGTCATCCGAAACAGGTATTGTTTCTTTTTGTCTATGATGTTTATTGGCAGACACACTGAGAAACAATTTTTAGGTCCCAGTCCAGAGGGTTCAAAGCATTTTCATGATTATAATGTGATCACTGGCTAACCTCTAATTTAACTCATGAAGCACTTATTACCTGTGAGGTTTGTTGAGGTAGTTAGCTTTATTACTCAGAGCTTAGCATGGGCTACATTTCTTCTCCCACTTGTACTATTAAACTAATGTCCATCTCTTGTCCGATGTGCTCCAGGTCTAGGCAGGTCTCTGCACTTTATTTTATACACACTCCCACTCTCCCTAGCCTGGACTGAGTGTCCAACAGGGATTATAGGGGATGTTTAATTCATCTGTGCTCAACCTGCTTGCTTAACATTCTGTCTGCTCTGCCACATCCAGGTGTCTGAGGAAAAGAAGGGAGGAGGAAAGTGAAAAAGATTCAGATGAAGCACTAACAGTTCAAATAAGGGGATGTACAAGGGAGAAATGGTGGCAGACTTGCATTTTAACATGTGGTTTGCTTTGGAAAGCACCTTGGCCCACTGCTTCTTTCACAAGTGTGTGTGATGCTGTGGATTTCACATAAACTGTCTTGGTGACATGAGAATGAAAAACAACACGTTCCTGGTGGTTTTGCAGATACAAGACACTGTTTTCACTAGTACACTAGTGGTTTTGTATTTGTGGCCATCTGCTGATTTTAACCTTTATTCCTATTGCAATTACACATCATATGCTTTATTTATCTATTATTTTTGTATTTACAGTTCTATTTCCAACTAAATTTAGTATTGGAAAAACCAGGTAAGATAATTTATCCAATACCCACTTGCTCTGTGTACCAATGTAATTGACTCATCAGTTAAACATTTTTTCTTATTTTGGCTGCTCCCGTCAGAAGTCCCTACAGTGGATTGTAATTGGCATTATTGATTTGGCATAGTTTTTACACCGGATGCCCTTCCTGACACAACCCTCCATATGTATTCAGGCTTGGGCTTGACATTTGCTGTGAAATCCCAAAACACTAATGAGGCCTAAACTAATAAAGAATTAATAAACTTAATAAAAGTGCTTCTAAACTACAGCCCCTCCATTATATCTCCATCATAACAGAAGGAAAATCTTTTTCCCCACATTGAAGTCTGCTCAGTAAATATTTGGGATTGGGCAATACCAGCTACAGGTTACTAAGCATTTCAAATGCTCACCATTATCACAAATACATTGGTCTAGATACATTAAATTAATTAATCATTTAATATGAATGAGCTTAAGACACTTTCACTGAAAGAATTATATAAGAACACCAAACAAATTAGAATTGACACCCCCTCTCTCAATACACTTAAAATAGCACATTTCCAAAATGGTACAGTCCAAGGACTTCAAATACCATGAACCATCAGTGATCGGGTCCTTAGACTCTCAGCACAGCTACCTGCATGCCTCATGCAAAGATGGTAGTAAGATTACTTTAAAAAATCTTAGACTTACCAAAGTTAACACTGCTAATCAAACATACTTAAGTAATTATCCCACTTCATAAAATCATCCACATCTTGAGTTAGATAATTACAGTTTACATTGTTTGTGGTGTTTGTACATTGCAGGAATCAAACAATAGTGTAGGGCTTGTGTGTTTCCTTCTCAAATTTAGGATGTTTGTACCATGAAAGGGACCGTAGCTCTGTATTGATGTTATATATTCATACAGGCCACTTAAAATGATCATTAATCAATAATTTAATTTTACAATTTCTGGGTGTGTGTTTGACCAAAAAGCAGTGTTGTTTTAATCCATAAACTAGATTAGGAATTCTTATAGAATAAAACAACACTGCTCATTTTGGTCAAACACCAACCATGAATTGTAAAATTACAGAACTTGATCATTTTAAAGTTTTTTCCACGACTGTATGTAAAAATTTTCTGGCCCACTTTTTTTTTAGAAAGTTCTTGAGTGGAATTTTTCACTGTCTTCATTATGAGTCATAAATGGCAGTATGAGAATCAGGGTTCAGCACTCTATAAACATTCAATAGCAGTGAGTTTATGTTCTGCGTCTTCAGAGGAAGCACCCTAACCATGTGGCATATTGCTGTGGTTTTCTGCAGTACAGTTTTGCTGACAAACATCATTGGCACTCTGGACCGCAAGGAGTGAAATCTAAAGAAAAGGGGGCGTAGCTTGTCACAAGTGTTAAAACAGTAACTGTGCTCTTTGTGGCTTTGGCCAAAATTTCCAAGCAATTAAATGTGGTCATGGGAATGACATTTATAAATGTGTAAGAAGCTGATGTACATCATCACAAAACTATAGGCAAGTTGTTGCTCTGGGTTGTGCTTTTTTTAATTGACCGGTTTCTTTGTATTTCAGGATGTTTTCTGTTGTTTTCCGAACAATAGAACATCTTATGGTTCTGGGCCTATACATATGCCCTGTATGTGTAATATAAATGTATTATACACAATATAAATGTATGTATACTATAAAAGATAAAATAACAAAATCTAAAAAACACGGGTACAATTAATTGCTGAATGGCATATCTCATATAGAGTGGAGTAGAGACAGTAGAGAAAAAGACAGTAGTATTAAAATTACAAAAAAAAACAATAAGGTTCTAAAAAAAATAAAATTAAAAATACCATTTGTAGCTGTAAATATAAACTTGCATAGTACCACCACTGATTGCTATATTTTGGTCTTATTTTTTTTCACCAATCTCTTTCTTGTCACTGCTCCCTCCCCTTTTGAGGAGGGCCAAAGCTGTCATGTACCCTTCTAAAATGCTTTCACCTACTAGGCATGGGGTCTCACAGAGGACAGTATTGCAATGGCATCCGGGATCAGCCGCCCCACACATGCGTCCCTTATTCAGCCAGCAGAGATGGAATCCTTCTTCAACCACTGTACTCTCCACCAAGACACATAGCCTATTGTGTGTCCTAAATGGTCATTACCACCACTGGCATTTGAACTTGAGAACTTCAGATGCCAGTGATGGTGAGGTATCACATCAGACCACCTTACCTCATGACTGGCAGTTTTTCTGACCACCTGTTTTGAGGCGGGTTTTGAAAAGCAAATCTTGCAAACCTGACAATGGTTGGATTACGGTTTGGTCTATTTGCACTTTGTTCTGCATCAGATAAACAAGGCAAAGCAGGCATTTTTGTCTAAAGGCCCTTTATAGAAATAAAATTCAGTTTGGTTTGTAGAAAATATACATGTTGTCATTTGCAGGATTCAATTTTAATGATCCTTTATTTATCTGGTATTCCCACATTGATGAGTCAGCAGACGTGACCTTTCTTTATATTGAGGGACTATTTCTTTGGAATCATTGCTTGTTTAAACATTTGGTTGAATGGGCTTGTGTTGTGGTGCATAATAAGCATAACAATAGCGCTTATCGCCTGTGTTCCCAGTGGAACAATTAAAATTCCATCAGGGTCTCTGATCTGCCTGGCAGCCATACCTGCTGTTCATGTGCCCTTCGTAGGCTCTTGTCAATCCCTGCGGCTGCCATGTATTATTCAGGAACCTCCAGACTATGTTCAGGACTCACCTGGAATCTCACAGGCCCAATAAAAGAACTTTGCACTAGGAAAGATAGAAAATGGTTAGCTAACAAGTATTGCTTTTCATTCAGCCTGTAGATTACAGCTTCACCAAATGACTTTGACTTGTGATGACCTCCACACGTGGTCAGTTAATGTCACAGACATTTGTTTAAGTTTAAGTCCTTTTCATGGCTCGTGCCAAAACCTGGTTTCTGGTTTCACTCATGTTCTCTTTTTGGTCTTGATGTGAGCGCAGCATAATTTCCATGTCCTCTAAAAGTAATTTGGATGTAAATCTGCTATTTGCAGAGAGCTCTCTGGCTGTGTGGCAGGAGGAAACCTGTGGATCAGGCAGAGTTGGGTTGCTTTTAGTTAAAACCAATTAGAACTGACCAGAAATAACAGCGCCTGGAGATGAAGAAGTCATTTTTCTCTTTAACCTCCCTGGAGATAGAGAGAGAGAGTGAAAACTCTCTCTGTGGAGTTACTTAAGTGTTTTAGAATATTAGGAAAGGGCAGATGATGAAAGTCTTTTTTTTAATCATAGCATTTCAATCTTGCATTCAAAAGTTTATTAAAATGTGATCAGCTAAAGTGTGTCAGCAAAGAATGTTGACACGACTTTGACAAAACTTTTTCTGTTTGTGAGTATATGTGAGTATAACATGTATAATTCGCTTTCCTATCCTTTTATTTCCTTTGATATTTCATTTTGATATATATTTATAGTGTACATGATATATTTTTATAATATTCTTTGTATAATCTAATCCGGTGTGTAATGCCCTGCAAACAATTATTTTATGGTGTATTTCCAGTTTGCATCCAGTGTTTCCATGATAGGAAGACAAAGCTTGACCCCTGATCATAGTAATGTTAAAGATAAAGATAAAGAAATGAGAAATGAATGAATGAATTTAATATGAAATGACATGCATTCTCTATATCCAGCCAGATGATGTGATGATCCCTACTTTTTAATTCTGTAGACCTCATAGCCTCATGCACTTTAGAAAATGCCACCGATAAGGATAAATCTATTGTTCGTGTTCATTGCTCACCAGCGACCTATAACTGCCCATGCACCATCCCATGTAAATGTGACCTTTAATTAGACAGATATAGATTAACATTAGAGATAGAGTTTATTCCAACAAATTTTGCATTCGGAAATAATTTTCCATTTCTTTACTATCATTATAATTCCCAAGAATGTCACCCCATGTAGGAAAGATCCTTTTCCAGTCTGCTATAAGAGCACAGTGGTCCAAATATCTTTGGGGCTACCAATACTCCAAGTGAGCATTCTTCTCTTTTGCATTTTTCTTAATTTAATAATCATTACCATTAAAATATTACTTTTTAATATTAAAAAGCAAGCTGGCTGATTTGTTAGATTTAATATTTCTGATTATTTGTACAAATGATCATATATTCTTGAGTTTTACCACCAGTGCTACATTTCAATTAAAAACACAGTTGGAGAGCTACAAGCTTTAACATTGCAACACATTATGCAATCGACAGCATTCCAAGAAGGATTCAGTTTAAGCTAGAGACATAAGCCAAACCAATCACTCTTAATATGATATGGTATTCCAATATTACCTTTCTCTTTATGATATGGTATTCCAATATTACCTTTCTCTTTATGATATGGTATTACAATATTACCTTTCTCTTTATTCCCTGACAAGAACATGTTAATGATGATATGAATGGCTTTCTGCTCCATTGCTGCCCACTCTAGAAAAGTGAGGTGGCTCGGTGGGTAGCAATGTCACCTCAGAGCAAGGTCTTGGGTTTGATTCCCAGATGGAGCCTTATGTAAAGTTTGTGTCCATAGCTGTGTTTGTCATGAACTTGTTTTATGACTTAATACATGTTATGTCATGAATTAAACCAAAAGTGTGTCAAATATTAAAATCCTAAAACAGCACTATGTAATAATATTCCAGTGTTACTTTTCTTCACTCAGCATGCCCTTGTACAGCCAAGAACCTCCATCATTTTTCTTGTCTCCAAAGACTGAGCACTGAATGAGAATAAGTGAGAGGCAGCAGTCAATAAATCAAATGTCTGGATCGGCAGCAGCCTGCAGGGAAAGACACCGAGAGTCCATGGCCACCCCCTTGGGACAGGCCTCACATTAGGAACTTCCTCGTTTGTGTATTTCTGCCACAGGTTAAATGGATCACTCCCATTAGCTCAGTGAGGGGCTCCATTACATGAAGGAGACTGTAACTTTGAACGTCACAGCGCACTGAACCCCCCAAGCAGCATGGTCACTACCTACAAGGAAGGCAGCCTGACGATAACCATCCATGATCATCATCTGCTGTCAGGTGCTAAGGAAGCTGGAATTATGACATACAACCTGTCTGGCAGATGGCAGAGCCATGAGACGTGCTCTCCACGGAGCATACGTTTCTACTACCCAGCCACTTATTCACCACTGATCTCAAACAAATGCTTTGATATGGTAGAGGTTAAAGGCTAATTTATTGCTAGCGTTGAGCCCACTTCTCCTGCTGCACTTTATTGAATTGTTCTTTATCAGATACTATCTCAAATACTGTCAACTGCAAACAAATAATAAAACATAACAATATAATAAAATTACTTTTAAAAAATTATAGCACAACACTTTCAATGTGCAATCAACATAGTACACACTTTTGCTTTATTTTCAGTCTTAATCTGTGACTCGTTAATTATGATGTTAACTTCTGGTTACATTCAGGACAGTTAATTACTCCTTACACATGATTCATTTGTTCACAAGCTTTTATCAAACACAGTAACCTCAAAACAAGAAGGTCCTTGGTTTGATCCCCAGATTGGACGGTCCAGGTCCTGTTTGTATGGAGCATGTTCTTACTGTATGCTTGTGGGTTTCCTCCCATAAAGAAGTGCACTGCCCTGCTCCTCCTGAAAATCAAACTTAGGACCTTCTTGCTGTGAGTCGCTGGTTCTACCCACCAAGCCATTGATTGTGTGTTTTGCTCTGATGCTCTCTACACTCTGATGTAGTAAAAACAAAATAAACTCAGAGATTCTGGTTATTTACAGTATCATGGATTCACGCCATGATTAAGTGTATCTGTTTTGTAATCACTAATGTAAAAAGATTATTGTTATTTAATGGCTAAATGACAGCAGCTTAAATCAAAATTAATTAAACCGGTACAGGGTGGATTGATTGTTTGCATCTATACAATGCTTGAAGGGGTGTGGACACCTCCCTTACAGGATGTGATGGAAATTTTGAAAAAACATTTTCTTGGTAAAGTAGTCCTGTCTGACTGTGTAGTGTTTTATACACAGTGTACACAAGTTAAATCTAGAAGGAGGATCGAGAACACAAAGTACCTTAAACTCATTGCTGTAAATGTTACATTGACCTGCTTCTTAGTAACATGCATATCACAGGTATTGTAATGGATTTATTATATGAAGGCTTGATAGTGTGAAGTACACTGTGGTAATATCACAGTTGTAATACAACTCACCATTATCTGATGGAAGGAGCTACTTTAAATCATGAGCTAAATAATAAGGTGTAAAAATACAGACACGAGATCAGAGATTAAACAGCTTTTGTGGCATGAATTATGGGTTTCATAAGTATGTGAGTTTCCTACTTTTGATTTCACCTTTTGATTTAGATTGGCTGATGCAAAGAGTGGAAATAATTAATTCTCTGCCCTTGATTCAACTTTCCTAAGGCCTGTGATGAACTAAAACAATTCTTTTTTATTATTGTGATGCATTTACCTGACAGCGCAACCTGTATTGTTACTTTCCTCACATTTTCCTTTTCATTTTAATAATATAAATAATGGGAGGCAGGGACATGTCATGCTGGGAGGAAGGAAAGAAGGTTGGGCAGATAGAAAGGCAATAGAAAAAAGGAGGAAAAAGGAAAGAGAAAGAAGGAGCATACAAACAAGCAAATAGGTTAAACAATTAAAAACTAAACAAAACAATATAGTTCTTTTCTTGATGAAGTATGATTGAGCTTTTCCTCCCAAATAGGGTAATCTTCAAACTGACCCCCTCACTTTCTTCTTTAACAGATCAGACATAGTCTGGCAGGCATGAGCAAAGTCAGAACCTCGACCCGACCACCTTCTGGTCCAAAGTCACATTAGTCAATGGTTCTCTGGTTCTTTTCACTTGTCCTATCTGAATAACACACAAAGGAGGAAGAGGGCTTGAAGTCACCCCTCCCTCTATCTTGTAGCAACAGGCCATTTTTCTCTTGTTGCCAGTAATACTTTCTGACCAAGTACATTCTTTCATATTACTAAATGGCATTGACAGAATGGCTGTCGGGATTTTAGAGGGATTAGAGATGAACACTTCTTTGATAGGGGCAGGAGAATACAGATGAAGATGTTAGAACTATATAAACACAACTGAGAAGAAGTGATTGAGTGAGCAAAGATAAGATGACACTTAACAGTTTATTTTACAGTTTATGTTTGAAATCCAGCTGCAAAATTGTTTTGTTCAGAGTGTAAAAGAAAGATTTTGTGCACTAGTCAACTGCTGACTACATGTCAGCCTCAAGCACTGCTGTATCGATTTTATCTCTGTGGTCAATTCAGAGTTAACAGTGCAAACCTCTCAGCATCACCACTTTTTGTTCACTATTTGAAAAAATATCACACCCATAATAGACCTTGATTAGTATTATTGTTCAGAAATTGGAGTATTGTTGTGTGCATTAAGTTCTTGAAAAAAATAATTATTTTTTTGTACACAATAGAACACTTAGTAATCTGCCTTTGTACTGTGTAATAGTGATTTCCATTAGGAACAGTGGTATTATTCCTACTGTTCATTATCACTAAAAAGTACTGTTAGATTTGTGCAGTAGTATTGAGTGCTAGAACTATGTATCAGTATGAGTATAATGTGCCGGTACTTGCATGAGTACAATGTATTGACACTGTGTACCAGTACTGTGTATTAGTATTAGTAGTGTTTTAGTGCTGTTTGTTAGACCTGCATATTAGTCTATACAAACTGTGGGTTATGATTTTCTAATACCCTTCATGAGTACAGTGTTTTAGGTTTTTGCATTACTACTGTACATAGTATTAATACTGAGCATCCACATGGTATTCAGTACCATACATACAGTGATACAGAGATGCACACGTAGCCTGTGGGCTTTAGCTACAGTAAACACTCAATGATCTGCCTCACATTCCAAACATGTTCCGCTCTTGGTTTTCATTATGCAGAGGTCAGCCATGACAGTGAGGCAATTGGCTGGTTGGTATTGTGACGGCATGCTGACCTGGTTGACCTTGCCTAGGCACAGCCTGTGTCATCACTGAGTAACTTTGTCACAGTCATCTGCAGCCTTTGGCCTTGGGTCAATGTCAGCATTCAGAGTCTCTACATTCCTCAAGGCTGTTTGTGTTGCATTTTACTTCCTTACAACAGCTTCTGAGTAGAGAAAATCAGTTATGCATTAAAATCATGCATGGTGTATTTGTGTATTTACTAAAAATATAACAATTTAGTATGATTTTGGTCATTTGTTTTACACTTTTTTATTATTTTGCAGGTATTTCAGTAACAAAGAAGACACACACTTGTGA
Organism: Microcambeva bendego; assembly: GCA_034509265.1. NCBI lineage: Eukaryota > Metazoa > Chordata > Actinopteri > Siluriformes > Trichomycteridae > Microcambeva > Microcambeva bendego. The sequence continues at coordinate 13,670,550 of JAYDZG010000001.1, read as the reverse complement.
GTACTGAATATTTTCTTTCACGTGCCAGTGATTTTAGGATTTATTTTAAAGGTAATGAAAATCTTGTGACATTGGAGTTATTAGTTATCAGTGTGATTTATTTTTAAATTATTTTTTATATTATTTGAGAAAATAAAGTTGTGTTCCTATTAAAAGCAGACAAAAGTGAAAGTTCATTGTGTAAATTCATACTACCACAGGGTAGCTTTTGAAAGTTGCACATGTCCTGTCAAGAATGAGGATGGTTACTTCAAAAAGAGCATCTGGCATAAAACATTAAAGCCTAAATATGACATATGAGCACATTTTACAATCTCTGGAACATTGTTCACCTTGATTATAAAGAT
>JAYDZG010000001.1:13628669-13641852 GCA_034509265.1 Microcambeva bendego | reverse complement strand
AGGATTACTAGGAGATTTGGTTGTTTATTGGAACACACTCCATGCATGACGTTTTTAATCCAAACAACTTGTGTACAGGATGTACTGTAATTATGAGAATGCACTTGCGTGTGTAATGCTTTTTCTACCATTTATCGCAATTCACTTTAAAACCAAAGTGTAGTACTTAATACCCATCCAAGCATCCGTCCCTGAAAGTAACTCCTGGACATGACACTTGTAAGTATTCTAGAATTAAACAGTCCAACAATTCGGATTCCGTGTGCATCACCAGTCCAGCGTTATCTGACACACACTAGGTCTGACTGATATTCAGTTCTGCTTTGGTGAAGTGCCCCGTCACGTTTTCTGTTGCTGATATGAAACTGATTAAAGTTTCTGCACGAGGTGCTTATGTGAAAGATCTACACTGATATAAAACATTACATCCACTCACGCCCATCCTGTGCTATCGTCCTGATTCTAATGTCGGATCTCCCACCTTTTTCTGTTTGCTGACAGGTCAGTGTCATGTAATGTCAGATTATACAATCTAAGACTTTTTAGCTAGCTTTGAACAAAAGACGTATTATTATTATGATTATTATTATTATGATGATGAATATTACACAATAAATGATTCTTTTTCTTCTTTTTTATAAAAGGTGAATGGAATTACACCGAACAAAACTCATTACTTGATGAATTATTTTAATATAATGTAGATCAATTTCGGATTGCATAATGTGTTGCGTCTGAATGACGTGTGTGTGTGTGTGTGTGTGTGTGTTTGCGCGCGCGCATTGGCTGGAGGTTTGGGTTGATGTTGGCGTGTGTTGTGCTCCACTGACCTATTCTTTTGCCCGGCGGGTGAGCATGCACACCCATGAAGCAGGGTGAGTGCTGTCGTGCCACACTGATGTTAATCCTGCATTCTTAATCTTGCTCTCTCCACACACACACACACACACACACACACACACACACACACACACACACACATATATATACACACACACTCGCATTGTGCCCAGCAGGCTAAGCAGTGACCATGATTTGGACATAAGGGTGTAATTTAATATCTTTCTTTCCCTGTCTAGTTCACACACGGGCATGGACAGTATTTACATGCACCGCCTAGGTTTTCATGCACTTTACTCCCGCCCTGCTTTCTTCTCTGTCCCTCTTCTCTTACTGTCAGCCACGCACACACAGCATGTAGAGCAGCTGTCATTTTGCATTAGGTGAGAAGCTGTGGGAATGGAAAAAAACGATAGGCTGCTAGCCGATAGCCGGCTAGCTCTTTGCTTGCCACCCTTAGTGGCTCTGCAGAGCGGCAAGAGCGTCTCATATTCTTTTTTCAATTCAACTAATACGTCCTCACATTATGGTAGAGCTGCGCTCACAGACCCGATGCAATACGTCTCTACGGCGAGCTGTAAAATGTATTGGGTGCTTATCTTTACCGCAATATTGTTTTTCCTTTTTACAATTTTAATATTGCTGAAGCCTACAATATGCAAATGAGTAATCAAACAAAGCCCAAAGTATTGGAGCACTTGCTCTAATCTTCTAAGGCTTCCATGCGTATTTTGTGGGTGTTGTGACGGGCGATGAACCAGGATGCACGTTGTCCATTTTGTACAAAATGTATTTTAAGTACATATATATATATATGTGGATATGTATGTAATATTCTCATTTCTTAATACAACTAATGTTGAATATTAGAGTGAAGATATTATATTGTAAGCACGTGTATATTACATATTTCTGCTCAAGTCACAACACAATGTTAATTATTAGAGTGAATATTATAATATTTTAAACACACACATACACACACAAATATATATATATATATATATATATATATATATATATATATATTAATTACACAGTCAAAATTGATTATTTATGCTACATTTACATTTTGGCGTTTTTATCCAAAGACACGTTTGAGAACATTCGATTTTGAACAATTAAGGGTTAAGGGGTGACCGGCAACTCATGACAACTAGTCCTGTACCTTAACCAATGAGCTATCACTTTGTATTAAACACATACAGCAAAATAACATATTTGAAAAGTTTATATCTTATTTTGGTCTGATGTTTAGGCCTTTTATGACAACGGTTTATAGTAATGTGTACATTGCACAGTGTAGCCGTAGATTTGCAATTTCCTATTTATCCACATGATTAAGCCTGCGTAAATATGCACGTTATTCGTATGGCATTTTCAGTGCAAACCGTATGCAAGTGTAGTGTTTACATAAAATCGGTGTTTTAACAAATACATCTTGTGGGTTCAGTCCTGTAGAGCTGAGTGGTTTGGAGTGTGTCGGTGCAGGGAAGTGTTGTTCTGTACGTGCTCTTTATGCTTCTGCGGACGACTCTGGGACATGCTTGTGTGTATTCAAATTGTCTTTTAATTGTGCATTTAATTGGGAGTATGCACTGCTGTGAAAGAATGTCTGTGTGTGTGTGCATTCATGCATGCATGCAAATGTAGGCATGAGGGTTTAAGTGTGTGTACGGGGAGCGATGTAAGTAGTGTGTGTGTGTGTGTGTGTGTGTCTGGCATGATGGAGCAGGTGTAACAGATAGATCCCGTCCCTGGCTCTGATGTGTGGGTTGCATTGGAGAAGCTGCCTGGCTGAAAATAGCGCAGGAGTCTGGAGCAACACAACACTGTTCTCTCTTCTCACTATCCCGTCCAGCCTTTCCACAGCTTGGACAGCAAAGAAAGGCTTCTCACATTCTTACCACACTGTCAGAATCAACGGTCTCTTCAGTGTTCCTGGTTTTGTTTCTTACTGATGTGCATTTTGCTCCCTTCATGAGCGCGATCATATGTGTCGGGACGGAGAATAGATGCAGGCTAGCACAGGAAAATGGAAAGCGTCTTTATTTTGAATCCAGTTTGTAATTTATTCGTAAAAGATTATGCATTTTTGTGTGGGCTCAAATAAGTGTATTGTTTTTTCAATGTGTTTGTTTTTAAACTATTCCTGTATGAATGTTATATATTTATATACAGACATCAATCTATGTATATACATATATAGTTCATAAGAAAAAAAGTTAGTTTTTGATTTTAATTATCCGATTAACTGTACAACCGAGCTTCGCACATTAGTGTCCAGAGCTTTTTTATTTAGAATTTAGAATACTCTTTTCATCACTGTAGTGAAATTCGTCCTCCGCATTTTAACCCAATCAGGGCAGTGAAACACACACATATACACACTAGTGAACACTAGGGGGCAGCGAGCACACGGGCCCGGAGCGGTGGGCTGCCTTTGCAGTTAGTGGTTGGGTGCCGTGAGTCGTGACCTGTCGGATCTGGGAATCGAACCGGCGACCTTCTGCTCACAAGTTCAGTTCTCTATCCACCAGGCCACGGCTGCATCTTCTTGAGATTTTAAACTTACAGTAAGATCTGTATGTTCCGATTATACCTCCCACATCACCCCCACCATATTCACGACCTGTATAAACACCAGCACGTTGTTCTATGTATTCTGTAACTGCTTCAGACTCTTTTCAACTCTGGAATCTCAGATGTACTGTCAGCCGGGTGGGCTCGTACACGATTGTCTGTGTGTGGTTAGAGTGGACGGTCAGGTGGGTTGCTCATCGGCATCGTGAGACCTGGTTAGTGTCGTGGATATCAGAGTCTGTACACAATACTGCTCTCTGCTGAGTTTGCACAGTGTTTCAGTGGAGGGTTTTACAATTAAGAGAATTGGACATGACTAAACTGAGGGGAAAAAGGAAAGTCCTTTCAGATTCAGAGACTAGTTTTCTCACAGATTCCAAACCTGCACGAATGGCGAACTTAATAATAATAAGTTCACAAGACAATATTTTTTTTTGTAATGTTTCCTTGTTGTGTCGATCCTTTTGTGATCTTCATTTCCCACCGCACTCCACTGCGTGTCAAGCTCCTAATTGTCTATAAGAGAAACATCCCCCTCATTACCCCATGCAAATTACCCACCCTCTTCAGTCAAATTAAGTTAAGAATTCTGAATATTTATTACATCATTATAGAAATGTTTGATGTTCTAAACACAAAAGAAAAAGGGAATAACAGAACCTGTTTTATCCGAATCCTAATTACCGCCTTGATAAGTCTGAAAGTTCAGGGACGCGTCAAGAGGTGAAGTCTCTCCGAGCCGGTTTTATAAGACTTTGAGCATGGGAGTCGTGCTTTTCGCCGCTCATTATGTTCAGAATCCAACAGACTGGAAATGATTGGGCATAGACGTTACAAACAAAGTCGAATAAAACAGCATTTGCATGGCGATGTGTGCATTAGTAGTTTCCACCGCTGTAGCGTCCTCTGTGCTATTCACCTCTGTCTTTTACCCATCTGCAGCGTCCCAGTGTTTCACAGGACAGGTTAACAAGATTGGCTTTTATCCCATTAGCCACGGAGGACGCAGCGAGGCCAGACAAACACTAGAGAGAATGGGTAAAAGGGACCCAGGTTATTGGCAGAAGGAGTGTGAAGTATACACAGCCCGACTACTATAGCTTACATTGCTGTTAGGTTAATGCTGGTGTGCCAGAACACAGTGCAGCACATTTTATGGCTGTTTTGGAACACAATATTAGAAAGGTGGTCATAATGTAATGCCTGGTCGAAGTACTGGCTGTATATGGCTGTACTCACATTAATATTAATTAGAATAGACAGGGTCTTGATCAAGAGCCCAACAGTGGCTGCATGGCACCTACCAGTGGATATTCCATTGGCATCAGACCCTGGTATATTTGATAATCTCAGATTCTGATTGCTAGTAGTATAGGGTCTGTAATGCTCTAACTCATCACCGCTTGAAACCGGGTTTGTAATCTCAGCTGTGTTGTTGATTAGCCGGGGTGCCCACATGAAAAAGACTGCAGAAACAAAGCCCTAAATGTATTTATTATGTATGCTTTACAGCCACTTGTTCTTGATCAGGGTCCCAGTGTGGACACCAATATATTGCGAGGCCTTGGTCTGAATGATTGCACCACTGTGGATTCGAACCATGGATCCTCGAGTGAGCAGAATATTTAAAAAACACTTTATTTTAATACATTTTACTTCTAATTAGCTTTAATTAGTTAAAATAAATCATTCCAAGATTTTTATGTAGATTTTACTTTTTACTTATGTGCTATGGGTGCTTGGGTGGCGCATCGGTGTATTATGGTAGCCCACCACAGCTGGGATCCAGGTTTGAATTCCAGAGGTGCTGTCGGCCAGACGTGTGTCTACCGGGCACTGTAGACTGTTGGCTGTCCAGGGCACATCTGCTTTTCACCCTGTGTTTCCTTATGGAACCTGACCAACCAGGAACCTGACCATGATAAGGTGATGAATATAAGTGAGCTTCTCCTCATGACCTGTACTAACAGAAAATGGACTTCTGGAAATTGGTTCCAGTCTAGACAACTTTATATCTTATAAATTTATATCCTTTATATCTTTTCAAGAACGGATTGACCATGTTCTCTAGCAACTGGCTGAGAGGAACTAAGCACTACTTTCACACCTTATAAGAGTGTGATGTGTGTGAATGCCAGGGTGTGTGAGGGTGTGTCAACTCTGTGAAATGCATTACCTGCCAACATGGGCAAGGCAGCTGCTTAATGAGATATTGACGGGCCACCGAAAGCATAGATTTATTATTATTCGTTTTTCCATTTACCCGAGTCATGTGTGCATTAGGGGTGTAACAATGTCAGTTTATTTAATATAAAGCTTTTTTTTTATATATATATTTTGGCATTAAGTAATAGAATGAATAGAAAAAAGCTTGGGAACATTCCATAAGTAGCTCAAGAAGTAAGTCACATCTCATGATCTGGCTTGGTGGGAATATAAGATTTGGAAGGATGAATCCATCCTCGCAGATCACTTCCACCAAGACAATGCAACTTGTCACATGGCTAGAAATGTCCAACATTGATTTGTTGAACATGACCAAGACTTCTAAGTAATACCCTGGCCCCTGAATTCCCCAGTCTTAAACGCAGATGAGCGTCTGTGCGATCACCTTGATCTTCGCGTTTGCTCAAGAAATCTTCTTCCACCCCTCCCTCCGGCTGCTGTGATGCACTGCATTCAGTATGGCTCCAGATACTCGTGACAACACTCCAGGACCTAACCAAGTCACTCCAAGCCCATCGTACCGCTCTCAACCCTCTTATTCTTCTTCCATTTCGGTGCCATACTTGGAACACTCCACTCCGGGTTTAATCACTGGGCTAATTTGATCAGACTTAGCACAGCCTGAAGAAACCTAATCACGGCTGATTAGGGAGGCTCGCACGGATAGCGCGGTGGGCTCTAAAACGTCCGCCTGTAAAGAAGCGGTGGGCGACGTTTGATTGTTCGGAGGGGCCGGGCGAGTTTCTCACACTTCCGTGGCTAATCATCTGCATCATCTTTCGGCCTTATATCGAAGGCCAGGGGAACGTGGAAGCCTTTGAAGTCTGGGTCTGTCAGGCTGTATTTCAGGCCCGCCAGCTTACTACCCTCCTTCAACACTCCTCCGATAAGACGTTCAGCATAGGTCCGGCTGCACCTACACACACCCACACACACTCGGTCTTACAAACACCTACTCTACTCTACTTAACACACGCTAAGCAGAGACAAAAGAGATTATTTTCTCCCGAGGAATTCACAGGCTGGGGGAAAAGAAGAGAGACAGACGGAGATTATTTTCATTTAGCGTGAGAGAGATTAGGATGTTAGAAGATGCGGTCTGTTAGCAGCCACACCAGACTAAGTGCAGTGAGGGGATTACTGAGCACTGAGCAGCTTCAAATGGTTTGTGTATTACAGAGGTTTCAGCACATTGTTATATTATCACATGACTAGCCTTCAGCAAATACATTTCTGGTTGAGAAACAGATCATCACATGAAAATCTTGCTCCCGTTAAAGCTTCTTTGGGCAGTAAACCATTAACTAGTGCATTGTAGTGCTGGTCCCAAGCACGGATTAATAGGGAGGGTTGTGTCAAGAAAAGCAGGGCTTGGGTATGGTAAAGCAATAATCCAGATCACAATCCAGCAGCTTGAATTTAAAATTTTAATGGTTTAAATTTTCTGTGTCTCTTTGTGTCTGGATCAGCATGAAATCAGGTGTTCGTAACTCGCTGAATAAATCAAGTCCGCTACATCCAGTCCTTTCGGAATCATTCCAGCTTACTGGAACAGTTCGCTCGGACCGAGTGTAGTTTTCCCCTCCCGTTTTGTTTTTCGGCCTATTTCCTTTTCACCTCTGGCTCTTCCTTTCCCCTCATATGGCTCTCTGGAGGCCGGTCCACTGGCCTTTTGAAGTATCATCAAAGAGGAAATGGAAGAGGTGAAAAACAGTATTGATTTTGCGTTTTGTTTGACTCAAATACCAGGGAATAGAGATGCTTACGGGAGCAGCGGGTGTCTGCTGCCTCTTCCTCGAATCGCTTCTATCCTCAGCTCGCTATCATGAACTTCCAGCAGTCTTCTATCTCTGTGGCACTTCAGTGAGTAAATCAGTTTAGAAACCCACATCCAATCCTGTTTTTAAGCCTTTATTTGTGTAAAATGACAACGAGAAGGTCCTGGGTTTGATTCCCAGATGGAGTGGTCCGGTTCCTTTCTGTGTGGAATTGTCCATGACCGTGTTTGACTTATGATGAACCTGGGTGGCGAGTCACTACATATTCTGTCATGAATGTAACCAAACTGTGTTCACATGACATTAAAATCCTAATAAAATGAATATATTTGTGTAAAATGTCAGCTTGATATGTTCACTTTCATAAGGCTGAAATCTTCTCATGCTGCTTGTCGTTTTGACCTGTTTTCCCAAACAGAATAGAGAAGGGCTCTCAGGAGAATTAGATATAATTGTTTCTTTCTCCTCACTTGTCCATGACCCTGCTGTCACAGACACATTATTTGCCTTGGTCCCGCTGACCCTGACATGGAGGAATTAAGACCTGGTCAAAGCTAAAGCCACTACGCACTGCAAGATTGTGGAGGGCCTGCCTCACTTTGATTAGTGACACTGTTCATTTATTTATTTATTTAAGCAGTGCTAATCTACAATCTTTTTTTATTCATTAGTTCCATTTTTTTCTTTTGTAACCTGCAGCCAAGCACAAAGAAACAAAACATGATTTCGGCTGAGACCTCTGCAGAGACGAGAAGCTGAAGGAAAGGCATTTAAACCCTACAATTAAGCAGTCTAAATATCGGCCCACCTTTACTGATCAACACTTGCATGCTTGGGAATAGGCATCAGCAGAGATTGTCCACACTATATAAACCTGCTGACATCATTCAGCATGAATCATAAGAATAAGGTTATTGTCATTTTTCTGTCGCTTACCCTGTGATGCTGAATATCAATATAGAAACCAAAGCACATTTAAAAAGCTACAGACCTTCTTTGAAAAACAATGAGGCCAACAAGTAGACCGTGACGACCTGCCGACTGAAATAGTAGATCCCAAGCCATGAAAGTGTTGGCACCCTGCTCTTTGGTTACATCCATGACAAACAAGGTAGTTACTTCTTACACAAGATTCATCATTTTACAAGTTGAATGTCAAACACAGTCATGGACAGTTTTGTATCTCTACTTTACCTCACTTTGTTTTTGGAGGGAACCGGAGCTCTTGGATGAAACCCACACAGATACGGGAATGATACGCAAACCCCACACAGAAAGCAACCCGGGCGGCTCCATCTGGGAATCTAACCCAGGATCTTCTAGCTGTGAAGTGACAGTTCTACCCATGAGCCACCATGCCTCTCATGTATCAGTCATTCAGGCTCCAGTTTCCAGCATGGTTGAACGTAATGATGATCAATCTGTAGTGCGCTACATGATGACTGGATGCTTCTATGTGATGAGAGACTGCATTTCAACATGAAAGTTGGATGCAGCAGTCTATTAAGCTAGCCCAATACTGCTAACATCTGGCCAACCTGTTTTTCACTTGCCTGGTGTTTTGGCAGAACCAAACGTATTACAAAATTGATTAGTAAGACATTTTTTAAGATATTTTAATTGAAATTAAACATTTGGTTTACCCTGCTGTGCATAAAACACCTGGTGTGTCCAGAAATTTGTTACCTGTCGAGCAGCCCACTTGTTCCACCAATTTTTTTCCCTAATGTTTTTATGTATTTACATTTTTGGCGATTTAAGTTAAGAGGCCTTGCTGAAGGGCCCAACCATGTCGATAACTGTTCCGTAACGTAACCATAAGGCTGTAACTGCCCCTACATGCAAAACATTTTTATTGTTCTGAGTTATTACATGCCCCCTCAGAGCTTTGAGTTATAAGTTGAGATTGTCACTTGAGAAAGACCCTCAATCCTTTCTGCTCCAGGGGCGTCATACAATAACTGACCCTGCACTCTTGACTCCAGCTTCCAAAAAAGCTGGGATATGCAAAGAAAGAATTACGTTGTTCTGTACGTCTTTATAAATGACAAATAAAACACCACACATACTTCGATCACATGCATATATTCACTCTATCCTTTCTTCCGGCACCTTCCCGGTCATCTCTTATCTGTTACTTGTTTGCTTTGTTTGGCAGTGGACTAGAGTTCTTATGTTCAGTGACTGCGTGAGTAGATTCTCTCTATCGATGACTGATAAAACCATGCTTAGTGTGCACTAGCGTGTAATCACATACTGACAATGTGTACTGTGCAGCAATTCAGACTTTTAAAGGTCACGCGGTGTACAGCATGCTTACACATGATTCAGTTTTGCTTGACACAGACACTAAAGAGTAAAATAGATGCTTTTGTAACTAAATGCTTGGTTTATGTTACGTTTGGACGAAAGAAAACAGATTCTTCACCCACTGACACATTGGCTTTGAACCTTATAGCTTGTAGTGTAATCCATGCTGTATTTAAAATATGTGAATTTTACAAAACTGGTCAGTCTGCACTATGTGAGCACACCATTAACCATTTAAGTGGCAGAAATGGTTTAAACCATATCGGCTACCTTGGTGCACTACAAAGGCTGTAGAGAAAATCTAGAGGGATCTTCAAAATAATTTCCGCACTGAGAGGAATCTGAGAGTGGGATGAGTAGTAATTGGTCTATTGATGAGTTAGTGGCATCTGATTCTTGCCCTTTTTGGATGCTCAAAGAGGCTTTAAGGGGACAGACTTGTCATGTGATGAAGTGAAAGCAGTGGTGGCTACATACTCAACATACTCTCAGCGTCGTACCATTTTAACGCCATCACAAAGCTGATTTTATTTAGAACCCTCAAATATTGTACCATGAATTCTATATTTAACCCAAAATATTAATTTACTGCACCCACAGGTGAGTTTTTAACAATTCTCTGTGGTCGGGGAACTTTTGGAAAATGATTTTTCTGATCTTGTTCAAGTGTGGCAAGGACCCAAGTGCACATAGGAAATGATCTAGAGAAGCTAAGAGTATATGGGTCTGAAAAGACGAAAGCACATTCACTGAAACGGGAGAAAGGCCCAGGTTGTAATTCCTCTGAGCCGGCTGGGAAAATATTTCCCCACATGTGTGAGCGTCTCATCTTTCAAGAGCTTCACTTTCATAACAGCATGGGCAGAATCGTTACAATGCAGCGATCGAAGCAAAACATTTAGACTTACTACAGGTATCAAAAACAGAAAAGAAGAAAAGTGTTCGGTTCAGCCCTTAAAACATGGAATTTAGCCATAAATCCAACAACACTGTTATACTGCAGTGCTACACCAGAACGTTCTGTCAGATGCTATTAGAATCATTTCAAAGCAAGCTAAAGGAAGATGTAAAATATACTACCTATAGAACTCTTATTGAGGAGGAGTCATACAGTGCACTGTTCATGGGCCGGTGAGTACACACAGGAAAAGGACCAACACGTGTTAGATCTTGGGATTGAGAATGTCCCAGAAGGATTCTCCTCGATCTGAGTGGATTTTGGTAAATGTTGAAGCATTCTTGAAGAAAAATATCTTCTCACATCTTCTTGGAAGTATCTACATTTCAGTTTGTACTCCCAAATTTCACCTAAAGCTTTATTATTTTTTATTTACAAGTAAAGATTAGAAAAAAACATGGTGGAAATCGGACCACTGTTCACCATTGGGGAATATGAGGAAACATCTTGATATGGTGGACAAAATCTTTCAAATGTAAAGTACCATACGTTTCTAAAAATCTATATCAAGTGTCATTTATTCACAAATTCGGGGCTTGTCGGTGCCAATTTAACGTTTTCAGGCCACCAAAGGAGAAGGAGCTAGAATTATTGCCTAGCCTGTGTTGCCACCGTGTCTTAGTATTGCACCTGATTGACCTGCTTTAAATGCCAGCTGTAACCTAGTGGTTAAGGTACTGGGCTAGTAATCTGAGGCTTGTCATTTCAAACCTCACCACTGCCAGGTTGTGGCTGTTGGGCCCTTGAGCAAGGCCTAAACCCTTTTTGATCAGACTGTATACTGTAACTGTACTGTAAGTCGCTTTGGATAAAGGCGTCTGCTTATAATGTAAATGTCGATGTCCTATTTAAATCCTCTCTGCTGAGGCACCTGCTTATGTAGACAGTAGACAGCAAGGCAGATCGGTGGGTTTTTAAACAGACAGATCATCAAGACCAGGTTGAACATGCTGTCGAGCCTCTAGATTTCAGCGAGATTAGGAAATGAGCTCAGACGTTGGGAAAGTAGAACAATAGAAGGAGCAGCTCTGGAGTAGGTGGCTTGATTACAATAGTTCTAGGGAGATGATTCGAGTAGACTCCTGCAGAGACTGTCGGGGTGCTACTCATGTCATTCCAAGTTCTGCCTGATCAAGCACCTGTACTCACCAGCGCCGAAAATAACCGAACACCAGGCGGCCCTAAAAACACTTCACGGGGTAATTCTACGCCGCCAGATCGAAGGTACAAGCGGCCCGTCAGGTCAGATAACTCGAGCTCTGCTGCACGAACGCTCCAGCAGTCAGGAGCGTAAGAAGCACTTTGTGGATCTGACAAGGCTCGTGAGCCCGGGTGTAAAATTAGACGTCAAGGCTACATTCATTAGTCGTACTTGATTCGAAACAAACCCGCATGGCATGAGTTTAATACCTCCAAACAAAGCTGGCCGTGCCTCTCATTGCCAAGCAAACACATTTTATATGCACATTTATTTATCCCAAGCGAAGTGATCCCTGATTTGCTCATGAAGATAAAAGGATTTCCTTTGTTCATTTATTTATTCACCGTGTCGTCGCGGAATCTTCCGAGACCTTCCCCTCCTAAACCAGTTAAGTTAAAAACAATGAAATAAGAAATATAGATTATTTTAAGAGGCACATATTTCACAGCACGCTCCCGAATATTCAGAGCACATTTGTATGGAAATGAAATCTACACAAATGCAAACGAGATCCGGCAGAATTAATGTCTCGGAATGGCGCTGTCGTGAAGCCGCGAGATCGTGTGCGAAGGGTAATAAGACGCAGAACGCTGTGTTTGCGCTCCATCCGCTGGTGTGTTTGTCTCGGCGGGGGAGAGAGACTATGGAGAGGCTCTTGACCTGCACCAGAGTGGAGCCCGGAGCCCCTACTGTCTAAACAGACACTCTGATTACTGATTAGGAACGCGTTCCCTGTTGCGCAGAACAGTTTGCATGTCGGCATCCATTCTCACCATTCCGCAGTGATTGAGAGGGCGCCAGAGATGACAGATCTTGAACCAATTGTTCCTCTCATTTATTATCTCTCTCTCTCTCTCTCTCACACACATACTGGTTCTAACATTGGGGGCTTTTGTAGCCAAGTAGTTAAGACACCAGACTTATAATTCAAGATCACTGGCTCAAGCTCAGGTTCCAGGTTGCCAATGAGGACCCTGCAGTGTTACCCCAGCTTTCAAACAAGCACAACAAATATTTGTGCTGTTTTTAACACAGGGTCATCTAATTCTTTTTATTCTTTTATAATCGGAGATTAAAATAATACACCATAAACTTGAACGTAAAAAAAACCTTGTAGATTATGTTACATCTTTTAACCATTGAGCGTAAGGCTTGTGGCGTCCGACCTAGTTGAATAATTGTGATTTTCTCATTGAAGGGTAGGCTTGATAACGGCTTTTCGAGTAGATTCAGCACAATATCGGTCTCATTCGAGGTTAAATAGTTAACTATAGTTTACCCAGCATG
>JAYDZG010000001.1:13611233-13627280 GCA_034509265.1 Microcambeva bendego | reverse complement strand
AACGGCTTTTCGAGTAGATTCAGCACAATATCGGTCTCATTCGAGGTTAAATAGTTAACTATAGTTTACCCAGCATGCACACATACAGCAGCATTATTTTGTTTAATGAAGTGGAAGACCGCTAAGGGCCCGTGTGCCCTAGAGAAAATCTTACATTGAATTGGTCAGATTTCCTGTCCGTTTGCTGATAGACTTGCATTACAGAACCCTTCATCATCTCTTGAAGAAGAATGTAAACACTTATTACAGGAGAGAGCCTGACTCGTTCCAATAGCCAGTTCTGATTGGTTATACCGTTTTCTGAATATAATGTAATGAAAAATTTTTCTATCCACAATTATGTTACTTCTTCTCTGAAGGGTTAGAAAGGCCTGACTTCACGCCACTGGTAAATACCCAGGTTAATGTCTCTCTCTACGGCTCTGTGAGAATAATGTTAAGTGCAACTGGCAATTCACCCAGGGCCACTCTGGAGTGTAGGGCTTGTTTGGTTGTTGTTTTGAAGTTTTTTTTTCCCCTTTTCTCTATCTCACTCTTTCTGTGGCTCCCTAGGGCTCCTCGTTTCTGGATGAGAGCTCTTTCTATGCTGAGCACAGGTGCTCGTTTTCTCTCTGCTTCTCTGGATGTCTGTAAAGTGGTCCATCCTGAACGAGGGCAGCATCAGCGTTTGAACCAGCTTGAAGTCTTCTCTTTTATGCCAGTCCTATAAATCAACTAGTGCTTCTTCTGACAGTTTTTGTTCCTAAATTGTTTCCTTTTGTTTATATGAATTCATACTTTAACTCCATTATCCTCAGTTGTGACAGTGACAAGTAGGGATATCTGGCACAACTCCTTGGATCAGGGATGTTCGTTTTTAACCCTCCTGTTGTGTTCATTTCTCAGGAACATTAATTTTCCTGGGTCACTTTGACATGGGGCATGTTTCATTATCCAAAAGTGTCAGAAACCAAGAAATCTCGAATCATATTTTATAATCAATTAATAACTCAATTACTGACCGTTTCAATCGATATTAAGTGCAGTGTTATTCTTTAGCTCACACAGATCATGGTTCAATTACAACGTACAAGATCTTGACGGGTCAGTTTGACACAGGGAGGTCAAACTTGAAGCTGAGACTCCCTCCGAATCAGTGCATTCTCCGTTGTAACGTCAACAAGGAGCAAATCTAAACCCACATCTTCTGCTTCCGTAGAGCAGCCAACTCCTCGTGAAACCTCTGAAGAACTGCGCACTGTCGCAACATGTGAGCGAGTAGGAATAATACAGAGCCATGTTTGGACTACCTTGGTGAAATCATTTTACAGACAGTTGCATCAGGGTGCATACACCGCCATCAGACTTCTTTTAAATACAGTGTATGTATATATACCTTATCTCCTATGAGGGTTCTTTAAAAAGATTCCACTGTTTTTAAAACTGTATTTATTAAGAATTTGAATCACATCACATTTCTGAGTAGTCGCTTTTCTCCGTGATGCATTTTTCTCAGCGTCGTACCATCTTAATGCCATTAGCAAAATGTGTTTGGTTGAGCTGGTAGCCAAAATCTGATTTCGCTTCACACACATTCCTCACTCCTTTGTCAGGTGTTCACATCCATTTGGCCATATACTGTGTCATTGGATATTGACCCTTCATGTGAATCCTGTAGGCTGCTCCCATCAGGGGGTCGGCACAGCAGATCATGAACAGATTATTGATTTGGCATAGTTTTTTTTTTACCAAATGACTTCCTGCCACAACGCTCTCTATTTATGTCATTACAATGCACTTGTTTGTGCATCCTAGTGGCTTGGGTGGCACCCAGCTGACCATCAGCAATGTCGAGATACAAACCGGCTACGCTCTGACTCTTGACTCTGGTGTGTCAGTGGAAAATCCCGCATCTCCACCTGTGTGCTGAATAATAGATTAATGAACACTGCCTGTTGTCTAGAACAACGGTTTAGTCGAACAGATTTCTGATGGACTCAAACACTCCCAATCAAATGCGGTAGGGAAGGAGACGTGCTCTTCACGATTGTGAAGTATTAGCGAGTACTTGCAGAGAGCTTGTTAGAATGAGAGCCATCTCTCACAGTTACAGTAAAAGATGGGGATCGTTTGCCGACACCGATGAACTGTAGTCTTCACTCTTCCTGCTCACGCTGGCAAACACACACTACAATCTGATCGACTGTAGACAAAACATGCTGCGGCGTGTGAAAGAGCAACCACATCAGTCTGAAATACTCGACGAAGGTTCGAAAAATGCACACACACACACACACACACACACACACACACACACGTGCGCGCTCATACACAGAGAAACGCTGGAGAGAGAACGTGCTGGGGATTCGCTGCTGAGTGCGTGAGACACACTGAGAGGAGGATGTGCTCACTTTGTTTATGTGTAGGTGGTGGCTGGCGTGTGGTTTGTGTGTGCTTGTGCACATGTATGTCTCATTGTGAAGCGCAGAGAAATAGAAGCATTTTATATTGCAACTTCATTATTACTAAACATTACATTCTGTTTAATATGAACACTTCATAGGTATGCGGACATAATAATAAGAACCACACTAACAACAACAATGCAGCTACTACTACACTGTAAGTCAAATAAGGATCTCTAAACTTTTGCCAATAACTTTCACAAATGTTAATCAATTAAAAAAAATCCGCTGTTGCATTCAGCTTTAAATTTTAAAAGTGCATTTCATTGTTAATCACGAAAATACAACGTTTTTTTATTTATTATTTTGGCTACCAAGGCAGCTATTTATGTTACCGGTCAACAATAGCAGACCTTTTTAAAGTACTAGCTTGAAAGCTACAATTAAGGTATGATGTATTTAAAATAAAATAAGAAGAATAATTAGAATAACAAGAATCAATAATTAAGAACTTGTATCTGATCAAAGTCAGTATTTGCCAATGTTATAATTAATACATTTCAGAGGTCCCTTTTTTACTCACGGTGTACTACTGCTACTAATCACAGTAAACACCAATAATTGTGGAATGATTCAGAAAGAACCGATTCAAATCGGTTCATTTGAGGAATCGATTCATACAGATGATTCTTTTAAGATGAATCAATATTCACTTTTCACTTTAAACAGCTGGGGATGCTGATGCTGTATTTTTTTTTAACACAAAAAAGAAATCCATTATCTTAGTCATAGTTTTGCCACTACCTCCAGAAGTTAATGAACATTGTTTCAATGAATAAAAGATAGAAACACATGCTTTATTTACCTCATTTTTTAGTAACAATAAATATTAAAAAGAAACTAACAAGTCAATAACAAATAATGTGTCTTCAATTTCAAAATGTTAAAAAATAATCCAGAAAGAAATCTTATCGCAAATCCAGTGTGGTGAATCATATCGTGAGTGTATCGTCATATCTCTACCAATAATCAATCTAGTAATGAGAGAGTTATTACAATAATAACAACAGCATCACTACTATTTGTAATAAGAGAATACAATTAATAATAATTATAATCATAGTAACACTAATAATAGTTATAATAATAACAATTAAAAGAATTACTTAGAATAATATCAACAATAATGATGATTATGAAAAGAATAAGAATGATTTTAATATTATTAACTAATAATAACAAAAAATAATAATAACAATCGTAATATGGGTAAAAGCCCTACTTTTACAAGGACCACATTTCTCCACCTTGTATCACTCTAATCTCTGTCTGGTAGACGTGTTTAAGATCACCTTTTAAGGCTGGTTACAAATGTTGAGCTGGTAACGAACTTCTTGGTCTGGATGTAGATCTTGCAACCCTCTTCATGCTTGGATCGATGTGTGTGATATTATTTATTTTTACACACGATGCACTAATGAGGCTTTATTTAGTGGGGTAGTTTTGGTTAGCACATAAGATTTGAAAATAAATCTGAATGACTGGCGGCTGCTTCGTGGGTTCACATGACTGCTGGTGTGAATGCTGTGTAATAAGTGAGAATGTGTGTATGTGTGTGTGTGTGTGTGTGTGTGTGCTACAGCAATAACCCAGAGTTGACAAGTCACTAGAATCAAACATGCTAAACAAATGCAAGGATAAATACATTTGAACCTTCATCAGAAAGAAAGAGGAGTGTATAGGGAAAACTTGCTGAAGGTTAGCTTACCCCATTACAGGTCTAGGTGGGCTCCACAGTAGCGGTTTTGATCTTTGCCATTTTGCATGGGACGGGATCAGCTCAGGCCTTTTAGTCTTTGATCTAGAGGCAAAATGTTGTTGCTTGATTCTGAGCTTTAGCGAGCATTATAATTTATACAACTGGGATTTGCATGTGTGTTTTCTCTCTCATTTTTTTCAGGCTTGAGCAATCTTAAGTAAACAACGTGTGTTATTGTGTTGGTTTGCGTTCTGCTTCTCATTAACAGTATCTGGGATAATTAGTGGGTGTAGAGATGTTGAAAATGTAGCTTGATCCAAATCACTGAACTCAGCATTGAAGTTACAACTGCTTTACTAATCATCTAGAAACGTGGAACGGGCCCGCCAGCCGGAGAGACCAACAGAGGCGTGGGTACTGAATCATCTTATTATGACCAGCAGGGCTCATGGAGCAGCAGACGACTGACAGAGGCATCTCCTTACATCAGAATAGGAATTCTAATATACTTACAGAAAATACTATCTGTTCATTTCTCAAGATATTGTATTGTTGGTTAATAAAGGTCTCAGGTTTGTTCGAAAACCTAGTGCGCTCTCTACAAAGGCAACATTTTACATCATCCTGTGCACGCTCCCGAGAAGTAGGCTGTTCAAAATCCTCCCTTCTAAGTCATCTTCATATAAGAATGCTAAATTGACTGTAAAGGAAGCGTCCTTATTTTGGATCGGTATCCCAGAATGCAGTGTGGTATGACTGCTCTGTAAGTTTTTTATTATTAATATGTATACACCTTTAAGAGGTTATTCATTTGCAAGTTCGGCACACAGACGTTGGTTGAAATCCTAGTGCATCGTGCCACCTCTTCCCATTGATTTGAATGGTTGAATGGTTGAATGGCTTAGTAGTGAAACGTGATGTAATCATTGTCCCAGTAGCACATTCAAATAAGGTAAGGACTTATTAGAGCCTTCACTATTAAAAGACTGCCCATGTAAACAGCTCCTTTTTTCGATCACACCTTGTCTACAATTTCGATCCGTGCTTAGCTTTTAGCAGGTATTTTATTATTTGGTCGATATTTGGCTCCTTCTCATTTTTAATGGCTGTTAACTAGAGGTGGCAGAAGTACACAAGTTCCATACTTAAGTATTAGTAAGCTGGTAGAATAATTATTGCATAAAAGTATGCATGTTAATTTTGACTCAAGCATAAGTATAAAAGTACATGACCGTAATGTACTTCAAGTAAATGTAAGTAAATAAATAATTAAAATTCCGTGTTGTGATTAGAATGATCACATATTTTTTTTAAGATGGAGGTACACAAGCACAAGGGTTAATCTTTTAAACGGTATCTTGTAGTCAAGATCTTTTTAATAATAAACAAACTTCTGCAAAACATTAAGCTTATTCTTAAATTATATTTACAACCGGTATGAGAATCAAGCTCATTTTAAATTTACTGTATTTACAGTATTTATATCATAGATATCTTCTTTTATATATTTGATTATAGATTGAGAGAGAGAAATCTTAATAATAATATAAAATTAACCAATACATATTAAATTAAAGCTATAGTAATGAGCCTGGTTTGAAAATGTGGTGATTAAAAAGTACTGATTTTTATTTTGAAATATAGTGAGTAAAAGTAAAGAGTATTAAGTGAGAATATGCCTAAAAAACTATGTGTAGTAATTAAGTAAATGTACTTAAGTAATGTTACTTACCACCTTTGTCTTTAACAGATCCCCCCCAAGGGAAATGAGCTTCATCAGAGATCACATACTTAAACACACAATGCAAACAAATTAAAACATTTAAGGGTTGAATTAAAGGCTTGCTCTGGGACCAACCAACCTGGCTGTGGTAAGGCTTGAACCAGCCACCTTCCGATTACTGGTTCAGCTCTTTAAACTTACATTGGTGTTGTTTCTCTGATAGACTTTCAGCAGCATCTGTTGGACACAGATCAACAATTTTCCCACATTTTATACTCACAAAAAAAATGAAACCATGCGCCTGTCAAACCACGGACGTCGTTTTTCTGGTGGGATCTAGACTTACATTCAGCCATGAAGATAGGCCGTGCTGTGGATTTTAGCTTCGTTTATTCTATCGTTCAGTGTATAGTGTGATTTTATGGCTGCGATGAACCGAAGACTT
Source organism: Microcambeva bendego (assembly GCA_034509265.1). Classification (NCBI taxonomy): domain Eukaryota; kingdom Metazoa; phylum Chordata; class Actinopteri; order Siluriformes; family Trichomycteridae; genus Microcambeva; species Microcambeva bendego. The sequence continues at coordinate 13,620,969 of JAYDZG010000001.1, read as the reverse complement.
ATACAAAGCAGCTGATTGATTTAGAAGCCTTAATGAAATGTAAAGCATACAGTAAAATAATGCTAGTAACTACTAAAAGCTTATTTTTTTAACTCACCCTTCTTCTCTATCAGCGCTGGTGATCTACAGGTCAACAACACTAAGCTAAAGCACTGATGTAAAAACCAGTGAGCATGTTTTTCCACAAAACAGCTGCTGTGTAGCTATGCTAGACAATAATATTTTAAACACTTAAAAGACCATGCCTGATGTGTGCACAGTGTGAATCTGCAGTTAACACCGCTTGAAGAGAGCTTAAGGAAGCTCAGAGACAGCTGGTTTATTTATATAAACTAGTAAAACTGCTGGTAGGAGATTAATTTCAGAGCTGAGCTGCTATTGTGAACGGCAACAGAATTAGAGTGTGTACCGCTGGAACCATGATCTATTATCATAGAGCACAGAGGCGCTGTGTGAAGCGCGCTCGGTTTCGGGGATGTTCTCAGAGCACCGCTGCACGGCCGGCGAGTCGGCGGGGCAGGATTAACGGCCCAAGTGCACCGCCGATGCCTCTTTGTTTCCCCCATGCCCCGGTGTTTGTTGTCTAAATAGGGCCGGGACGAGCAGCGATTACTCGCTCGCTCTTTTCAGAGAGGGAGGGGCTGGCTTCGCTCAAGGTCGTTGAGAAGATAGCGTGGCATTAATAATTCCCTATCGTCTGCAAATTTACTGCATCTATCTCGAGCTCCATCTGCCGTCGCCCGAGCTACAGTACCTGTGCCGGCGGGTCCTAGAGGAGACGTACGCCGTAGCCTTGCATTAGCAGAGAAAGTGCCTGTAAAGACTGGAATGAGGAAACGCATCACACACACACACACACACACACACACACACACACATACACACACACAGCTGCTGATGAAGATGTACTCCAGAACTTGTGGAAGTGTGTTTGTACAATATGTGTATATATACACACACAATCTGGATTCAGAAAGACTTCAGCCTCAATACAGTATTGACCATTTAATAATCAGTGTAGACTTGGTCATAGTAAAATTTGGAAAATGAATAATTAAAATGATTAAGGCAGTTATATTTACGTTGTGTGCATTTAGTACAGTATACAGTCTAAGAAATCAAAGGTTAAAGACCTTGCTCAAGGGCCCGTTAGTGGCTTTATGCTTATTAGAACATTGTTAACTGCATTGTTAACTATTCAAACCTTTTATTCAATAATCTCTTTGAACATAATCACATCTCTCTAACGATGTTAATTAAAGTTTAAGTCCATGGATCTTTGGGTAGCGCTTTCTCACAGCAAGAAAACACTGGGTTCAATTCCCAGATGGAGCGGTGTGGGTCCATCCTGTGTGAAGTTTGCATGTTCTTTCCATATCTGATGCTCCGGTTTCTTCCCACAGGCCAAAGACATGAAAGTGCTGTACAAAAATGTCCATGTCTGGTTGACCTCAAAGACTTGATAAAGTATTACCTATCTCATCATGGATGAAACCAACGTGTGTAAAACATGATGCTTAAATCCTAATAAATAAATAAACAAGCCCATGACTTGGTCGGGTTACTCAAGGGCTTTCGAAGATCTGCCCCAAGGCCACTTCACTGCCATTGTGATGTTGAAAGGTGACCTGTCACCCCAGATCATTTGGAGCCCTTTTAGATTGAAAGCTGGCATTTTATTCACATTCCTGACCAAAACTGAACAGCCAAAGTTTAAGTCTGAGCTTCTTTCATTTCAAAATGATCGTCCAATCCATCCAAATTGCAACACACGGACCCCAGTTGAGTTCTTGACACATTTTAAGGGTAATTAAAGCAAACAACCAGGGGTCTGAACACTTTCTGAATTCAGCGTGTGTGCTGCTAGCGAGGCGGCATTATCTCTACGCTGTGGGTTTTTTGCAGCAGGCTCTTTTCCAGTTTTGCTATTATAGCATGGAAGGGAGCTCGGAAGCCGGCGGGTAATTTCCCGCTCCCGCTCCACGGTGCCTCACGGCCCAGCAGCACCACTACAGGGATGCAATTATCACACTCTCAGAAGCCTGCTGCAGCCACATGACAGGGTGTTACTAGAGGAACCATCAAAGCCTGCTTTTAAATGATGCATTTAATTATGTGAAACGGGAATTTGCATGTTTGTGTGCGTATGCGTGTGGGATCCCGGGGTGAACTGTGCTGTGGAGCAGGCGAAGGTGACGGGGGCAGTAATGGGACGTGGATGTTGCGTAACCGTGCAAACACCAAGGCCTCGGGGCGATTACGAGACTTTAAGCCTGAGCTTCCAGCGATCACCGTTTTTGATGTGGTATGTGTCTGTTAGGAGTGTCTATCAAGTGTTCACTGCTTAATGACCCGTTTTTTCTCTCAGCGCTTCGTTTAGCCTCAGATTCTCTGAGTGTGATACTGGGTCCATCGTCAGTTTTCAGATATTTAATGACTGTAGCTTAAGAAACTAGATTCTACTCTGTCAGTGTGTACAGCTATCAACCTGTTCTGATGGCGTTAGACTCCTAAAGAGAACATGTACAAAGGACCTAAGGTACTAATAATCAGAAGGTTGCTGGTTCAAAGTCCAGCATTGTCACTTTGCCACTTCTGGTCCCTTGAGTAAGGCTGGTCCCTTAACCCTCACTTAGACTATTTACTGTAAGTCAAATTTCAACAGCTGCAGCATGTAGCTCATAAGAAAAGTCACCTTTCGTGGTGGCTTGGTTTGTATAAGGTGAAGAAGGCTCTCCTCTATTTGTGTATCAGTCAATCCTTGCAGATCATGTACACCCATTCCAGATCTTCCAGGAAAACGAAGTGACATGTCACATGGCTAAAAGTTGTCCCAAATTTGTTGGAAAAACATGACCAAGGATTCCAAATACTACCTTCCTCCCCTACTTCCCCAGTTGAACCCAGCTGAGCATCTGTTGGACCACCTAATTTGATGTATCTGCTCATGGATCTCTGCACCTTTATGCACTGCAGTCAGCATGGCTCCAGATACATATGGCAATCTATCAGGAGCTCGTTGAGTCACTCTCAGCCTGTCTAGCCGCTGTCTACTCTGGATATTAGCTGGTGAAATATGAAATATGAAAACATGGCCACTTAAACAAACTGATGACACACTCACACTTAATAACAGGCAATAACAGTCCCTCTTGTCTTTTTATGTCCAGTATACCACTGGCTATTGAACATCTGTTCTTTGAATGCTCCAGGCCGCACATACCCGACGATTCCTCCAGATACCAAAATCAATTACGGGCGATTTTTAAACACTGAAAGTACTCAGATTTCTCACAAACACTGGGTCGAAACCGCAAAACTGAAACTCCATGTCAAAGTCTGACAATCTATTGAAAAAACTAAGAGACTAATGCATTTTGCCATGACTATACCCCCAAGGTAACCATGACATTAAAAACCCAAACAAACAAAATGTTTGAGTGAGAGATTTTGAGATGATGCATTTTGGGTCCGCAATGTAAAGATAATGTCGGGTTCACCAAACTTCACTATGTCTTAAGATCATTTGCTTTCCCTGTCACAGGGACCTTCGTAGACGGCACCGTCTCAAAGCAAGCAGGGTTCTGGGTTCGATCCAGGTCCTTTCTGTGTATAGTTTGCATGTCCTCCCTGTGTCTCAGTGAGTTTACTCCGGGTGCTCTGGTTTCCTCGTACAGTCCAAAAAGATGTAAGTGAGCTGAATTTGAGAAACAAAATTGTCACTGAATGTGTTTAATGTTTATCTGTGAACTGATGAATCTTGTTTAACGAGTGACTACCATTTATGTCATTAATGTGTAAAGGTGTAAATAATTATGTTAAAATCATAATAAACAAACAGTGACCTATTATGTTTTTTTGGAAAACAAGCCCTATAGATCTCAAGATCATAACTGTACTTTGCAAGGTTGGACCTTAATAGATTCAAAGGTTTGCCCAGGTTGGAGATCTGACGAATGGACAGGCAACACCTTGAACATTCGGTTTATAAGATCATTTCTGTCCAATGTTTTAAAGTGTGTGAGGGTGTGTAATCCTGCTGAAAGAGGATACCACCATTAGGGAATATCTTTGCTATGATAAAGTGCACTTGGTCAGCAAAAATGTTTACGTAGGTGATACAGATCAAAGTAACACCCACGTAAATGCCAAGCAGAACACTGCCCAGAGCATCACACTGCCTCTTTTTCAAAGGTAAGGCGATGCAAGGTGATCCTTATGTGTCCATTATAAGCACTCTCGGCAGATAACAGGGGTCGGCACTGGCACTCTGACCGATCTCTATACCCAGCAGCTGTAATTCATTGTGTGTTCTAGCACATTTCTATCATAGCCAGTGTTAACCTTTTCAGTTCTTTGTGCTACAGTTGCTCTTCTGTGATGTCAGACTTGACAAGCGAGCCTCACACACATGAAACTCAGACCAAAAACCCTTCCTTAAACCTCTTTTAGTCATAATTGACCCCTGCATGCTGGAACACCCTACATAACTTATATTCTGGGGATTCTCACCTAGACATGTGACCGGCACAGGATGTCCTTTGGTAAAGGTTGCTCAGAGCCTTACACTTCAGATCCTTACCATTTTTACAGCTTCTAACAAATCAACTCCAGGCCTTCTTCAAGGGCTTAACTGTGGCTGTGTGGCAGACCTGGGATTTGAACTCTCACCTTTTCAAGAGATAGCCCAAAGCTCTGGCCATTAGGCTACCACTGTCTTAGTAGTTACAGAGTGTAAACGGATGGGTCCCGTTTTGCTACTAAAGCCTGGCATTTGCAAGACTTGACAGAACTGGCCAGTGCAAGATGCTCGACGAATGTTTTTCTTAAATACGGGTTCTTAGTCCCTAGTCTAAAAATCGACTCAAATAAAAAACAACTCATTTAAAAAGTAAAGTCACATTTTCAAACTGTTTAACAAGGGGCTGGTTTTTAAAATATTTCATTTTAGTGTGCTTATTGACTTACCAAACCTCCGTTGTGTGTGCACTGTGTACAGTGCTGCCAGTTTGTGCAGGTTTCACTGTAGTAACTTTAATCTGGCAACCCTGTAATCACTGAAGCAGGTTCCCAGACAGCAAGGTGTTTTTTACTCAGTAACGGATGTTATTTAAATGTAGCATATTACAATTAGTACAAAACAAAGGCTGTGCAACAGAGGTGCTTACAAATCTGTTTTGAAGAAGCAGTAATGTGTAGAAGAACTTCCACCTGGAGCGTGTTGACATTCTTTTAACATTTTCGGCATTTAGCAGACGCTTGTATCCAAAGCTTGTAACAGTACTGTGACAGTCATAAAAGTTTAGGATTGAGTGCCTTGCTCAAGGGTCCCGCAGTGGTAACCTGGCAGTGATAATTCTTGAACAAGCAAGTCTTTGATTACTAATCCACTAGACTTCAACTGCTCTTAAGTTAGGACATTCATAACGTGTAAAGAGGTTTAAATAAATTATAGTCAGATTACAACAGATGGATAGTTGAACAAAATGTAGTGATTAGTAGCTGATAGAAACTTTAATAAAGGCTGCTTCCTCTACGGCGCACATAATCTCCTCATAACTCCTACATCTTCAGCCATCTCCAGCATCAACACTTTACATGAAGTGCGCAAACTCACCTGATGCGATTAGGGCCCGGCTCCGCTACATCATTTTTATTGTGGCCCAGCTTCCCTCCCACAGCCTGCCAGACAGCCAGTGCTGCGGCTAATTAAAATAATCCTCTCTCCACTCTCGATTTGGCTAACACGATGGCACTGAGCCTCAAATTGAAAATAAATTTCTAGATAAATGCCTTTGCCGCACCGACAAATGATACAGCTGTAGCTCAAAGCATCACCTTGTTTATTTTGGGAGCGAAATGAATTGGAAGGAAAGAAAAGGAACGACGCACCCAGAATGCAAAGAGATTAATAACCCCCAACCACCCGACATCCAAATCAACTTACAAACGATTGGCTCTTCAAATATCCCTCCTCATTATTGTAATTATAGATGCCGTATTATGTTGTGAATTAAGTCTTCATTTCAAATTAAGAAAGGATTGGATCTTGTGCCGTTTACAGCAATCGAAAGGAACAAACATTTTATTTATTTATTTTGTAGTTTAATCACATTGGCTGGTGACTGTTTTGGGTGTGTGTTCATAACCTTTTCGTTCACAGAGAGAACATAGGTATGATAGGGAAGTATTTAAATACATCTTGGGTCGTGGATCCAGAGAAAGCTTTAAAACAGTAGTCCAATTCTCAAGGTGGTCTGTCGGGGCTGTCAACCTGTGTCAGCCAAATCAAAGGAATGGGCTAGTTAAGGTGTAAGATGGGGGAAACACCCTCTCCAAATCGGCCGTGAAACAAAAAAGAACCTAGTTCATTAGCTAAGATTAAAATCCTCTTTAAATCTCACATTATTTTGACCACCAGCTTATAGTGACTGCAGATGGGCTTGGAGGGACTCAAAAGTTCCTGGTGGGTCACATCAGTGCATCACACAGCTGTTGGAGGGTGTGTGGGGAGGATTTATAGAGCCCACACAACAATTGAGATGTTCCAGCAGATGCTCAGTGGGGTTCAAGTCTGTGGAATTAATGGGCGACCAATATTTCATTTCTAGCCAAGTTACGTGATGCAATATTTGACTTGCTGGAAGATCCCATCCACCCCAGGGAAGACGATCAGCATGTATAGGTGGAGGTGATGGGTGAGGATGGATTCATATCCAAATCAGATGAAAGTGCCTTCCAAATGAATGCCAGACCATAATGCATGTTACAGCCATCAGAACTATGAAACGACAGGGTGTACTAGTGAATTAAATGACTAGATATTATGGAAGCTCATTGGCTACCAAGCTTTGTTTTCTCAGGTCACAGTCAGTAAATAAGTTAGGGCGACCAATATTGAGGTTTTCTTGGGGCGGCCGCTTTCTGGGTCTCACGAGTTCTCTTGTCTTGTTCCTCTGTTAATCATTTGAATTGTAACTCACCTGGTAGAGTTGCCCTGAAGTACTTCTCTTGCAGAGTTGCTGAAGTGGCCTGTTTGTTTTCTCTCTGTACCGAAGCACTGCACACCCCAGACGAACCCCTTTCCATTTCCCCCTGCCAGGCCTCTGGTCCCTTTTCACTCGCTCATGTACATCATCCTTGGCAAGGCTTCCAGATCCCCAGTCCTGTCTAATAATGCAGCCTTGTCTCCCCACAATCAAATCACTTTTGTTTTGCTCTCTCTAACCTGACAATTACAGACAGCTGTTGTCAGGCACACCAGGGGATTCGCCACACAGTCGGTAGTGTTCCGGCTCAGACCTCCACCATGATCGAACCCGAGTGAAAAACAAACAGTGAAAAACACATTTTCAATGACTGTGTATCAGCTGTAAGGCTTAGTGGTCATGAAGCTGTAGGAAAGTGAACATGAGTAATTATCCAGCGTTTATATTAGAACGTTTATGTGTTTGTGTCATATGGTTGTGTAGTTCAGATACAGGGTACAGTTCACTGGAGGACGGGCACGACAGTGCTTCTCACTTAGCCATCATTCCACCCATAAGGGAAGGAATGAAATATATTCACTAAGGATGTAACGATACACTACTCATGATGCTATTCACGATACTGTTTTTGTAAACAAATTGAATTTAAAGACATATTTTGCTTAAATAATAAAATGTTGTATTGGTGCTTATATGTATCCTTTATCTCTGAGGTAGGTTCAAACTGTGCAAACCAATGCTGCATTTATCTCTTTTAACTAAAGCCCCAGTTCTAGCTTATTTTATCCAGTTGATGAATGTCAGTGTGTTTTTATAGTCTTTGCAATACTTAAATTATCTATGACAATATTACTTTGAAAAATGGGAAGCTCAAAGTGATCTTGACGTACGGATGCGTATCCTTTGCTTACCTGTAAGGGTGGCTTAGATTTAATCCTTTACTGGGTATTTTGGGACCTGCGCCTGTCATGTTTCTTTTCAGAACCTCTTACTTCCCTTTATGTGTTTGTAATATCTATTTATCTTTACTGTAAACAGGGGGGTATTCTGTAAGCAGGAGGTATTGTGTAAGCTTTCAGAGAATGACTTTGTCCCTGCAGGCTGGTGATAGGAGAACTGTCATGGCTAGAGCATGATTTGAATCGGGTAATTGGTCCTTTCTGGCTGGTAAAAGTTTTAAGATGAGGACGTAATGGAAAGTGCTCTTCACACATGGTTGCTAAATAGAAATCTGACCACTACCCGACTGTGTACGATGTCTTGAACCTATACTTTGGTTTCATTTTGGGGCTAGTGTGAAGCGCTGTTAAAACCTAGATCTGGTCTCAGGTTCTAATTTCGTACATAAACCAACAAAAAAACAGTAGGTCTGTAGTTTGCAGTAAATGAACTCAGGTGCAGTCTGCACCATGTGTGAAAGCGATCTGCTTCTGGGCCATGAATAATGTGTTAGCCTGAGCATGTCCAGCTACTTTCTGGTTCTGCTTTGTTCTGGCAGTAAACAGGACAATTTGAAAACTGTGTTTAAATGTTATTAGCGATGCACCGGTAGTACTTGAGGGAGCGCAGGGCAAAGTGCTAATAAAAGACAAAGCAAATAAATATGTTAATAAAAATGAAATAAATCCAGTTTTTTGCATTTTTTGCCTAGTTCACATTATTTTTTTGCAAAAAGGTTGGCACTAGATGAGCCAGCTCAGAGGCAAATTGGCGTTCACTCAGGGATCGAAACTTGGCTCTCGATCACTATGTGTGAACTGTTCAACGACTCAAACTGAGGCTCAGCTTGCACTCTCCAAACACTCTCAGGCTCAAGAAAAATATCTAACGTGCTAAATGTATATTGTCGAACTACAGCCAATGAGAATGCAAGATATGTGGTGAGGAGAAACGTGGTACAGGGTGATATATAATATAATTTCTGTCAGAAAACCACAGTTACAGTATTTGTCGAACTTCAAAATATAATACCCACACTGCATTGTAAAAAATATTGTTATATTAATATGTATTTAACGCCAAGTCTCTCTCTGCAGAACATAAAATCAATACATTCACTAAAATGTATTTATTTTTACATTTTCAGCATTTAGCAGACGCCTTTATCCAAGGCGACTTACAGTACAGTTACAGTATACAGTCTGAGCAGTGAGGGTTAAGGGTCTTGCTCAAGGAACCAACAGCATCAACCTAGCAGTGGTGAGGTTTGAACCAGCAACCTATGGATTACTAGTCCTGTGCCCTAACCACTAGGCTATAAGACTCCCGGTTACAAGAGATCCAGTTGTGTAGTGTGAGCTGTGCAGAGACCTGAAGAGTGTGAAAGTGGTGTAGTGGGAACATAGCATCAGCAAAGTTGCTGAATGGCACAATACCTATTTTAAATCTCTGATCACACATTTAAGAGTTGCTAAATTTGGTTACATTTATGACCGGGCTGTATGGATGGAGAGAAAAACACATTTGATAGTATGCAAAGTTATATATCGGAGAGAGACGAAATTAAAAACTCAAATAGCAAGCAAAACACTTGACGCTCGGGAAGCAGCCTAAAGTTCTAGCCCACCTACATGGGACCTCAAGCTCTTGAATCCCAGCTGTGCTACATTAATGTAACATTGTCTAAGAAACTGTGGATTAAGTACCTTGCTCAAGGACACATCAACGGGCCAGCCATTGCCTAGGGGTTCGGGTACAGGGCTAGTAATCATAACGTTGCCGGTTCAAACCTCACCACTACCAGGTTG
>JAYDZG010000001.1:13569980-13580066 GCA_034509265.1 Microcambeva bendego | reverse complement strand
GAATCAGTATGCACGTTAAACAGCAGGGGGCACTGGTGCTTTATTTTAGTTTTTCTTACTCGGAACACGAATCCAGTATTTTTGGTGTCGTTTGCAATTACTTCAGAAATAAATGGACATTGATTGTTTCAATTAAACAAAAGAAGCACATTTGTAAGAAATTTGTTTAGTTAATAACATATTTGTCTTCAATTTCATGTCGTTTAAAAAAATCGAGGAAAGAATGTATCGTGAGCCCAGTATCGTGAATCATATTGCAATGTGGGTAGTTACATCCCTATTTTGCACCAATTACAATGCGTACAAGTGGTAGCAGTAGTGTGTAGTGTGTTCCATGGGAGTGGGAATGTCTGTAAGCCACTGGAGAGGATTTGCTCACGTAAGCCTTGATCTGAAGCCGGAGAGAGAGAGGGGGATGAAGGAGAAGAGAAACAGATAGAGGGGCAGTGAGGAAGAGCTAGCAGAAGCAAGGGAGGGGGGAAGAGACAGACAGGGCTGGAGAGAAAGAGAGAGAGCGAGAGAGGGGGACGACATGACACATCACCCTCTCTTCTGCATCCCTGTCGCCTCTGACTCGATGACCTTGAACTCAGCTTCAGGGAGTTAGAACAGAGCTTTCAATCAGCTTCTCGTTCTGAAGATTTGCTCTCACATGCTCACCACAAAGCCCATGCAGAAAGATAAAATAAATGATGATATATGTATGTTACATGTATATGTAAACAACACACTGTTGGCTGACAGTACTGATGGTTTATTCATGTATAGTTTTGTACGAAATGTATTTTAGTCCCAACAACAAAACTCTGCACTGACATTTCGAGACGTGAGAAGATAAATAAAAGGCACATGGGTTTATGAAACCTTATTCTTTCAATCATAGGTCTCATTAAATCTTGTTAAAGAGCTACGACGGCACAGCAAACGATTCCAGGATTAGTAAACGGAGGATTGGATTTCACAGCTCACTGGTCACCACACATGCTTCGGATTCGTTCTTCTTTCGGCTGCTCCCGTTAGAGGTCGCCACATCTGATTTTGACATAGTCTTTAAACCGAATGACCTTCCTGAAACACCCCTCCCTATTTATCCAGGATTACAATGCACTGGTTTATGCATCCTAATGGCTAGGTAATTCAGTGCCTTCCGTTAATATAGTGGCATGTTTTTGGACTGTAGACGGAAACCGGAGCTCCTGGAAGACACAGGGAGAACATGCAAACTCCGCCCAGAAAGGACCTGGACCACCCCACCTTGGGCTTCAACCCAGGACCTTCTTGTTGTGAGGCGACAGTGCTACATACAGAACCGCTGGGTCAAGTAGTAATTCATTACAGAACCGTGGAGCTGACATGTTCTTCTCGTGTCTGTGGGGGTTTTCTCATGGAGCTCCGGGTTCCTCCAGCAGTCCAAAGACATGCTATTCTACTTCAACTAGTTAGCCGATGAATCTTGTGTAACGAGTTGTGTAAAATCTTAATAAAATACATATTATTTTCTTCCTCTGGCTTAGTCTTGTTTGATTGCAGGGTTGCCTTTTAGGTGTTGTTAGACCTTATTGATTTGGCACAGATTTTACACCGGATGCCCTTCCTGATGCAACCCTATTATTTATCCGGGTTTGGGACCAGTTCTGTGGCACCCAGCCAACCGGCAATGCAGAAATTCGAACTGGGGAGTTCAGACTCTCGACACTGGTTTGCAATGGGAAAATTCCACTGCTTGACCTGGGCTAAAAAATAGAAATAGGTTCATAAATAAAAATAACTACAGTTTTGTGAAACAGAATCAGTTTCTCTCCGGCATGCCTATGCTTTAATTTGACTAACTGTCACATAAACAAGTCTCATTGATGGCAATTGGTGCATCAAAGCAGTAAACCTCATCAGCACTGCCTCAATTTATCCAAAACAAGTGCCCAGTCAGTCCAAAAAGCCTTTTTTCTCACTAATAATGTGAACTCACTTTAAATCTGCAATCATTTATAAGGATTTTGCATTTAGAGGCCACGAATTCTCCAACATGATCATTACTTAATCTTGCCAAAGCTGTAATCAGTGCTGTGTGTTCTAGTCCTTGGTTAGCACATGCTGAACGGATTCAGTATTAGATTGGCTGAATACCCTGATTTTTATATACTCACCATCCACTTTGTCAGAAACACCTGCTCTTATTAATGTAATTACACTCTCAGCCAGTCAAGTAGCTTCAGTCAGTGTTGCCATCAAAACACCAGGATGAAAGAAATGGGAGCCGAGTGCCTGATCGTGGTGTGGTTGATGACATCTGATGCAACCATCTTCCTCTCTCTCATGTGTAGCATGTTTGATCGGTTGTCTTAGCTATTTAATCTTTAAAAAGTGTTGCTTTTTAAAATAAGTACAATATACCACCGTCACATTATTATCACCATCAGTTACTATCTAGAGTGATTGCCGTGTGTTGCATAGGCAGCAGTGACACGGGCCGGGAGTGACAGGAAGAGGATCATGATCAAGACGGTCTTGCCGACAACCAGTTGGGTTCAAGTCTTTGAAATTCAAGTCCAAGGGGACATGGAAGTTCTTGGAAGTCTTGGTCAAGCACTTCCAATCAATGTCATACTGGAAGATCCCATCCACCCCAGTGAGGATATTCAGCACGTATATCATGCTGTATATCAATGTTGTCAATATTTTATTAATATATTTCATTTTTGTTTATTTCCATATTCATTTATGTATTTATGTTTTTATTTTATTCAATTTTTTATTTTTAAAATATATTTAACTTTAAAGTAGTTCCAATACATTAGATCGATACAAAACTACTAGTCCTATTCACCACTGGAAAGTCTTTAGACAAAAGAAGCTGCGAGCGCATCCAGGAGGCCACAGCATGAGCCAAGGTGTTCACAAAGCACTCTGTTTAATGTGGAGGCCGGGAGAAAGGATAAAGCTCAAAAGACTGAAGCACTGTTTGCTCAGAGGGCCTCTTCTTACTGTATCCTTTCCCCTGGGCACTGAGTCATGCCCATGCCAGTGCCCAGTTCTAAAATCCTGACACTGCCCTCAGCCGATACGCCATTCTCAGTCCGATCAGTCAGCTCGAGGAGAGATGAGGCCCAGAGTCCCCAGCCTCAAGCCTGGCACCCACAGCCGGGGTGTGTTATGCCAGCGCAGTGGGGGTGCTCGCTCACAAGAGTAACGAGATGGAGACCAGGAATAAAGAGCCGGGACACACCACGAGGAAAAGCATTCCACTGCCACCTGCCGGTCGGTCCTCGGGAGTGCCTCTCGTCTCCCAGACCCCGACCACAGCCAGCCTTAATTACTGCACGCCTCAGTTGTTCTAAGTGCATGTCAGAACAAATTATGTAAGTAATGAGGCTGAAAATGCTAAAGGAGCAGGAACACGCCGGAGCTCTAATGCTCGTGGCGGGAGAACGTAAAACAAACAATCAAACACAGGGCGCGCACGGTGAGAGCCCATCGTGCTGAGAAGCGTAAAAAAGAAGATAATTATGTGTTTCTCTTAAGAACAATTCATTACCGAGCTAGCTTTTGTTCTTTAGCAATCTGGTTGCACTACGGTGTAATGATAGCTGATTATAATCACAGCATGCTATTTCTTTAGAGAGCAGGATGGCTTCTGTCAGCACATGAATAAAATTATGCCTTATTACGTCTTTTTAGTAGTGATGGCCACTCCAGCGCTTTTCGAGGAGTCAGCAAAATCAGCTTAGCTCGCCATGAAGAGCCAACTCTTTTGGCTCCAACATGCTTTTTGTTTATTTTTTAATCAAAGTATAGTGTAGGCACAGCTGTATCTTTAGACACGGGCAGGACTAGTAAGCATGAGGTTTAAGGTTGCCAGTATTGGGCCCTTGAGCAAGGCCCTTAACCCTCATTTCTACACTGTACAGTGTACTGTCAGTCACTGTGCACTGTATTTTTTTTCTGGATGAAATTTATACCCTAGTTTTGTTCAGGTTCTGTGTGTAATTTTAATTTATGTTGGGTGCTCGGTGGTTCCATAACAATCACATTTACAATTTCGAAATTTAGCAAATGCCTTTATCAAATCGGTTTACAGGTCTAATACAGTATATTGTCAAAGCAAGTGAGGGTTAAGGGCTTTGCTCAAGGGCCTAACAGAGGCAACCCAGCAGTAATGGGATATGAACCAGAGTCTTTTACATTACTAACCACTAGGCTAGAACTGTAGTAGTCAGCTGCAGAGTGCAGAGCCACCAACCTGGCTCGACACTGGCTGGTGATGAGAAGCGGCTGCTGATTGGACACATGATGGAGGGGGTGTGGTAAATTCACAGTGTAGAATATGAAAATACTCAGGAATAAAGGATGTAAACTAAAGTGTGGGTTGGTCAGTTCATCTGACCTCAGGAACTTAAAGCACATTGATTGGCTGTCATTGAACCTTGGTGTGAATTAGTCTTGAATCTTCATGCTAGAATGAATTTGTTCTGCTGTGATTGGTCAAATCTGCTCTTCTTCGACTTATACTTTCTATCTCTAGGACAACTTAAATAGAGACAAGTTTTAATAAGGAGTTCAAAGAGAAAATGACCAGGATTGTACTTTGTAAATAGTTATGCACTGTTAGCATTTAAATTTCTGGCATTTAGCAGATTCTACAGCGTCTTGCAATTACAGTGTCCAGTGAGCGATTGAGGGTGATGGGCCTTGCTGAAGGGCCCAACAGCATCCACTTGCCAGTAGCAGGGCTTGAACCATCATCCAGCACCTTAACCACTAGGCTAAAGCTTGTACTCAGCATGACTGACATCTCCAAACTGGTGTATAAGCTCTCAGTAACCAGTTAGTGTGTTGCTTACTCTATTCTACATCTACTGCAAGGAATCAGGTAATTACATGTACACCTTAACCTTAAAGGACCAAAGGATATATAGTACATGCTTATAGACATATGGAGATGTGCAATAGGCTATCTGCCCATCATTCAGTTCAGTTCATTTTTTCACTCCTTATCATAATTAGAGTCAGTGAGGGGTGCTGGAGCCTATCCCAGCTCTACAATGGGCACAAGGCACACCATAACACCCTGGATGGGGCGCCAGTCCATCAGAGGTACCTATAGTACAATTTAGTGTCTGTAATCAACCTGGTAGCATGTCTTTGGACTGACAAAGGAAACCGGAGTACCCGGAGGAAACCCACGTGGACACGGGGAGAACATGCCGCCCAGAAAGGAGCTAGATCCTGGGGATCGAACCGAGGACCTTCTTTCTGTGAGGCGACAGTGCTACCCACTAAGCCACCGTGCCGTCCCGGTCCATCATCCAGTATTTAAACATTTCTGTATCGGGCTGGTGCAGAATAAAGGCTTACTGTAATCTCATTACTCTTTCCTGTAATTAAGTAAAGGAACACATTACTCTGTCATACTGAGTTTGCTTACCTCAGTTATACCATTTGGTGAAAATCAGTGTATTTGGAGCTCATGGGCTCCAGTGCAAAAAGAAAAGTGGGTGGTTGAGTTGATGTCATGATTCTCTACTTTGACATAGGACTTGGAGTCCTGAGAGGATACAACTGTTTTTTGTCATGGAGTTATCTCCACTGTTAACACTTTAAAGATTTGCCAGCCAGACTGAACTGGACAATATATACGTGTGTGTGTGTGTGTGTGAGAGAGAGAGAGAGAGAGAGAGAGAGAGAGAGTGTGTGAGATCACCAAGACTAATCTGGTGGTAGCCTAGTGAGTAGAGGTTTGGGCTATCAACCAGAGCCACTCTTGGGTCCTTGTGCAAGACCCTTAACCCTGTCTGACCCTGCGCTCTGACCTCAACTCAAAAACAATGCGATGCACCCTTTGACAGGTACACACCACAGGTTGTACTCTTGGTGTATCGTGTACTGTATATTGAGCTCTGCTGAAGCTGACCCTCATGTGGCAGGTTTTCCCTTTACATACGTGCGGCTCCCTCTCAAACAGTCTACCTGAAGGGTCCGCTGCTGGATTAGCATTCATCTTTTTATTCTGATTATTTTTTGCAGTGTGTTTTTCTTTGTGTGGTAAAAACCGACATTGTTATTGCAGCGGTTTACAGGGGGTTGTAGTCAGAGTTAAGATGGTCTCTGTAAAACTGTGTAGTTTTATCTGTCGGCGTGTGGCAACGAACAGATTTGTTTGAAGCTCCTCGCTGTTTCATGTAGCGACACACAGCCGCGGTGGAGGTGTCGTGCTGCGCCTGGTGACAGCCAAGAAATTCCTGACTGTTTCTTTTCTCTTTCTCTTTCTTCTCCGTAGCTCAAATTGAAATTATTCCCTGCAAGATCTGTGGAGACAAATCATCAGGCATCCATTACGGGGTGATAACATGCGAGGGCTGTAAGGTAAGCAAGCAAGCAAACAAATTGTGTGTGTGTGTGTGTGTTTGTGTGTGTGTGTGTGTGCAGGCTTGGTGGGCGTGAGTTTTATGAAAACAATATCTGAAAATGTCCTACCAGGGCTTAATTAAAGTATTATAGGTCTGAACAGCACCATGTTCATCATCGTTAATATGACACTGCAGGTCCCGATGAGTTCCGTTCTGTCATTATTAGCACTACGCGATTCCCACCACTTTATTTGCTCCCTGCACTTGCAGCAGATTTTCTTATGACTTCAGCTCTGCAGCTAGTGCTACCTGAACAAATCAAACTGTCAAAGGTTCAGTGCCTTAAAGTATATCACTTAGTTAGCTGTTCTGCTATCTTGTCAGTATTCAAGCCAAAAACTTTGTACCTGTTTATTTTGAAAGCCTGGCTTCCACTGGGTGTGTTATGAAAATTGTAACGTTATGTAATTGGTTTTTCCTCAGCCAGATTGGTCTCAATTAAAAATTGTTTTGCATAGATAGTACCTACCTAATAAAAATTGTTTTTTAAGCATTATTGGTAGAGTGTATAGTTAAATCCCTTGAAGTGATACTGGAGAGTTCATGAAGGAGCCTTGACGGGACAGCCATGGCCTGGTGGTTAGAGAACTGGGCTTGTGATCGGAAGATTGCCGATTTAAATTCCAGAGCCGAAAGGTCATGACTGAAGTGCCATGGAGCAAGGCACCTAACCTCTAACTGTTCCCCGGGTGCCATGGCTAAGACTTCTCACTTCTCCCCAGTGTTCACTAGTGTGTATTTGTGTGTTTCATTGTGCTAATTAAAATGTGGAGGACAAATTACACTGTGTGTAAAGCACAATGGTGAAAAAGAGTGTTCTAAATTCTACATATTTAATCTGGATGATTATTGTACCAGTTCTAGCACTTTCTTAATTGACCAGTGGTTTTTTGTAATTTATTTTCTCAGGATTTTAATATCATTCTTTACACAATTTGGTTACATTCATGACAGGACATGTTATCACGGCTTACACAAACTGACGCCTAGTGGTTAAGGCACTGGACTAGTAAATTGAGGGTCACTGGTTGAAGCTTCACCACTGTCAGCTTTGCTGCAGTTGGATGCTTGAACAAGGCCCTTTATCCTCAGTTGATCAGACTGTTCACTTTAACTGTAAGTCATCGTCTATCGACTTAATAACACAACCACTCAGTAATTATCTTAATGGCTTATCCAATCAGGGTTGTGTATTGGTGCTGGAGCCTATCCCAGATATTCAATGAGTGCAAGGCACACAGAAACACTATGTATGGGGCATCAGTCCATCACAGGGCACACACACATACACACCCATTTACCTGTAGGCCAGTTCAGCATCTCCTATTAACCGGACAACATGTTTTGGAGGTCCATCAGGAAACCAATGCAGACACTGGGAAAGAACCCGCACCACCCTGCCTGTGGATCGAACCCAGGATCTTCTTGCTGTGCAGCGACCCATTTAGCCACCATTCTGCCTCCATTACAATCAAGAAAATAAAAATATGGATCCAAAATATAAAGACAAAACCAATCAACAATCTCAGACGTAATACCCATCATGCCTTTAAATTATACAAATGTGTTAGACATGGCGTTACAATCAAAACAGATGCAGTCCACAGCTACTAAACACTTTGACTTATACAGTTTGAGCAACTAAGGGTCAAGAACCTTGCTATAACTCAACAGTGCCAGCTTGGTAGTGGTGGTACTTGATCTGGCAATGTTTTGATTAGCAGTCCAGTACCTTAACCACTGAGCTCAATGCCTAATGACCATTCCACAGTTCATGTACATTACAAAGTCTTAAAGAGAATGAAACTTTGAACTTAAATCCCAACACATTGTTGCTGATTCTGGTCTGCCGTTCGTCACACATGCCGGTCGGTCAGATTCTCCAGGCACTGCAGAGCATAGCAAAAATAAACAAATGCTGGGATTCAAATCCACAATTTTTTGAGTCTGCGTTCGTCACATCGCTCACTCACTGCGCAGTCAAAACGGGAAGGAAAAAAAAGACTGGCCAGGCTTGAAGAATAAACTGCTGAAATATATCTTTAATGATTGCTAATTACTTCAGGCAGAGAGGCATTTAATGATATGTGCGAGCACACCGCTCTGGCCCATAAATCATAGCATTATAAAGGAGTGCCGCTTGTCACCGGCAGTCCTAGCCTGCTTTCATAATGGCTGCCATTAAAAAGCAAGTTGGCAGCTGTCAGCTGTTTTCTTGTAATTAAACAGCCAATGAGCAACTAATTAAGACATATGTGTATGGAGCAGTGGAGTGGGGTATGTTAATGGTGTGCTGGAATCAATTCATTAAGTAAAAGCGATGATGGATCAACTCGGTGGGTTGTTGCACTCTCTCTGTCTCTCTTTCTCCCTCTCAAAGTCTCTCAACACCCACAAGGTTTTAGTATTATTACTATTACTGCTATTCAACCAATAACCACACACAAACTTAGTATTATTAACAATCTATGTCCTTAATTAAAGGATGGACAGACAGGAGATAGACTCATTTAAAAAAAACAATTAAAGTGTTTCATTTAGATGTTATCTCTACGAACCACCAGTACAGCTTCACTGTGCTCTGGCTTCAATTCAACAAGTCTTTAGAACTATGCTAGAAGGCTTTGTAGATCTTCAATAAGATTTAATTCCCCCCTAGATTAACAATGAATGAGATTAAAAATTTCATGAACTCACTTTATTCTTTTGGGTTTTTTCTTATTCTCATGTCTTCAGATGATGACCACTGCAGAGTTTTCTTGTATGAACTAAAATACAGTTTATATAAAACTGTCAATCTAGGTGCTCAGGTGGTGTGGTGGTAAAACACGAAACTGCGAAACTTCCGTTGACTGATGTTGATTAGTTGAGTCAAGAGATTCGACATTGTTGGGGTGTGGCTCTCCATACACAAATTTCATTCGCTTATGAACTTGCCTCATGCAAGTGAAAATATGTGGAGGAGGATTGTGTCTGGTTCAGCTCTCTTCAGTCAGCAGTGAAGACAATTATTGTAGAGGGGGAAAATAATGCCATCATGGCAATACAAGATGAATAAATTCTGTTGAAAATCAAAAAGAAAAAACTGTAGTGTGGTGGCTTGGTCACCTTCCAGGTAGGTTGGTCCAGGTCCTTTCTGTGTGGAGTTTGAAGGTTCTCTCCTTGTCTGTATGGGTTTCCTCAGGAATCTGTGGTTTTCTACCATGGTACAAAGACATGCTGGTGAGGTAAATTGGGGATACTAAATTTGTTCCTGACTGTCCATGATTAAGAAACCAGTTATTTCCTGTCATGAACCTAACTACAAAGTTACAAAGAACCAAACTAAAAACTGATAATACATTTATAAAAGTCTTTTAAAGTAAACATTTGTTACCTTAATGAGAACTTTCTGAAAAGGTGTATACTTCTGTATGAAGCATTACTACAGTTTGAGCAGTTATGGATTCGTTATGGACGGTAATTGCTTAAAAGCACACACCTTTTTTCTGACTTGGTCCTGCAGGGTTTCTTCAGGAGGAGTCAGCAGAGCAATGCGGCGTACTCGTGCCCACGTCAGAAGAACTGCCTGATCGACCGTACCAGCCGAAACCGCTGCCAGCACTGCAGGCTGCAGAAGTGTCTGGCCGTAGGCATGTCACGAGACGGTGAGTACATTGGAGAACGTTTTATATTTACTTAG
>JAYDZG010000001.1:13555323-13569115 GCA_034509265.1 Microcambeva bendego | reverse complement strand
TATATTTACTTAGGAAACAAAGCATCCAACACTCAATTCATTATGATTTGCATAAGCTCTCATAAACAAAATCCTTTCCATTCCATGTATAGATCTATGCCAGTTCAAAACATCTAGATCTGCTTTTGTACATTTGTCCTGCTGCAATACCCAGTTGATGCATAACCTCAGTTTCAGATCATGGAACAGTGATCTTCCATCATCTTTATGAATGTTCTTTGAGTGTATTTTTTTCTTATAAGGATGTATGGACAAGATGTTAAACTGTCCCATTGTCCTGTAGAACTGCATATATTTCAGGCAAATCAAAAAGAGTGGGGGTAAATTTCTATTTATTTAAGCAGAACACGTTGAGTTTAAGGGAAACATTGAGTTGAAGGATACAACTTTCTCAATGAATGGTGTTGGGTTTCAAAGATTTCCAGTTTAGTGGACATTGAGATACAAATTAAGTCTGTAATAGCTTTATCTGAAGAGCGAATACTCTTCTCTAAGCCTGTGACAAGATCAATGAATTTCCTCAGAAAAGTATGGTATTGTTCTTCAGGCCTTGACCAGCTCTGGGAGGAGAGCTCCTGACAGCAAGTAGCGTTTATTAAATGACTGTCATTAGGAAGGCTCATTAGAGCCAGTGCAGGTGAGCAGCATCACTAGAAGCACAGGTGTGTGTGTGTGTGTGTGTGTGTATGAGGAGGAACCCCTGCAGGGGCTCTGACTGGGGTATATGACTGTAACCTGTAACAGGGAGCAGTAATCAGGCCAGGCCATCTGAGTGGGCTGGGCTGCTCCCTTACACACAACCAGGACAGGCAAGGTCACCTCTGGGTGCACACACACACATACACACACACACTGTTTTGGACTTCTCTACTTTTGACTGCAACAATCAAATTTAGTGTTCTATATTATTTCACACTTGCAGAGCCAGATCATGATAAGTAATTCAATCTCGGTGCTCAACTAGCGCAGCGGTAAAACGCATTAACACACCAGAGCTGACATCTTGAACTCTGCTCTGCTACCCGACAGGCTGTTTACCAATATGAACAATGATTGGCTTGTTGTTCATTCAGTGAGGTTAATAGAATGAGAATTGTGCAAAACTGATGCAGTTACCACCTCTGCTGGCTGATTGGATGCTGGTTGTGCAGAAATGACGGATAATGTGAAAAGGTTTTGCTTCTCCATTCATATAGCCGATCCACATATAAACGTGTTGGTCATGGGTGAAAAGATGGAGTCGGCTACTGCACATGTGTCAGAGGGGCCGTGCCTCTCCTCTTTTAGAGTGGAGGGTGACATCCAGTTTCACAGATTCAATTTAAGCCCCCTTTTGTTGCCTAGTCAATAATCCAGTTGCACAAGTCCCGGTACCTGAATTATTGAGCATGCATCAAGGTACTTATTGATAGTATTGGGCAAAATAACTTTTACTCAGCCAAGAGAACAAACCTCAGACCCATGAGTCAACATGTCATCATTTATCTTTTTTTTTTTACCCGAAGTTCTGTTTTCCCCAATTTTCCCAGCAAATGTAGCAAATAATCTTGCACAGTTTGTTACCCTTATACAGATTATAGTTCCTATACAACGTGTTACATTATTGTTGTGTGCTGCAGAGCGGAAAGACAAACTGTCTCCATGGTAATCAATATTTTCAGTCGTAAAATGACCTTGTTGTGTCCAACAGTGAAAGAATTTTGGAAATAATTATTTGTCTGTCTTACGGTGTAGTGTGCGGTCGTGTAATAATAAATGTATTCTACTGATAGGCCAACTGCCACTGTCAAGCCAATTTTCATCTTTCGTCTGCCCCTGTTAGGGGTCGCCACAGTGGATGGTGATCCGCATTATTAATTGGACAGAGTCGGAGGACCTTCCTGACACAATCCTCCCTATTTATCCGTGCTTGAGAAGGACACTACAATGTTTATGCATCCCAGTGGCTATGTACCTATAGGACAATTCAGTGTACCACGCAGACACAGGGAGAACATTCAAAGTCCTCACAGAGAGGAACCCGGACCACCCCATCGTGGAACGAAACCCAGGACGTTCTTGCTACCAACTTAGCCACCGTGCCCTCCCACACTTCATCAATCGAATGGAATATTCTATTTTCATCAACCTTTCTATCTTCAGAGTTCACAGCAGGCGGAAGGTTGAAAAACCCCAGACAGGGAGCCAGTAGCACTGCTTAAAATTGAACCTAGATCTCAGAGGCGGCGTGCTTCCTTTTTAGACTACTGCACCACCTAAGTGTTTGAAACCTGCAGGGTCAAAATATATTTTTTGGTTTAATTAGGAATTTTATGTTACACTCTACCCACAATGTGACATATATTATTATTATTATTTTATTAAGTCAAATACTGGATTTGGAATATCTTTTATTTATAAAATAAAGAATAATGAATGCTCTTTCATTTCTAAGGTAGGTGCAAACTATGTCTGTGTTAGGTCCACATTCTGTGTTTAAAAAAAGATTTGTGACTTGTTTTTAATGGTACATGGAACAGTTGAGTCAATATAAAGTGAGTGTTCCATGTACTTTTGTATTTGGGGACATTTGATCTTGAGGAGAAAAAAAATCTCCAATTAGGCTGTAATATGCAGCTTGACTATGTCTATGTTTGTGTGCTTGCTAAATCAACCTCATTATGAAGCATTAACAAATATGCTCCTTGTTTACAGCTGACAAATCCCTGTATAGATGAAATAAGTCAGATATACTGTAGTCACCTGAGACCTGCTAGCTCTTGCATGTAGATTTTCTTTGGACATAAAGGATAAATATGATATTGGACCAGACCACACACATTGCAGTCTCAGTAACAGTGATGTAACATGTTCCACGGGCTTTTGGCTGACAGAGGCAGCAGTTTTTCTCTATCCCCTCTGTCAGGCTGTTAACTATAACATACACATTGTGCTCGGCATGGAGGCATGTCCTTGTCTTGTTCACTGCAAGTTGTCCTGGCCGAGCCTGCTGCCCCTGTCTGGGTCTGGCAGGTAAAAACAGCAGGAAGTTGCTGTAAAAATGTCAAAGTGGCCGAGTGTTTTATACCCATTACTCTACTAATGTGCTGCGAACAAAGCTCACTCCCACCGATCTGGCTGCTACATTGAGCTTACTGTCTTCGCCTTGTGTCCCCAAGGCAAAGAAAATCGAACAAAGTACTTATTTGGTTCCACTTGTGAAGGGAGAGCTGTTATTTATTTTTAGTGTATTCTCAGGAAAACACAACTGAGCAAAATATGACAAGAGGAAAGTAATTTGAGTTACACAATATATATACACTGATATTATTATGACCACCAGCTAATATTCATAAAGTATGTATATTCCCAGGAGAAAAGAAAACTAAAGTATTTGTATTGTATTTTCTGATCTCCCACGCAGCGGTGAAATTTGGACGCATGTCAAAGAAGCAGCGAGACAGCTTGTATGCCGAGGTACAAAAGCATCGTCTCCAGCAGCAGCAGAGGGAGCAGCAACAGCCGGGCGAGGCCGAGCCACTCACACCCACCTATGGGCTCTCGGCGAATGGCCTCACCGAGCTGCACGATGAGCTGAGCGGCTACATGGACAGCCACGCGGGCGACGGCACCAAGCAGGACTCAGGCGTCAGCAGCTTCTACCTGGACATCCAACCCTCACCCGACCAGTCCGGCCTGGACATTAACGGCATTAAGCCCGAGCCCATCTGCGATTTTACGCCAGCCTCAGGCTTCTTCCCTTACTGCTCCTTCAGCAATGGCGAGACCTCACCCACAGTCTCCATGGCTGAACTTGGTGAGTTAAGTGAAGGTTTGTGTTTGGTGATTTATTGTTTTTAATTTGATTAGCAATCATAGTGTGTTACATTTGCTAGTTTGTCCTATAAGTTTGTCCGGCCACCCTACAGCAATTCATATGTTAGTCTAAGATGAGTCTAAAACAGCTAGAAACACTACTCTGGTAACTGAGTTTGGGAAAACTCCCCTACCAATTCGGCGGATTCAGGGTGGAGGTCAAAATAACATCATCGCTGTTACATGTTTACATTCAATTGTGAGGGTAGGCTGTACTGTGTATTGTAGCTTCCATTTATTCTGTCATTTAGTTCATCACTGTAATTTAATGACTGCAGTGAAATTTTGCACTTTTCTTAAACAAAAAATAAACAGGAAATCTGCCAGCAATGGCACCAAGTGGAAGAGAAATGTCACAAGATCTGAGAAACGTGAAGGTTACAAGAAGATAAGCACAGCTTTAATTATCAGTTAGACTACTGTAGCAAAAGTGATACAAACTTTTAAAAAGATGGCACTGCAACCATCTCACCAGTCCAGGCTGTCCACAGATGTTGCAGAGTTTGTGCTGAACAATGCATGTGTAACACTTTGAGGAAGAAAAAATTGAGATAGGTGTCATTTGTAAGACAAAAAAAACCCATCAGTGTCTGAAAACCCCAGGGGTGAAAACCTGATGAGAGTGGCTGAAGAAAATTGGCATGCAAGTTCACTACAGTTAGCTCAAGTAGTAGAACACCTTTCCTAAAGCCCATGCACAAAAAACCCATCCACAATTTGCCATGATAAAAACCTGAAGAATACTTGGACTCTGTATTCTGGAGTGATGTGACCAAGATCAATGTTTTTGGAACTAATTGCTTCCAAACTGTCGCAAAACCAATGAGGAAAATGAAAAATGCATGGTGCATGGTGGCAGCGTCCTTATGTGGGGCTTCATGAATGCTGCTGGTGTCGAGCCGCTGCAATTTCATTGATGGTATCATGAATTCGCTGTTGTACTGCTCTCTATTAAAAGAGAAGATGCTACCATATCTCCATGAATTTGATTGTCGTCCAACATGGCAATGATCCAAAACACACATCTAAGAAGAACAGGGTAAAAGTGATTCAGTGGTCAATCATGTCTCCTGATCTGATCCCAATCAAGCACCTATGATGAACTCTGAAGAGACAATTTGAGCATCCCTCTCAGTCCAGCATCCAGGCTCTAGATGAGGTCATTCTTGAAAAATGGAAAAAGACAGGTATTGCAATGTACCAATAACTTGTCAATTCCATACCTAGAAGGCTTAATGCTATCCTTAAAAACCATGGAGCTCATACAAAATTCTAGATGTCAGAACATTCCGGGTTTCCTCCCATAGATGGATGGATAGTTGTATAGATACATAGACAATCAAATAAATAAACATCCTCCTTAAGACGTGGCCAATTACATCTGTGTACATCTCAGCTGCTAATTCCAATTCTGGATCCTAGCAGTAGTGCGGTAGCGCAATTTAACTCTGCGCCAAGATGTAGTCCGTACCGCACTACATGTCGACCATAAACTGTCACCGTAATGATGATGCTCATTCCAAACTGACTGGACCCAGCTGTTAAATATGGTTTCCATCTGAGTGCAAAACGAGGAAGCATTTTTATTTATACAGCACTCAGACGATCATGTCTAGAGAGTGTGAGTTTGTAATTAAAGGCAGATCTGTCATGTGCATATGTTTCCGGTCTTAAAAATCCGACACAGCGGTAAAATCCACCTCCCCCTACCCTCATTCAAATGGTACTGTGTACAATTACACACAAAAATACAGGATCCTGGCTATATCATCCAACCCTACACACACGTGAGAAACCAAACATATGTGAGCAGACATTCACACATTCGAACATCTCATTTTGCGGTGTCTGCTCTAAATGCATGAGGGAGAAGTCGTAGTAGAGACACTCCATTTACATGCCGCAGGGAGAAGCTATAAGAAGACGCATGAAATATATGCAGCAGGGAGATGTTAGAGACCTTTTAGATGTTCGCAGTATGGAGAAGATGTAAGAGCGATGCTGGAGCTCAATACACTAGGGGATTTGGGATTGGTGGGTGGGGAGGAAGGTGTGCACCATGCGGTTAGAGATGGGGGTAAGAACTCTACCGTGGGGCAAATGACATAAAGGTGGCTTAAAATAGAAGAAGGTTGGAGACTGATCTCCGAGACTCATTAAAAGTGCCTCTTTTTGTAATTAGTTTCCATTAATTAGGGCCAATCAGGATCCAGGAGGGCATGCATCAAGGGAAATACATTTTTTTAGGTTCTCCTAGTGATGTGGGACTTCTGCTAACTGATGTGTTTTCAACATGATTGGATTTTTATACTTTGTTTTTTTTTCATTCTTTGTCTTTCTTTCTTTTGCTCTTTGGTATTAAAAGCAACTGTGACCTTTGTTTCAGATAGTGATGTGCATACATTCTAGCTCCTTTCCATTACGTGATGGACCCTCTCACACATTGCAATTATTCTAATTCTGTATGATGGGTTCCATGCTGGAGGCACTACAGGAAAATGCCAACAAGCCTCTAAATCAGATGTACAATCTCATCCTCACTGTGCTGTAATAACTTGTACCCTTAAAAGCAGCCTGTTGTTACTG
Organism: Microcambeva bendego; assembly: GCA_034509265.1. NCBI lineage: Eukaryota > Metazoa > Chordata > Actinopteri > Siluriformes > Trichomycteridae > Microcambeva > Microcambeva bendego. Next base: position 13,562,674 of record JAYDZG010000001.1, on the reverse strand, counting down.
GTGAATTGGAAATCAAGCAGTTGGTGTTTGACAGGCAAAATAGGCTGTGTGTGTGTGTGTGTGTGTGTGTGTGTGTGTGTGTGTGCACGCGTGAGAGAGAGTGTTGGTGCATGTCCGTGGTTTTTGACACCGTCCTGCATGTCTTTTGCAGAGCATCTGGCCCAGAACATCTCAAAGTCCCACATGGAGACGTGTCAGTATCTAAGAGAGGAGCTGCAGCAGATGACCTGGCAGTCCTTCCTGCAGGAGGAAATGGAGAGCTACCAGAACAAGGTAACATTCGGATATCTTTCACTGACATGGCCACCATAATATTTACTGCAATGTTAGCCCACCACCACCAAGATCCAGGGTTCAAATCCATAGTGCTACTGTTGGGTGTCATACAGGTATACAGTGCATCCGGAAAGTATTCACAGCACTTTAATTTTTCCACATTTAGTTTACTGTAGGGATTGTAGTGGCCAGGTGATGAGTGGTGTCAGGTCTCCTCCACACATGACACTCAATTTTGTTACATCAGAGCAGAGAATTTTGTTTCACATGGTCTTAGAGTTCTTTAGGTGCCTTTCGGCAAACTCCAAGTGGGCTGTCTTTGCCTTTTATTGAGGAGTGACTTTGGTCTGGCCACTCTACCAGACAGACCTGATTGGTGGATTGCAGCAGAATTGTTGTCCCTCTTGAAGTTTCTCCTCTCTCCTCAGAGCAATGCTAAAGCTCCATCAGAGTGACCTTACTTCTACCCTTATACCCCGATCACTCAGATTAGCCGGGCAGTCAGCTCATTTACAGATGATGGAGGCCACTATGCTCCTTGGAACCTTAAATGCTGCAGAAATGTTTGTGCACCCTTTCTTAATTCCTTGGACTTCATGGCTTGGGTTGTTCTCTGACATGTACTGTCATCTATGGGACCTTATATAGACAGGTGTGGGCCTTTCCTGGACTCGACTTGCTAGACTGGGGTTTTTTGGTCTGGTGGTCGTAAACTTAGTAAAGTCTATTGTAAAAAGCGCTATACAAATAAAATTACTTTACTTGGATTTACCACAGTTGAACTCCAGTCAAGCTCTCAACATCTGAAGGATGATGTGAGGAACCGGGATGCAAAAATTACTAACAATATTTTTTTTCACTTGGTCATTATGGGGTATTGTTAGGAGATGTAATTCATTTTGGAATAACATGTAACATAAAACGGGGAAACAGTGAAGCACTGTGATAGACATAATTGACTGAGTGGAGGAAGGTTGGTGACTAAGGCACAGTAATGAATAACTCTGGCTGTTATGATGTGGGGAAGGTTTTCGTGGCATTTCCTGGACCCATGCATCCACATGAAAGGCACTCTCAGCCAATTTGAGGAATGAATACATCCTTGCTCATCATGTACACCTGTACATTTTGATATCTAACAGTAAGACTAGAAAGGCTAGAAATGTCCTGCATTGGTTGTAAGAGCATGACCAAGACATAACAAGCACTACCATGGCCTCTGAATTCCCTAGATTTGAAAACAAATTGATTCTCTCTGAGAACCTGTCAATCGTCATGTTGGCTCTATGGATCCTCCCCTACACAGTCCAACAGCTGTGAGATGCACTGGAGTCAGCACGGCTCCAGTTACCCGTCACAACCCACCAGGATCTTACTGAGTCATTCACAACTGCTGTCTGTGCTGCACATAGAGTTTACTATTAATATTAGCTGGTGGTCATAATTATGTGACTCAACAGTGTATAATTGGATTTGGAAACAAACAGAATTTGGAACCTTAACTTTCCGTTCTGAGACCGAGAAGATCCCAGAAGCCATTCCTGACCAATCAAGCGGCTCCAATCCTGGACTTAATTTTTGTGAGGTCAGAGAGAAGAGAATCGACCTCATTTAAGTGGATTGCATGTGGCAAAGCTAATATTGGTACTGATTGGCTTTTTTGTCACACATGCTCATGCTAACTTTTTTAAACTGGTGGCTGTCATGTGACAGGTTAGACCAACAATATTGGTAAAACTGTATATTAGTTGGCAAAAGACGGTTCAGAAGGTTCAAATTGGTTGGCCAACCATCACTACAGACTGGGAAGCAGCTCGAAGCTTGTAGTTATCCATAATGTCTTGAAGCATTTACATTTCCTCTCACTGGAACCGAGTGGCATACCCAAGAAAAACAACCCTATAGGATCATCCCTCCTCCACCAATCTTTACAGATGACACAACGCAATCAGGCAGGTAATGTTCTCCTGGCTTTCTCTAAACCTTGACTCCATCCATCAGACTGACAGATACGGAAGAATGATTCTTCACTCCACAGAACACATTTCTACTTTCCAGAGTCCAGTGGCGCTGTGTTTTACACCAGTTCATTTGATACTCACAAATTTGCTTGGTGTAAGGCCTACACGAAGCTCATTGGCCAAGGAAAAAGATGATAATACCAGAAAAGGTTTGGTACTAGTTTTTATAGAGTCAGTAGAACATTGGTGACGTTTATGCACCTTCCTGCCTCAGTACCTGGTGCCACCTCTCTGTACTTTCCTGTTCTGAGGATCCTAAACATTATCACATTTCAGTGACTTGAATTTAGTGACACCTTCGAATGTACTATGATTTTATACCTGTAAATAGATGACTCAATTATTAAGAGGTGTCCCAAAAATAAATATATGTTTCATTTTTGTTTCCACCCAGGGCTTTACCAATGAGATGTGTGGTTGGAAGCTAATCTGAGAATCTAAGAATAAACTAATCTCTAACATACAGTGATGTAAATTTCCTGCCATACCACCTTCAGTCAGATCAGATTAACACACACTTTTTCTTCTCTTCTGCTCCACCAGCCCAGAGAAGTCATGTGGCAGTTGTGCGCCATTAAAATCACAGAGGCCATCCAGTACGTGGTGGAGTTCGCCAAGCGCATCGACGGCTTCATGGAGCTCTGTCAGAACGATCAGATTGTGCTGCTGAAAGCAGGTAATCATGAGTGTCTGTATGAAACTGAGATAACAGGTCTATCTGAAAACCTCGTGATCTCTCTACATAGACAGCACTGTATGTCATCCTCCCGATAAGAGTGCTGTCTAAATACTTACATGCCTTAAAATGCTTGTGTGCTTCCTCACCTGAAAGGCAATCCAGGCATTCAGTGCGGCACAAATGTTTTCACTTGAGATTTCCAATATGGTGGACAGAAACAGCAGAATTATCTTAAAATGCAATTCTCATCTTTAATTTGCATGAATGTGTACACGCATGATTAATTGGTAATTTTGAGTTTATCATTGACAATGTAACGGTTATCAGTGTTAGCTGACATGCTAGTGGGCTATGTGACTCTAGCCAGTTGTTTGAAATGACCTGAGGCTAACTATACTGCAGCAGTGATGATGACTTAGTGGCTAGCACTGTCTCCTCTGGTCTGTGTGGATTTCCTCCTGGAGCTCAGGTTTCCTCCTACAGACATGCAAGTGGGGTAAATTGGAAATACTAAATTGTCCTCGACTGTTTGGCATAAAATAGTTGAATTGATGAATTGCATATAACTACCATTTCTATCATGAATATAACCAACAACATAAGTACAAAATCCTAAACAATGAATTAAGTAAATTTGGAGTCACCTGCACACTAGGTTTTCAGACAGACCTCGTGGCCTGGTGGTTAGAGAACTAGGCTTGTGATCACAAGGTTGACGATTTGATTACCAGCTCATTACTGAAGGGCCCTTGAGCGAGGCACCCAACCTTTAACAGCTTTCCACCACTCTGGGGACGTGTGCTCACTGCCCCCTAGTGTTCACTAGTGTGTATAAGTTTTACTGCACGAATTGGGTTAAAATGTGGAGGTTGAATTTCACTGCACAGTGATGAAGAGAGTATTCGAAATCTAAATCCTAATTGTGTTTGGCAATATTCACATGTTCCATGAATATAAAGACGTCGAGTCCCTTACTTGTCTTGAGTCTAGTACCTCTCTTGTATTATAAAGGTAGCTTTTCCTTGGCACTTTTGATTGTGGCTTGAGCTTGTTCATTAGTGATCTTTGGACCGAGGATCTTGGAGTTGATAGACCTTACACTCTAAAATGATTGCAGCTATAACAGACTTTAAACTTTCCTAGGCTTTCCTATGCATTTTCTGTAGTGTGACTTTAAGTATTTTGAATCAAATGGTGCTTTATAAGATCGGGCATTTACACTGGATTAGAAGACCTGGCTTTTCAGTGATGACTTTTGTTGGCATAGTCATGCTGGAACAAAACTGTATGCCACAAAATTGGAAGCATGTAGTAACACGCCCTTGGAGATGCTTTTATACAATGTGATTTCCAGTACACAATCTAAGCAATTGAGGGTTAAGGAAAATTTTAGGGACCCACCATTGATTACCAGTCCAGTATTTTGACCCCTTACTTGTGAACCCTGGATCCCAAAGGTAGTGGACAATCACAACTGACCAGTGCACCACCAAGACCCCGGCATGTAATTATTTAAATAAAAATATTTTTTACCCTCTGTTACTGATGAGGGGTGGCACGGTGGTGGTCTAGTTCCCTCCTGTGTGGAGATCTCCCCCTGTCTGCGTGGGTTTACTCCAGGTGCTCCGGTTTCCCCCACTCCAAAAACATTAAAGTGAGGTGAATTGGAGATGCAAAATTGTCCATGACTGTGTTTGATGAAACTTGTAATGGATTACTACCACGTGTCTGTCATGAATTTAACTAAAAGTGACGTTAAAATTCTAATAAATAAACAAACTGTTAGTGTTGAGCCCTAAATACCTCATCCTAAATAACCCTCAATATATATATATATATGGGTTATACAGTAATTCTATGTATGCATGAGTATGAATTTTATACTGGAAAGTCTAATGTCATTCTGATGTTTCTGTGCTCTCTGTAGGTTCCTTGGAGGTGGTGTTTGTGAGAATGTGTCGTGCCTTTGACCCTCAGAACAACACAGTCTATTTTGATGGAAAGTATGCTGGCCCCGATGTGTTTAAGTCATTAGGTAGGTAAAGGATCGTGTCATGTTGTTGAGTTGTGGGAAAATTCGGTGGGAAGGAAAGCCTCCCCCTCCCAGCCCTTTCCCAATCTACGTCCGCGTGTCCGTGTCTGCGCCCACTGTTACCTCGTTTTACTGGTTCTTTTCCTTGCTGTCTGCTTTTGTTCAGTTTCCAAGACATCAGACCTCGAAATGCATTAGAGGGAATGAATTGAGAACCCCCGGTTTGTATTTGCATAACTGACAAATCACTTTGAGCTTCTGTCAACACACGCATGCCCTGAACAGACTGCTCCAGCCTGGAATAAATCTATCCCTCCTGTTAAAGCAGTGCAGACACACTCCTCCTGAAGTGCCCGTGCCCGACTTGAGCTGAACCCTACAAATATTTCTTGTGCCTGGGGGAGGGAGACGGGGACGTTTAAAAAAAAAAAAAAACACACACACACACACAAAACGAGATTGAGTACCGGTGAGTTTTATCAAGTCTACAATTCATAGAGTGGTAATCCAAGCACTGCATTTCTCTAGTGTAAGCAAATAACATTTACGTTTGAATGCCACGGCATTAGTACAATCCCTCCACTGTAGTTCCTCCTGCACACCCCAAGCCTTTCGAGGCACAAAGCTGTCTAAATGCCAGAGTGAATACAAATGGGAGGATAGAAAGCCAGGCACAAACTGGGGAGCTTGTACACCTATGTGTGTGCGTTTCGTATGTTTGTCTGTTTAGATTAAGGAAACACAGAGTGTGCGTCTTCGTGGACGTCCTCGGTGATCTTGCAACAATAGCTTCTTATTCAATCCATCGAGCATACACCCTTAAACAAGCCGGCATCTGTCCTCAATGCTCAAGAGGCTTTCGCCGGTCCTCTGCCATCAAAACAGGGTACGTGTTTGAGTGAACCCATCCAGTCAGTGATTTCACTAAAAGTCTCATCAGTGGCCCCCGTCACGGTTGTATAACAGCACTCATCTGCCACAGCATGATTAGAGTGTGATGGCCAGAGCGAAGAACAGTAATGTAGATGTTGTTCAGTCTATGTGCTGCCGTCGTGTACACACACACACACACACACACACACACACAGTATGGTACATATACTAATACCAGCTCATTTGGAAGCTAAGGTAACTTTTAGGGTCTTGCTCAAGGGTCCAGCAGTGGTTGTTTATGTATTAATTATTATGTTTAAATAAATAAACATGGATATGATAAAGGACAAAGGATTAATTGGAGACACTGAATTGTTAATTAGAAGCAAGAAAACATTTTCATAACTATTTTACTGTGATTTTTATTCTCATGCACCATATAGTGGTTATGGAAATACTTTCACAATGATGGTTAAAAGCAGTTTCAGGCGGTACTGATTTATTTGAATACTTTATTTATATTTATTCGACACATTACAGTAGATTTTACGTGTTTATCAAATATCTTCCATCTAAAAGTAATAGCTTTACCTAAAAAAATATTCTGCATTAGTGACGCTTGGTTTTGGAAGATAAAACGGATTAATACATATTTATTGGCTATGGTAAAATCAAGAGTCATGTCACACACACACACACAAACAAGAATATGCGTGTTTATACATTTCTGTGCTGTGGATCAATATGTGCTTGACATTTCTGTCAGCATAAATCTAACTCTTTTTCCCATCTCTGGCAGGTTGTGACGACTTGATCAGCTCAGTCTTTGAGTTTGGGAAAAACCTGTGTTCTATGCACCTGTCGGAGGACGAGCTCGCCCTGTTTTCGGCATTCGTGTTGATGTCGGCAGGTAGGAAAAGAAATAACTGCGCTAACATCGACCCATATCCCTCTACACCACTGCTTCAGTTAAGGTCAAAGTTTAACATACAAGTAAGACATGTATGTCTTCAGACTTAAGCACTTTCATGTAACTGGGACATGACCTCCTAATTTTTTGGACCCACCAAATACGCTGAACCACTAGCATTATAATAAGAATTCCTCTTAAAGTTTGTACAGATCATTGGTCACAAATGCCATTTCTAAACAACTATAAGTCCTGACATCACACGTTTAAACTGTGGTTTGAAGTTTAGAAATGATCTCTTTCTATGCTTCGCTGACTTTAAATAATGATTGTCCTTCTCTGATTGGGTGCCTTTTACATTTATAGAAATATACGTGTAGGGTACAGTGAAATGTACCCCGCACCTGGAGCAGTTGGGGTTGAGGGCCTACGAATAAGTCTTGGTTACTACCGGTAACTAGTAACCAAGGGTTCTCTGAGTGAATATATATATATATATATATATATATATATATATATATGTGTGTGTGTGTGTGTGTGTGTGTGTGTGTGTGTGTGTG
>JAYDZG010000001.1:13538972-13549282 GCA_034509265.1 Microcambeva bendego | reverse complement strand
ATAGAGTTCGTATTCTCTCTCTTTTTAACCAAGTGCATATTTATCATCATCATCGTGATAATAATAATAATAGATAATAATCATTTTGCCAGCCCACTGACCTAGGCAGTGTGCTCATGGAGTCGTTAAGTCATGCTCATATTGCCATACTTACGGTCTTTGATTGCTCTTTATATACAGATCTGAAATTGGATTTGTCTATACTGATAGAGCTCACATAGAGTATCCACATTTCCACACCCGTTTTAGTTAACTTAGTGCATTGGCTCAGTCCTAGCTTAGAGAATTCCATTATTCAAATATTTAAAAATCATTGACGCAACAGAACGTATCACAATGGGAGATGTTCAAAATACATTTTAAGGCACTGTATCCTAGAAGGTCATACTTCACCAAACTTAGTGTTCATCTCTAAATGGTACAGCACACATGGTGTTTCAGACCAGACCAGACCAGACATTCTATTCCATCTGATCATATGAACGCGTGTATTTTCTGAGCAAATTCAGGGATGCGTCTGGCATATTTGTAACAGGATCTCTGTGAAAGCCTTTGCCCAGCTTTATGAATAGCAAGGAAAGGAGAAGAATGAAAAAGACACAAAAAATATTCAAAGCCTTGTCTGGTAGTAAAAGTTCTATTTTTATAAAATGTACAGTGCACAAGCTGACGAAAGAGGCAACGAGAGAGAAAGAAAGTGAGATTTTTAAGCACTTATTCTTGCAATAATTAGACTTGTGTGTTTGTTTTGTTGAACAACAAGACAATAAGTCGTATTAGTGGTTTTTTAGAATACCTGATTGTTGTGTAGTGTGTCTAAGCCCTTCAAATGTGCCATAATGTTTCTTTTCTATGTTGAGTACGTCCACAGAAGGTTGTTGTAACATTCCAGTAGAATTTTGATGTGACGATGAAATCCACACGTGATCCAGATATACCACTCGGATATCTCAGTAACAAATACTTCTGCCAAACTTTTCTAAGTGTGTAGTTCCAAACCGATCTTTACTTTATTTCTTTTTAAAATGCTATGTGTACACTATACTATAATGTCCTGTTTTCCTCAGGGAAGAGTTTAACTCTGACACAATTGTTATTTAAACTAAAATGAGAAATGCTAGGGTTTTGTTTTATTTTATTAACGTTTCTATGATTTTATGATTGGTCATTGTAACTGCTCAGATCATTTGGTATCATGAACATTACCGTTATGTACCCAGATTATTTTTGCACATTGGTCCTGCTGGTTTTGCCCTATGTATATTTCCCAGCCCTTTTAAGTTACTAGGGTCGAAGCGGCTTATTGACATTTCATACACTAAATCCTCGGAACTGAACGTAATTCTGTTATCCTAAAGCACATCTTCTGTTATGCACTGCAGAGGGGTCGAATGATGTCACTAGCCAGAGTATTTAATATCGCATGGGCACACTTGTCAAACTGTGAATGACAATCCAGCTGAATGTTTTGAATTGGCAGTGTGTGAAATTCAATATGAATGCTCAGGGAGAACATTATCATGAACATACCGGGGCAGACCAATCGTAACATATGTCACGTTTTTGTTCTGTTTTGATGTAGCACAGTCTACAACAGGGCTGTTCAGTCAGTAGATAACAGGTCAGACCAGAGTACGGGTTTACCAGTTCATTGAAAGTATAAAAGAGTCTTTAACATGTCATGTACACTTAAACAATACAGAAAAATAGGAATTTCTATTAACAAACGTGAAAGATTGAAAGGTTTATGAACACATATATTTAAAACGGACACTTTTTTAACTGCTTATCCAATCAGAGTGGTAGGGAGATTCTAGAGCTCCCAGCTTTTAAATTAGCTCAAGGAACACAGAAACATCATGGCCAGTCCCTCAAAGGACACATACACTGTCACACCCATTCACCTGTAGGGCTCCTCGGTGTCGCCAGTTAACCTGACTGAATGTTTTTGGACTGTGGGAGGAAACCGGAGCTCCCTGTGGAAACCCACACCGACACGGGTAGAACATCCAAACCTCTCCATCTGTGGATCGAACACAGTGTTCTTGCTGCTGTGTACATGCCTAACACACGCCCCTTCTGACAAATGTGCAGTAGCCAACTTCTTCTTTTAGACTGCTTGAACTGGGTTCTGTCAGTTCTCAGTATCTCACACAAATAGCCACACACAGCTCTCTATTATTCACCATCCCTCCCTTTGGCCTTGTGACATAGCAAATCCTGCCCTTGCAGGTTTATATCAGCCAGTTTCATACACTTCAAACCCTCTAAAATTCTATCATAGCAATAAAATCCAGTTTTGATTGTGTGCTGTGATGCTGAGCAGCATCTAACATTTTATTTCTGCTTTTGTACCAAGACTGGATACATTTTTTTACCCAGACCCTTAGCTGTTTAGAATCAGGGTAATTTATATCTAGATGATGATGTACAAGACCTGCCCTTTGATTTTTAACCTTCTATCCTTTTGAACTTAACTTCATCTGCAATTGCAATGATAACCTTCTAACTTATATTAACCATGCTCAATTCAGCTGGTTGGTCTGTTGCCAAAATGACGTTACCTAATCTTAAAAACAAAATATATCCATCTAAATAATGATTACTAGAATCAGATTGAATTGTTTAATCAGGCAGTGTAAAATAGCCTAATTTCATATTAGTGACAATGTATCGTTAATAATTTTGGCTTAGCTAAGTGGAATCTTGAGAGTTTGTGTCTCTTTTATATGGTATAGCTTTTGTAATCTGGTCAGACTCTGGACTAACTGAATAGCCCTGGTATACATGTATGTCTCCTCAAATCAAAAACTTTTTCTTTATGAAAAATCTCTTACATAATCTATTAAGACACTTGCTTCGTAAACAATTAGTTTCATGTAATTCAAAAACAAGACACTCACATACTCCTAACAGGGTCCAATATCACCAAACCTTCAAGCAATGAGCTATAAAAGCATCCTTTTTACTCTAGTCTATCCTTTTTTCTAGATGTGGATTGTTCGAATTTTCACTTATATTGTATGAATATGTGCCAAATACCTCGTGTAAAAAAAAATTTCACTCCACTAGCAGATTCTGCCCATGAGCCAGGAGTGCGTAGTGTGTTATTACTAATACGGGTTTTAACAGGGTAGCCATAGCTGTGGAGTTCCCTCTAAACACGCTTCGATAAACAGATGACTGTTGTCATTTTTTAGTCTACTTGATCTGTTTCCTGATGTCCAGTTACAATGATACCCAGCTACACAGTCAACAACACAAATCAAAAATAGACGATCAGTGTAGTCTGCATTAGGTATTAAAAGCAATACACATAGAACTTTAAACAAATGTATTTTTTTCAATCAAAACAAAGGTACTGAAGCATCTCTGGATTTGTTGTTTTTAACTTGTTGTACAAATAATTGTTCGTTCCAGTGCTCCATCAATTCCCATTTATTGTGTTGTAGTGAAACGGTAACCCTAATCTTGTTTTACTCTTTGTTGAGTTTTGTAAGAAGCAATATGATACACATGATCTGGTGTGTTTGTGCGTGTGTGTTTGTTAAATCAAACCCCAGACAAGGCTTTAATAAAGTGGATCAGGAGCAGCATGGTTATATAAATGAAAACGACACATGGAAATCTTCTTTTTCCCAGGATTGGCACACTTAAAGATAGCACAGACACTCTTAAAAATGAAGGTGCCAGCAAGGGTGACATATAAAACACGATTTGTTTTATGCTTGAGGTAAAGCAGGAGAAATTAATCATACGATAATCATTATATGAACATTTTGGCACTATTCCTCTTACTTAAAATTGTGCATTATGGGAATCTTTGAATATATTTGAGTAAACTATTGAGTATTAGTTCGTCTATTTATTTACTTGTTTACATTGTGACATTTTTAACATTAAGCGACTAAGAATTACTTCACAGATCAAAAAGAAAACCCTATCTGGCACCTTTATTTTTGAGCGTGTAGGCCGAACAAGCATGACAGAACAAATCATTGTATCCACATTTACACACATTATGCAAATGTGGTCCTAAAAAGCCTATGCAGTCACAACACCCAGATTGAGTTTACTTACCCCATTCTACTGACTGTAATGCGTTGTGAAGGCATGTAGTTCGCCAAAAGCCATTCATTAAGATTCGACATAAATAACAATGAATGAGTGATGTCATGCTTGTCAGGTTGTTTTATTTCAAAGATGTGTAGATTTACAATTATTTTAATCACTTTTTTTTTAAATGACCTGTTGTTTTCTGTCCTAAAAGCACAGCAACTAGGGTAAATGTTTTCAAAATGGAAGAAAAGACAATAAAACGACTAAAGACTAGCCATAAACGAATGTCAAGCAATAATATGTGGAATATTACGATTCATCTTTGTGCACCGGCATGTAAATACATCTCTTATTTATCACATTGGGTTTTCTTTTCCATTCTCTGTCATTTTTGTTGTGTATATCTGACTTCATATGGCCTGTAAAACTGTTCAGCTTCATTTCCCTCTCTTTCTCTCTCCCCCTCGGCTATTTTGCTTTGAATTCGCAATATTTAATGTTATTATTGATCACGTGTATAAAGGTAACGTTGTAACATCTGTCTGTATAGGTAAGAAGAAAATACTGCTATTAAGACCTACTCAGTGCAAATATTTATCTGTTTATCGGATACATCATGCTGTATAGTATCTCTGGTTTAAAGTAGACATCTCTCTTTTAAGATGAGTTTAATAGCGGTAGCGTGTGCTTTTTAATTTGTGTAAAACTGATGTGTGGTGCTAGGTAAGTTACTTTTGTGAACTAAATTCTTCATTCGTAGATGAGGCCGCTCGATTAGTCATTCATTCATTTCGCCGAGTATTGATATGTTCTCGATATTAGGACTCGATTAAAGTTAAGGATAACGATAGTGATACATTTCCTTTGAATCTCAGCCAGTACCTGTATCAGTGTGCTGATCTCGGGATGCATTTGTTTTTCTTCTCACATTTAAGAAATAAGTACACGCACTATCATCTAATTAAGATGTTAATAAACGTTGCATTTCTAATTTGTCGCGGTAAATAGAATAATATTAAGCTAAAAATAACAGTATTGTGTTGATCCATTGAGTTTAAGAACCACTGACTGGAGCTGTTCAAATTTCTCCTTTTAAATATTTGAGTGCTCTTTTAAGAACTGGAACGTTCTTTAAATAAAGATGGTGGCGCTTACTGAATTTTCTATTGCTTTCTGGTTCTCTTAAGTTTCATTTAGAAGGTACAGCAGGTCACATGTATTTATTTTATTCTGGAATAGTGTGTTTTGATTCACTGTCCTAAGGACTTGGCACACCCTCACACATGAAGTAGTTTAGAGTTAAGTCTTTCCGAAATAAAAATTTTCCTGACATACGTTCATTTTTAATTCTCTGTAGCTATTATGACCACTATCCTTGCAATAATAAACATGAAACACCACTGAGTGCCTCTCAGTGGGCCAGGATGCAGAAAAGACTTAGTTTTCACTGTTCATTGTAGGTAAATGCTAATGTATTTGCACATGTGGGATTTTTTTTATGAAGTGTCTATGTAACATGATTGCTTTGTTTCTTACCATGTGAACATGGTAGCTGTAGTTTTCTGTATCTTTCATTTTCTGACCCTTTTGGCCATGCACAGCACAATGTCCAGTTTTCTGCTGAAATCAATGTACCGTCGCCGAGATACATTCTAATGTACAGTCCGACTGCAGTATATGAATGAAGTATCTTGATGCAGACCAGGTTTGTGCATTTGATCTTTAGACAATCCACTCTGTTTCCTCTCATTTTACAGTGGTTCTACTTTGTTCATTATTGCAAACAAATGACTTAAGCATTGTATTTGAAGTATTCATCCGTGTATGTAAGATTCGTAATATACATTTGGATCTGGTTCCAGTTGTGTGCTAAATTTGAGCTTGCGGAGGGTATAAACGGGGCGATACGTCAATACCCTATTTGCTACTGAACGTACCATGAGGACAGATGATCGTGTACCTTTTTATCCAGCTCTTTTGAACTCTATTTAGGAGGTAGTATCTTACACACGTTAGTAGTTTTGCTCCTACTCTTTGTCTGATTCTTAAATCTGGAAATTAAGTATTTTGATTCATTTTGTAAATACAGTTGTAAAGAAAAATAAGAAATTTAATGTTGTCTTTTAAATACTTTTCATTCTAATATGAATGTTGTTATATTGTACTTAGAAACTGTACCTTTAATATTACCTTTATTAAAAGTGCATTGGACACATCGATTTTAGATGTGCTGTATGTGCTCTTATCCCATAATAAAATTTACCGCTTGTAATGGGCTCTCACTAACTGGCTGTTTTTTACCCGCATATTAGCCAGTGACCTATTGAGAATATTATTTACAGGATTAGAAAAAAAGGTTACGTTCATCTCAGACTGTTAAGCTTTTATAAAGGGTGATAAAAATGCCAGCTACCAGTACTCATTTAATAACACTGGTAAAATATCTTTCGTCATCTGGTAGGGCCATATATGACACCTGTCATGTAAGGTGACTATGTCACTATTATGATCAACAGCTCAATTTAAATAAAACCCTGGTATTAATGCTCATTTAATTCTAGTATTTGACAGTTTCAAATTGAGAACTGGAGAAAAAGGTGATTGGTTAAACCTACAACACAAATGAACTTTTACTGAATAGCCCTTCTGTTGCTTTGTGCATTTTGTTTTAACTCTGGACACTTTCTGATTACGGGACAGTGCTAGCTTTATATTTGATATAACATTGGCATTGAGGTGATTCCAACAAAACGTTATAGGTGTACTTAATAAACAACACAGTTCCATTGTTTCCATTAAGTAATTTATCTAGTCAACCTTTATGCAAACATTAGAGCATGCATCTGGAATAATTGGGACAGTACAAACGATGTAAAATGTTTATTCTCTAAAACTTTTATCTAATAATAGTACAAACAATTCTGGATATTAAAATCCATGATTTTTAAACGGTTCACAAAAGAAGCTGCATGTAAGGGGGTCATGGATATTAAAAGAGGATCCAGCAAAGGCTTAGTCAAAGGTCAAAGCTCGCCTTTAATAATACTAACCCAGAGCAGTACTCCACCTTGCTGGTGTCTAAGTTGAAGTGGGCCCATGATCTTGACACACGGCCCGTCCATGTGGTCCATCAAAACTCACACTTTTCATATCAGTCCAGAATCTTTGAAAAATCTCTTCAGATATTTCCTGTCTTGATGTTTTAACTTGTATCTTGTTCAGTGACAGTCGAGCTTCAGCCTTCCTTACCTTGGCCATGTCTCTGAGAACTGTGCTTCTAGGTACTTCAGGTAGGTTGCAGTTCTGAAATATGACAGAACTGGATAATAATGGATTCCTGGTAACTTCACAGTTAATTCTTCTCAAATTGTTGAGTTAATTTGTGTCTTTTTTCTTCAACATGTTTCTTGCCACACTGTTGACTTCTCAGTTTCAAGAATGCTGCATCACTCTGAAAACAATTTATAATGTTTGACCTTTTGGCTACTTCAAAATATGCACATCTTGATAAAGGGTGTTGATCTGTTTAGGCCACACCTTTCCTCAATAAATACACATCACCTTATATGCTTAAATCCAATAAGCCATTATACAGTTTATACAGCTTGGGTTTGGAAAATATGCATACAAATATGATGTGTTTATCCACAGGGTCACTTAACACAATACATTAGTTTAATGTATAAATTCAGAGTTCTTCTGGGGCCAAGGTTAACTCAGATCAGTCAAAAGATTATAATAATGAGCTGTGATCAAAGTTCATTTCAGAAAAAGCACACATTGAGTTGTGTGCGCCAATAATAAAAGTGAACCATCCACACATCTGTCAACAAGCCAACATCTGCATGGAGTTCAGATCTGCAGTATACATGAAGTCTCATATCAAGCAAAATGAGCAGAAATTCCACTTTGAAAACGGCCACAATTTTGCATAGCAACGATCTAAACGAATTTCTAAAGGATTTAAAAGTTTAATTGATCTGAAAGGTAATAATAAACCAAACATAATCTGGGATGTGTTGCAAGCATTGGATTCTGAAATTGTGTATTTTTGAAAACACAGTTTAGTATAAAATAATAAAAAAACATTGGAAAATGCATTTACCTTAGTGACTTAAATAAAGCTCAAGAGCATAATCAAAAACCCTTTTCTTCTATTATCGCAATGGACCGTCGTTATTTGGAACCTGGACAAATGTTTTGTTTCTACACGGTATATTTTATCGACACAATTTAATCAGCAGCATGTAGAAAACATTTAGAACGCTGTGGACATAAAGTTCACTTAATGGGGTGAATATTGTAGTATCTCGTCCCCTTTATAGGGCACCGATATAGTGAGTGAGGATGTATTTGAAAGCGATTCGTTACTTATCACGTGTGTAAACGGCAAGTGAAACGTGAACGCTGTATGAAGTACGGGTATGGAGCTAACGTGGTAAGCTATATATATATATTTATATATATATATATGACTTATATTAATTATATTAGACTTAATTATAGTAGCATGTTTGGATGCAGTAAAGTCGTATGGTGCTTAACTAATAAAAACAAAATAAAAGTTGGCTGTTGGCTGTAGTATATTCATCCTTGTATTTGTATACCATAGGTAACTGTTAGTAATAACATGAAATTAAGTTTAAAATATTTTTAAAATATAGAAATGTGTGGAAAAAATATGACTCCCTGAGCCTCTTATGTATGTGGCTAGTATAAACGGTGTATGCACACATCACATAGAGATGTACACAATAAAGTACAACACTGAGACCCTTCCCACATCTAACAAACCCTGCTTTTTTATCCCTACCCTAACAGACCCTGCTGTTTTATCTCTACCCTAACAAACCCTGCTTTTTTATCCCTACCCTAACAAACCCTGCTGTTTTATCCCTACCCTAACAAACCCTGCTGTTTTATCCCTACCCTAACAAACCCTGCTGTTTTATCCCTACCCTTTTGCTGTATGACCCATTGGGGGTCTGAAGCAATGCTAGTAGTACCTCACAATAAAGGGAATCAATAATGCTATACCAATAGAAGACCTCACCTCTGACTTCAGTTGCACATGAATACATGGCAGGTTGCTATGTATTTTTTTTTTTTTTTGAGAACTAAGAATGAGCAGCAGATATTGCTAAAAACAAAGCTACAGACTGGCAGATGGTAAAATGACTCAACTCACTGAAATGACCACTCAGCATCAACATCAAGTATCAGCTGGTGTATAGTGCACAGCAAGGATGGAGACAAGGAAAAAAAAACCTTACACAAACTCTGTAACTCATAACTAGTGATACTCATCAGTCTCTTCATAGTGCTCGTCATTAAGTTTTAAAAGTCTTGGCTTAAATGTAGGTTGTGATGTTCGGCAGGTTTGTTTTGCTTGTAACACCGCTCTCTGTACAGGGATTCAGCTCTAGCTACAGACCCTGGTCCTTTCTCCAAAGATGTCTTTGATAAATTCTCTCTGGCACCGACAATCAAAGAGCTGTGGGCCAATTTACAGAGGTGATACTCACACTATCATACATGCTTAATCATTTAGAAGCTACTGATGCAGAGTTCAGCAGTGTTTTTGATCCTGGGGAAGAATATATGTGTGTAAAGCTAGCATGGATGCTGTTGTTTTGCAAACTTACGTACTCACCTATCTACTTCTGGGTGGTACCAGACAGAATGCAACTATGACCAGTGTGCTGCAGTAACAGGAAGAATGAAATGATTTTTTTAAATGATCACTTATGGAACAAAGCTATGTCTAGATTTACATGCCATCATTTGCTTTACTTATAATCATGTTTTTCATTTAAAGCCCTGATGTGAAGCCAACTGTGAAAGAAGAGAATAAAACGCCAACTCCTACATCCTCGGAAATAAAGCAGAACAAAAATAACAAAATCAGCATCTCGAACGGCCATGGCCAGTCCAGCAACACAGAGATGCTTACTGACTGTAGGAATGACTTGGCTAAAAACCAAATTGGCTTTCCTAACCCAAAAGTACCCTACCCTTGCTTCTCTTCTCTCAACCGCAAAGACCGAACAGCATATATCTCACTAATAAAAAACAAGCGCTACCGCACAGGATCACCGGTGAGCTCCGTCCTATTTATTATGTGCTTTTATCTTTGTGCTTTCCGCTTTTTCTCGGGAACAAATTCACAAAATCCTTCTCTTCTCTCAACCGCAAAGACCGAACAGCATATATCTCACTAATAAAAAACAAGCGCTACCGCACAGGATCAC
>JAYDZG010000001.1:13473764-13492704 GCA_034509265.1 Microcambeva bendego | reverse complement strand
TATATATACACGTAACTCTGTAATGTCAGTCCCATGGTCAAGACTGTCAGTTCCTTCAGCACAAAGACATCTCCACATCAAAGATATTCATACTTGATCAAGGGAATAATATTGTTCAATTCATAAGGCTCACTTTTATTAAAGTTCTTCTTTTACCCATTACTATTTTAGTGCAATGAAATTATCTCAGCTTTCACATATTCACTATGGTTGCAACACACCTTAGACGCTTAAACAGTTGAAGTTTATTTTTAATTAGGATTTTAACATCACGGTTACATTCATGACAGACACAGTCATGGACAATTTTGTCTCTCCAATTAACCAGGTTGCATGTTTTTAGACTGTGGGAGAAAACCGGAGCACCCGGAGTAAACCCACACAGACACGGGGAGAACATGCAAACTCCACACAGAAAGGACCCGGACCGCTCCACCTGGGGATCGAAGCCAGGACCTTCTTGCTGTGAGGCGACAGTGAAACAGTTTAAGTAAAATAGGGTGGTTATTGAGTTACCGATGGTGTAATTATGTTGTATCCCAACTTTACATAATGTAGACAAGCAGAAAGTTTTAAGATCAGATGTAGTATGACAAATTAGAACATGACAGTTTTAGGAAAACAAAATTTATTTTATTTTATTTATTTATTTGCTGCATTATTCAAAGCAAATTAACCTCTGCAGAGAAGATTAAAAGTAATTTATTTGATGAGGGTGATCATTCCTGATTGCAATTGTATGGGGAAAACAGAAGTTTGAAGTGGGTGTGGCTTAAATGAGCTACTATAAACTGTTATGTAATATTTTGGACAGTCCTGGTCAAATTGTTGCTCTTCTCTACTGTGAACAAGCCCTAGTTTAATACTCTATCCGGTTTATTGGCTAAAGAAAAAAAATAATTGTAATGTGCAGTAATTAATATTTTACTTTTTCTAAACAAATAGAAGTTGCACTTTACAGAAGAGTAAATGTAGTATTTGAGTTTTTTTAGAGGAGGTGAGGTGCATGCTTATTTAAATGTCTATTGGTATTTGAATAAAATTAGCACTTTATAAACAAATTGTATTGATTCTACTCTAATAAAGAGAAACATGAGATATTTGGTTTGACTTACACCATCCATGTTGAACTTGATCTAAGGATCTATAAAGATGCCCTCAGGCACATCCTGAGGCACATCACTGTCTCTTTAAATTTTTTAAGACCATGGCATTGTTGCAATCAATCCAACACCATCTGTTGCCCCTGCCCCCTGGATATGTGTATGCTGTCTGCTGATTATCAAGGTAGTTAATGTACTAATTTACACTGATATTATACTAAGCTGTAATAAAACTGTTTGTGTAAAGAACACACTCTAAACTAAGGACATTGTGCACTTTTGCACATCACCATATTCCTAACCATCACCGTATTCCTGGAACAATCTGTTCCAATCTTTGACAATGTTTCTTGAATTGGTTCGTGGGCAAACAACGGCAACTTGATGGCAGTAGGGCTTCTGATTACTTGTCCATTACCGCAACTGTTAAGCTGCAACAGTCCATAGAAAACACTTCCCCAATCTAATGGGTGTAGTCAAATATGCCCTGATTACATGGGCAACAGCTGTCAACTAAGCATCATAAATGATTTTGAAATAAAGACTTAAAGTATTTAAGTAAATCTAACGTATTTTCAATTTATTTTTTCTCAGTTGTAATTTCTATCTATGTTGACTTTTTAGGAGTGAACCAGCAATCATCTGATTAGTCGTCATGTACCTTAACGACTGAGCTACCACCGTCATTGTCAAAAGACATGGGCACAAAGAAGCTACAATATTTCATCACCATCACTCAGAAGAAATTAGAAAGCTATTCATTACTTAGACTTTAAGTCACTTTTTGTGTATTTGACCTACCATATTACGACTAAATCACATAATATAGTCACAGAAGATAGTTGCAGGAATCATTGGAATCCCCTGGTGCCCTTGAGATACACATACAGTGTATGTAATCTAATCTAATAAAGCTTGTGTGCGTGATATACACTACATCTGATAGTCCATATGTGCGTTTTTCTGAGGCTGTAGAATGCCGAGGACAGTTCATATCCCTTTTTCGAGTGCTAATAAAAGGTATTCATAATTCATAGTGTGACTAGTCCCCAGTTAATTTTGCCCTGGGCTGTGTTTTATTTCTGCTTTGTGCTTTGTCTGAAAGTCAGTTTGTTGACAACTCTTGAGCGTGTCAAACTATCACCACTAATAATTGCTTAAGGAGGGGGAACTTTAGCAAATGTTGGTTCCAGCACAAAAACAGCCTACCCTCCCATCCTCACCTTATCTAGAACTCTGTATGATGAATTTTTGATTCTTTTCCCCTTTTGCGCTTAACAAAGATTCCTCTGTAATTCAAAGCGATAGCTGAGAGTGAAAAAATAAAAAGGAATAATGTAGCATGCTGTTCAGAACACAGTTCCTTTTAAATGTGCGATGGGAAATTTTGTCAAGCATGGCTCTTTTTACTGCCTCTGTCTACCTTCTTCTCTGTCTGTATGTGCTATTGACCAAAAGAAAATCTGCTGTAGTTTTTGAATTTCATATGCTGCTTTTCTCTGGGAGTGAAAGCCGCCTAGGGCAGTGGCACTATGTGAGGGTGGGTGACCGGCGCTGCTGCTCTGTCGGCGACAGTGAGCGAACGCTGTGTGATTAGTGCCAATTAGAGTGGCTGTCACTTTGCTGTACTGAGCCGGATTGGTCGTTCTCTCTGCAGTCTGTCTGCAGTCGGCGCTGCGTGATTGCCATATCAGCTTGAGGGATTATTTTGAATGTGTGGAAAAGACTAAAGAAAAACAGAAGGAAGAAGGAGCACAGAGATTCGACAGCACTTCCGAGACGGGAGTGACAGAAGCGTGTCATTCGGCTCAGTGAGACGTCTCCTCGGGCACCATCCTTCCTCTCGCAAATACCATATTCCCTTATGATGCCAGCACTCACAAGCCATGCAAATCTTCAGGACCCAGAGACAGCCACCATTCTCATAAACCCTTAATAAGCTGGATGATTGATGCCATTGCTGATAATTAATTGATTACACCAGCATGTGAATATAGGACAAGAAAATATTTAGATTGAATAACTATTGACATTATGGTTGGAAAATAAAACAAACTACAAACAGCTGGTTGTACAGCTGATTTGTTTCCTCAATTCAGTTAGTTAAAATATATTCTGTGATAGTTTAACAATATAATTACATTATTTATCTTAATTTTATATGTGTATTTGTACCTTTATTGATTTAAACTTGAGTTGTTTTTTTCCGAGCCTTTATTATTCCCTGCTCTCTCCGAGGTTTCGTTTGTCTGCAGGAAAGCAAACAGTGAGCACAAACAAGAGGCACAAAATCTTCATTTTTAACTTCATTCACTATTCATGAAAAATTCATTGTTTATCAACGGCCTGTTTTTTTCTACTGAAGAAATATACTAAGAAGATAAATACTGTTTATAAAGCTGTCAAAACCTAAAACTTCAACAGACAATATAGTCAGATAAA
This sequence comes from Microcambeva bendego, assembly GCA_034509265.1. NCBI lineage: Eukaryota > Metazoa > Chordata > Actinopteri > Siluriformes > Trichomycteridae > Microcambeva > Microcambeva bendego. The sequence continues at coordinate 13,489,159 of JAYDZG010000001.1, read as the reverse complement.
GACCCACAACTGCACCCCTGTTCAATTCCGTATTCTATGGCTGACATCTGTTTAAAAGAACCTTAAACAATGGAAAATAACAACAAAAATACTATCACAACACTACAGTGATTCGAAAAATGTATGACCTCAAAAATAACTTACAGGTCTTTAAAGGTATAATATACTTGATATACTGTAAAGGTGAGTACATTTATTTTCTATTAGATTATTATTAGATATTATTTCTATTAGAAACAGATTTCAGCAGATCATTTGTCAACGTTTGATTTGGCAGTTATTACAACTACTCTCCTGTTTATGTGGGCATGGGACTGGCACTAAGGGTGCACTGATGTGCCGCTCCATTACAGTGAAATAATTAATAATTCATAGGCATGTAATGATACACTCTATTCATGATGTAATATGATTCACGAATTTTGTTTTTTTTTCATGTTTTAAAACAAAATGAAAGTGAAGACAAATTAAGGAAGTTTCCTTTTGTTATTTATCTTATTCTTCTAAAATGAATTAAAATTCTGTATTTTTGAAAATGATTTATCTATTGAAACAATGCCCTGCCATTTCTGGGGTAGGTGCAAAGTATGCCTAAAAATGCTGGTTCCACAATTTGTGTAAAAATCAATCAATAAATATATATACATATATAGCGCCAGTACCCTCTGCTGTTTGAAGTGAATATTGATTCATCGTAAATGAATCGTGATTCAGATCATGCCCCACATGATTCAATTCTAAACTGGCTTATGGTGAACCATAACATTCCTAATAATTGATAATAGCTTTTATTAATGTTTTTTAATACATCATGTTAACACACTGCTCAGTCCAGTATTTATGAAGGGGTAAAAACAGGTAAAACAATCATTTTAAAAATCCATAATTATGTAGACAGGTCCATTTTGGTATCAACTGTGTAGGTTTTGTAGAAGCAGAAAAAAGATTAGATATTAGTAAGCAATAGATAGAGTATACTGACCTTATAATTCATCAACAATACCCACAATACAGCAAAAATACCCACCTGAATTGAATCTGTAGCAGCAAATTGGAACAAAATCTTAGCAAAAAAGAATTCCTGTCCTAATTTCCATTAGGTTGTGTGTGAATGGCAGTGACCACACTAATGAGCTAAAGCGCAGTGTTATTTCCCAGTTAATTATGTGGCACGCGCTTCACCTTGCCTTGTGCCCGGGTTACTGCACACTATTACTGCATTAATATCCGCACGGAAACCATCCCAGCCAACTAGTCACGGCTAATTACACATTTACATACAAACACCCAACTATCTATTGTCCTCTGTAATTTATACCATCAATATGCGGTTTAATCAAAGAGGGGGGGGGGGCATACGCTTGCTGCAAACATACTAATTGGCACCATGCTGACTCAAGGCAGTTGAATTGGGGGGGGGGGTGGACAATACATGACTTTTTACTCACATACGAGTACAAACAGACACATTAAAACAATGAAATCACACGTCATCACAGGTTGACTTCTTTTGTTGATGGAATGGCTTCTTAGGTTGGTCTATACCACACACAATAGCCTTCATCTAATCTGGCATAAGCAACCAAACAATCTGACTTCGATCCAAGGTTTGTCCATCATTCAACCATTGATGATGAAAGCATGGATCTGCTATGCCAAATCCAGGCTCTGCTATGCAGCCACTGTTGGGTCCTTGAGCAAGACCCTTAATCTGGTCTTCTCCAGGGGTGCCGTACAATGACTGACCCTGCGCTCTGACCCCAGCTTCCAAATAAGATGGGATATGTGAAGAAAGAATTTTGTTGTACTGTACATCTGAATGTGTGTAATGACAAATAAAGGCGTTCTATTCTAGTCTTTATCTGGTTCATTTAACACATATACACAAGTCACAAGTTTACATACCAATTTGACACATTCATTTAAGCTCAGATTTTACTATTCCTCACATGTAATTTGAATACTTTCTGTCTCTTAGCTCATTTAGGATCAATAATATATTGGAAGAAAATAGTTTTCGATGCACTTTATATCTGTTCTCTATTTATTTTATGCTAAACACTAAAATTAAAGAGATACTTTTTGCCCATGGCAAAAAAAATCAACATCTTTTATCTATATCTTCACTGAATATATTCTACTGTAGCTGTTCCTGATCAAACAAGATGTCATAACAATATTGATACATAATAAACCAGGTCTTTATTACACTGATATGAACAGAAAGTAAAATGCTTACCAGTGCTTGAATTATTACATTTTAATGGGATATAAGTATTCACACACACTAGGTGTCACACAGGCTCCACTAGGAGGCATCTAAATATACCTCAGTATATATACTGTATATATACTATGCACCCTTGGTGACTTAAAAAACTGCATTGCTTACTTTGAATAACAAAGCCACTTTAATTAATTAAACACAACCAGCCACAGACAGTCATCTTGTGACCAAAACAGTGTTAATCATGTATCATAGTGAAACAAGCCTGACCATAAAAAAATTAATGAATAAAGGTCCCCCAAATTATAGTTTTAATTATTTGTCTCTTTCAATTTTTTGTCTGATTAAATTTTGGTGGTGCAATATGTCAAGTGCAACACGGAATTGCAAGGCAAGAATATATCCTAGACAGGGTGCCAGTCCATTAAAAGCCATCATTTACTTACTGACCTGGGCAGCACAGTAGCTAGGAAGATAATAAACTTATCACAGACAGTGACACAAAGCGATATGAAAACCAAAGGTAATACATTTTATGTGGAAATAAATTTACTTAATTATTTTACATATTTTTAAGCAAAACTACAAAGTAATAGTAGTACTTTATATAAACAGATTTATTCATAAAATAGGATTTATATTTAGAATTTGGCCAGATTAAAGATCATGTTGAGGGAAGATGAATTTTTCAGGATACCCCAATGCACACAGAAAGAGAGAAGCCAAAAAGGCCTTTATTTCTTTGCCAAAAACTAGAGCTAAGGGTAAGATTCTCCCCTAAATAAAAAAGCTGCAGGGTTCCAAAAGCAGTGTATGTTCCTCAACCACTTGGCATTGGTAAACAACATATTTAAGCCTAAAACAATACATTTCCCTGATGACTAAAATTATTTATGAAATCAAACAGAATCCGGCTGTTAGCCATATGGGACTTCTCCCTATTTCATCTCACACATGCTTAGTGCTCTCATTTTCTATGTCATTCAGGACCTATAAACAGCAAATACTCCTTAATAGAATACAAATGGTCTTTTATGAACACCATAATGAAGTCCCATATGTGGTTAAACCATCGAACCACTTAATCAGAGGCTACTAATTAAGACCCTCCACCCAGTTATCAGTTCATGCCTCATCACATATGTATCAGAGGAGAAAAGTGGGCATTTAGAAAAAAAATACAATTAGGCTAACAATAAGTCTACAGTACTAAAGGAATACAGGAACTATGACTATTAACTTTAAAAATTTGAAGGAAATATTATTATTAATTAATAATAGGGTGGCACGGTGGCTAAGTGGGTAGCACCATTGCCTCACAGCCAGAAGGTCTTGGTTCAATTCCTGTATGGGTGGTCCTGGTCAGCTTTCATCCCAATATCCCAAAACATCCTATCAGGTTATTTGGATGCACTAAATTACCTTGTGGGTGAATGGGTGTATGTATATTGTGTGTGTCCTGAAGGATGTTTCTGTGTGCCTTACATCCATTGGAATTTGGTACATCATCCCCCTTCCCCAAGACACCAACTGGATAAAAACTAAAGAAACTGAGTGAGTGTTATTAATATTATTATCAGTGATCTTAATTAAAAGCCATATACATGGCAGCCAAAATAGTCTTAGCAAGCCACAGTATATAAAAAATCAAAGTAAGAGCTAAAACTATAATGAATGAAATACTTTGTCTCAGTATAGCATATATTTCTTACCTAACCTGGCAAAACTCCTACAGTTCAATCTCATTCATTCTGCTTCAAAAATTGCATGAAGTTATTAAACCCAAGTCCTCTTTAAGCCAGAAGTTAATTTTTGCCAAGCAACACGTACTCAGTTGCATAAAGAGAGCGGTGAGGACGGCGGAATCCATCATCGGCAGGAAACCTCCAGAGTTGCAGGACATCTACCAGTCCCGCTACCTGAGGAAAATCCAAAAGATTCATTTGGACTGTAGCCAACCAGCACACAGCTGGTTCACCTTACTGCCATCAGGCAGGAGGTACCACAGCATTTAGGCCAGAAGAAACCAGTTAATGAACAGTTTTTACCCACAGGCCATCAGGTTCCTGAACAAGCTGTGAGCCTTTCACCAACACCATATATACCATATACATATTGTCTCTCAGACTATCCATCTACAGACCCTCGTGTCTGTTTATTCTGTTTTTTGAGTATATTTAGTGGGACTTTATTTAAGATATCTCTTTTATATCTCTTTATTTTAAATAAGAAACTTTTAGTTAGTATGTATATAATACTTCCCTGCTGTAGAGTATCAACCCTAGCATCACCACAAGCATTTCAATGCATAAATGTTGTGCAAATGATAAATAAACTTGAAACTAAAGAGCACTTTTTTAAACACTGTAAACAAATATTTTTCTAGGTTGTAAAAACTCATCTGAATTCACAGTGCACTGTTATTAGTCTGAAAGTGAGAACATCACAAATAAAGTTTTAAAGTCACATCATCCAGGATGTTTATTGATGTGTTGTTTGCTATGTCAATCAGCAGCAGGTGATGATACAAGTCGAGCTCCCCAGAGAGTGCGGGACAGAGAAACAGAGCGCTAACTAATTCATCTTCCCTCTCAGCCCTCAACACATACCTCACATAAACAAGCCTTTCACTTCTAAGTGAATGTGATCCTAAAATGCAGTGCTGCGATGACACAGAACTGACAGTGGTAGAAGACAATACACAAATAATGGTGTCTAGTAATAGCATCCAGAAAACACAACAAATCACCTTCTTCTATAATGTGTATAGAAATGTATGTACAGTTTCTGTATAATCTGTTTGTATGTAACCAGCTTTATCTGACTGGTATACTTAATAAAGTTTAAATAATGGTTACTGGGGTTCATGTTTATATTAATGTTTACATTGGGGCTATGTAGGAAAGAGATGCAGGAAAGCAAGGCACCCAACCTCTAACTGCCTCCATGGCTAGGGTTAAAATGCAGAAGAAAAGTTTCACTGCACAGTGATGAAATTAGTATTCTTAAAAATATTTATAGAATTAACAGCAATAATAGCAGTTTACATTGATACATATTATAATGAAATAGTAGTAGTAATCAGTAGTAAACAGAACCTTTACTATTATAACTATGCAAATTGCAGGTGCAAATGAATGATAATAATGAAAAACAGTCCAGTGAGAGGTCCAGGGTGATGATGAAATAATGATAAAAGTAATAAAAATATAGTCTAATGTGACAATGGACAATGATACAAAATTGCCCACGACTGTGTTTGTTGTAACCTGCGTACTGATGAAACTTGTGTAAGGAGTAAGCATTTCCAGTCATGAATGTAGCCAAAAATGTAAAACATGACGTTAAAATCCCTATTTAGTTTAGCTGTACTCTGTTAGAAACTGACTGTTGTTCAAACATGCAATTTTAACCACATTCTAATGTGACTCTGTATAAGACAGTGTCTGCCAAATTTCCCAAAAGTAAATACCCAAACTCCATTTCCAGAAAAGTTCACACACTTAAAAAGGGCATGTTTACCATCAGCTGTACTATTAATTGCATGTTTTAAGAATTATGGAGCTGAGAACACTAATTATTGCAGTTTTGCCCATTGTTACTTGACACAAGGCTGCAGATATGGTCTGTGGCCAGTCCGGTCAAGTCTACAAAGCCACCATGTTGCCTCTTTAAAATCCCAGTATATGACTCAGTGGATCCTTTACTAACTACGCAAGTTACCCAGGTATTATAGCACACTTTTCTAGCAACTTCTCATAGTTGACAATCACTTCGGCATTCCCTTTGTGCTGCCTACTAAACCTGGCAGATAGGCTTAGTTTAGTTTATGTGTAAATATTTTTCAGGAGGAAGGTTTACTGTAAATATCACTTTCTCACTGTCTTTGGAGAGCAAGCTGGTGTGTGGTAAATCGATTCTCGCATTGCTGGAATCTGCATGCTGACAGCTCCCTATTCAGCTTCCTGTTGTCTGAAAGTTGGGTTTGTCACAGACATCCAGTTGTCATGACTGCACTTTTCCTTTTCTCTAGACTTTCTCCATTGTGGGTCACGGAGGGTTTTTTTTGTGTTTTTTCTTTTTTGTTTCTTATAATTTAACCACCATATTCATTTGTTGATTTTGTTGTAGTAGCTGCGGTATATTTCTACCTTTATTAAACATCTGTGGGGATCGATTCAAATGTTTTCATGTTCTGCAGGCAGATTGTATTTCTTATATATTTACATAGTATAGTCCAATTAAATAATCAAAATCAGCGAAAATGTTGGACTTTGTCTTTGTAACTGTGTTTAAAAGTTAACACAGTTAAAGTTAACATTTTCAGTCAAATAAATGTTAAAGAAAATTAACAAATCACAGATTAATTGTATTGAACTTTATTGTATTGGATTTTTTAGTTTGGCTTCCCACTTTTAGGGATAAGTACTGGGAAACATATCAGAGACTGTGTTTATTAGTATTTAGCCAGCCAATATGCTTTTACATTTCTTTTAAAGCAACCTTAAAAAGACTTTAGGATTTGAAATATACTTAAATATGCAACGGTTATTATTTAAAGTTACTCATGGTTTAGGGGAACATAATTCATAAAACAACAATCTTCCCTATCTACAGAAAGAAGCAATGGCATCTTTGTTCATACAATAAAAGTTCATGGATAATGAAAAGAAGATAAATATGGCAGGCTTTCAAAATTAAATGGTATTTAGCCCTGTGCATGGTACAGCAATAGATCTATAAGGCAGACATACATAAGCTACAAGAGTCTGCATCCCCAAGGCCTTTGAGTTTCCCACTGCAAGAGGTCAAAACCCTCCATGATCTCTCATAATACAGGGCCAAGCACCAGGCTCTTACCACCACAGAACAGACACTCATTCTTCACATTACAGCTATGTGTCTGAGTGCTCGAGTGTCTGGGCCATATGAATAGGAACAATGCTAATGTGGCGGGTACGGATGCAGTATTCCTGCAGGACAGCAGAAAGGGAGGGTTCGGCAGGGGGTCTCTAAGCTGCTGTCACAGCTCACGTAATTATGATTAACGATGTACCTGGGAAGATCTTCTCTCCACTGAGTTTACAGTCAGATACGTTCACTAAATATTATCACTCGGCAGGCGGCTGCTAGGGGGTCCTCTGAAGGAGTTGGGAACATGAGAAAACAATGCTTCACAGTAAGATTAAAAAATACAGTTCTGTATCCTGCCAACCCATTATATTTTAAGTTTTTTGTTTAAATACTTGCAAATATAATCTTCATCTATTTTATTGTGCAGCCAATTATGCATTGTTGTTAGCTCATTATCCACATCCTAAAATATATTATTTAAGCCACATAAATATTGTGAAGGAATGTTTAAATACTTATTTGTCATAAGCTTAAACAAACAAAAACATTACATAGATTACAAAAGATTTACTGTAATTATTAAGTAACAGTTGGAAAGTATCAATCTATATTTCTTCATGTTTATATTTCATGTATATTTAGCTCTTAGGATGTAAAAAGTGTTCTAAAAGTTTTATTTAATAAGCATCATATAGATCTGTCTAATAAGTCTATATTCATCTCTCTCTGTCTGTCTGTCTCTCTCTCTCTCTCACTATATCTCTCTCTCTCTCTCTCCTCTCCCCGCTCCCCACACTGTCTCTCTCTCTCTCTCTCTCTCTCTCTCTCTCTCTCTCTCTCCCCTCTCCCCTCTCCCAACCCAAGACAAGATTGTTATAAATGCTGTTTATGATCGTGCTTTGACAGCTGTGAAGGGCAGAGGATGCAGCCACAGCGTATTTTCTCAATGTCTAAATATGTTATGGCATTGTTAAGGATCCTGTCACATAATAAAGGAATATTGTTCAGCTCTGAGGCACACAGCACCTCTACTTTTGGTGTAGTGGCTCTGGTCTTCAGTTTGCTTTTCTAGTCAGTGAAGATTATTTGGATTATTGGATCTCCAGTTTTTTAAGATTTACAAAGTTTAATTATAATTTAATCATAAAAACCCAAAAGGAACATAAGACTAAATACAAGTTTGAAAACCCATTTAAAAAAGTTTGGGACAGCACAAAATCCATATTGACATTGAGAGTTTCTTCCATAGACTTTTATTTTATTGCACAGTATAAACCCCAGATATTTTACACCCTGATCTCTGATGCTTCAAAGCACTGCCTCAAAAACCTTCATCAATAGCTGATATAGTCACTTGGGCAAGGATGGCCAAACATTTGGATGGACCATCAGACCTTGGAAATGTGTATTGCTGTCAGATGAATCAGTGTTTCAGAACTTTCTTGGGAAAACTGATGCCGTGGAAACCAAAGAGGAAAAAACCATTTACCATTGTTACGAGCGACAAATTTGAATGACTTAAGCTGTCACAAATTTTGACCTGCCCACAACAGTAAATGTGTGAAGATGTATAAAGTAAGCAATGTGAAAATGACAATCCTGTCATTTTGTGAACCTCAAGATGTATTTGCAAGGAGAATGGGACATAAATATACTAAATCTCTTGGTATGGAATGTCAACAGTCAGTTAACAGGGTCCCAACTTTTTTTCAGGCCCATGGGAAGCCAAGGCAGCAGACGAGCTACTGTACTTCAAATTTCTGAAAACGTTAATGCTGATGTCAAAATGCACAATGAATCCCAGTTTGTTGCATATGGGGCTGTATAGCCACAGACCAGTCAGTTAGGAAGCTGGTCATAATTATAAATACGCAATGAAAAATAGCTGATATAAATACAGCACTTTATATGTCAGTGATAATTATGAGGGACTTCTTGATTTTTGATGTTTTTATAGCTTTTTAATGTAGGACTGCCACATGCTATTATAATGTGCTCTACACTTTCATATATTTTCTACTAAGAAGGGTGACTGTGCTGAAAGGGGGATGCTCTGCTCCGACATCCTTGTCCTTCATACCTCAACCTAAGCTACATTCTTTATAGCTAACAATAAAATATTTTACTGCTAAATAAATTGGGCTCATATTGAAATGCTGCTCCAATATATGTCAGCGAAGACCTACAATTATTTTTTAGCATTGGCGAGCCTATAGTTTATCATAATGTGAGAAATGGTGCTGGTACACATCATTGGCTTTTCTTGCTTTGTTAGTTTGTGAAGGTCAGAGTTCCTCAGGCTTTTATGGCTGTTTAACTTTGGAGAATTATCATGTGATCACGCATGCTGATTTACGGCTCAGAGAGTGGATGCAGTCAGACGGCAGATTTTAAAAGCAGCTCGGACTTCTAACCCAGTACAATTCTGAATACATTAATAAAAAAAGTTCATTATTTTACTTGAACAGTAATAAAAATGAACAATTGTTTTGTTGCAAATATGCTTTGCATATGTGATGATGTGAGAAGGTTTGTGAAACTATTCAAATATTTTATGTACAAAGACAGGGAACAATGTTCATGGAAAGCGGCAAGGTGACATTCAATTTAAATTTGTTAATTAGTGTTTTGCTGATTAGCCCAAACCTAGATTCCGGTGCTTTGTGTCACTATTGCAACTATAACGCTAAGTTAAGCTGAAATGCATGTAATTTGAATGAGGGATACATGGGGTGGACAAATTAAAAACAATATCATCATATCATCCCTCAGCCAAACCTTTACCGCCAGCTGGAAAGGTTTCACCCCTCATCCGCTTGCACTGGAGTAGATCAGTTATGTGCACCCTGTCCATTTGGTGATGTAAAATACACACCCACACATCACTGGCTTCTGACAGGCAGACTTTCATAATGTATATTACTGTCCCTGAGTCAACTCTACACAGCTGGTCTGCCACAAAACCTCGTCGTTGTCATCACAGTTGTGCTGTATTACGCTGCTCATGGGAATTGTAGTTCACAACATGCCCAGTGATGTTGAATGTTTAGCTTATTTTCATCGTGGCAGCTGTTCAACCTCAACCATGAGTTGTTCTACATCAATCTAGTGATCCCACTTTTGATACCCACGTGGCGTCGACATGGGCAAGAGTGTGTTCAGACTGTTACATGAATACAGTACTTTGACACAAATTCACTGATCACTAAATACACTGTATATATTGATACATACATATTGGCTAATCTAATACATATACAAAAACACAATGAGCTACTGTCAATTATTGCTGGGTGATAAAACGGTAACGATGATTATCACGAAATAACTTTTCCTTGACAGAACAATAAGATGTAGTCGATTACACTCAATATAATTAGTTCAAGCCATGTTTTGACCGACACCACGAATAGCCAATGAGAATAGCAACACACCAAACCAATCATATGGCTGAAATAGAGTAACATCCATGTTAGTCTTGGTTTATTCACAGGGCGTAGGCATGACTGGACTGGAAATCCGAAGGATGCAGGTTCAAACCTCACTATTATCTGGTTGCTGCTGCCCTTGAGCAAGGCCCTTAACCCTCATTGCTCAGACTGTATACTGTAACTGTACACTTTGCATAAAGGTGTCTGCTAAAAACTGAAAATGTAATGTAAATGTAACCCCCATCCCTCTGAAGAGGGATTACTGTACATGATTTTGGACTGTAAGAGAAAACTGGAGCTTCCAGAGGAAACCCACGGAGAAACATGCAGACCTCACACAGAAAGGACAGGGTCTGGGGATTGAACAGGACCTTCTTGCTGTGAGGCAACAGTGCTGCCCACTTAGCCACTTTGCCACAGCAGGAGAATTGTATGTTTCGTAGCAGGTTTAATGGGGGAACTATAATCATGGGATATGGGGAAAATCATTAGAAAAAAAGTGTTTGAAGTATAAAGAGCCCCCAAAGCAGGCTGAGCAAAAAAGTAAAGAAGTTTGTTTTCCCATTTGTGCCTATTAGCTACAATTTAATGAGCCAATTTCTTCCATAACTAAATCAACCCACTAGCTACATTAGTACAAAACAGTTTCCAAAGTAAGGAAATCTAGTACATGAAACACTGTAATTAATTTCTTAAACACTTCCATATCTGCATTGCTTATCAGAGGTGGGTTTATGAATGCAGTTTTTAAACCTAAACAATAAATAGTTTAAATGCACATGCTTTTACAGTACTAGAATTGTAAAATTCTAAACTCCATGCCGTAGTCAACTCCATATTTCTTAGCCACTAGAGAGTTATTCTTCCTTGAACAGTCTTCTGAACCCTTAACTCCAATTTTAGCCATGACTGCAAATGCATCATTGAATACCCAAATTATAACAAAAACATCCCGGGGCCTCCTGAGCAGACATATTAAACTAAATGTACACAATAAATGAGGTCCCGCAGGAAAAGACATTGAGTAAACTTCACTTGTCCATTCACCAGTGTCAGCCTCAGATTTTTTCAATCTGGGTTTTGCTTGGTGCCATCCATCATGAGGTTCTGAAATAGTTCATTGCTTTCAATGGAAATTGTTTGTTTTGTTGTTTGTCAACATGACGGAAGAGATGTGCTTTTCTAAAGCTCCGTGTTAAAGAAGCACCCTGAAGCAGAACATACACAAGGTTGCCATGGTGTCTATTCATGTGCAAATAGGTTCATTTAAATATTTTTAAGAGGATCAGTTCAGATTACGCCAAAGTTTGACAGAGATAATTCGATGGCTTGTGTAATGGCTTTGTGCATGGCGATCATTCATACCATGTCATTGTACCTCAACAACCAACATATTTAATGAAGTTTTACTTTAAGAAATGATTCCAAAGAAAGCCTCTCCACATTAAAACACATTCTAGATTTTTTTCATTTGGTACACATGTATATAAAAATATGCTTATTATACAGCAACTACAACTATTTGTATAACAACTTCTGGTATTTGTTTATATACTTTTCAAATAGATATGCATCTGTGGAAAAGAATAGGAGACCACTTCAAAATTATAAGGCTCTCTAGATTTCTAGTTATGTGTTTGACCAAAATAAGCAGTGTTGTTTTATTCTATAAACCAGATTAAGTATAAGAATAAAACAACAATGATCATTTTGGATGGATGGATGGATAGAATGTAGAGCAGACACAACAATATGAATGCAACACAAAGAAGCCATATATGTCTTTGCCTTTCTCTATTATTTGTTCTCCAGTTTGCATTATACCATGGAGACCCCCTAGTATTTGGAACACGTAAGAAGTGCTTAAATATTTATGCCTAAGCCTCTTGAGGCCTGCTATTAGACCTGAGATGTTTTACTTTTGGAGACTGTCACAGCGCTCTAACAGTCATTAACTACAGGGGTGACAAGGACCTCTGGGTCAAACATTTTGAAGTAACAAAAGACCGTGATAGAATCACTTGGTGAGGCCCAAATTACTTCTGTGTCATTGCTGAACAATATTTCTCCCAAAAGCATTCCTCCCTGCGTTAACGCCATGACCCCTTTCCCTGCATATGGAAATGATTGTTTGTATATGGCACTAAGGGATGGAGATGGTGAGGAGTTCACGGACAATGTTACTGCCAGTGGCGACCCCCAACAGCCCGAGTGCAGACCTCCCCCTGTTTTGTTGTGCTTTGTAAGAAAAGTTGATTAAAATCAGGTTGGAAATGAAGTCGGGGAGTTGTGAATGAACATGTTGGGGTGGAGCACAAAAGCTGTAAAAATGCCTCAAAGGAGACAGCACACAAACTTACACAGAACATGGAACCAAATACTTTAAAGTATTATTGGGTGAATATTTAATAACAGTGTCAGAACTGGATTCAGAAATGTATTGCTATAGCATCAATTAAGGAAAATTAGATCATGCTACAGGCATTTTGTTTAGTTTTTAATGAAAATAATATGATGCGAAAACAATGCGGATATTTATGTACGAGAGTGAAGCTCTTCATATTTGAACATTTAACACAATTAATACATTTTACTTCAAATTATGCAGTTCTAACCAATACATTAGAAAACAAGAAGATCAGTTAATGTAAACCGGAATCAAACCTGGAGAAAGTCTTTACTTGAGAAACTAACTTACCATAATTTTCCCTTCAGTAAATGCAATCATAAGTTTAAAAAAGCATTTTTTATCATGATCTTAGCTTTTTTTTTATTTTTATTTTTATTTTTTTTACAAAAAAATAGCTTTGTAGAGTTTAAAATGTTTTAAATTCCTGAAATGATCAGTGATTTAGTTTTGACCTGATTTGTTTCTTTATAAGGATTTTAACATCAAGTTTTACATTTTGATAACTTTCATGTACACAGTAGATATTCATTACACAAGTTTCATCAGTATACAAGTTTATATTGAACACAATCATGGACATTTTTTGTATCCACCTCACTTGTTTTTGCACCCGGAGTAAACCGGAGCACCTGAAATAAACCCATGCAGACATACAAACTCTACACAGAAAGAACCCAGATCACTGTACCTGAGGATCGAACGCAGGGCCTTCTTGCTGTGAGGTGACAATGCCACTGTGCTGCTCATTCTTACTTCTAAGTGAAACCTGACAGGAATGGATTTAGTGGAGCCTAAATTGAGCAGTAGGCTAAATTTCAAATGACTATTATTTTGTGCTTTATGCTTTGCTGTGGTCATTGATAGGAATGTTAGTCAGTGTTTTGATCTGGTCATTTTATGGGCCATAATTGTAATATCAAAATGTTATTGTTAATGCTTCATGCTGCATATGTTTAAGGCCAACATGTGTTCTAAATATGCATAAAATCTTTCTATTGTTTGGCAGAATGCATAGACTCGTCTGATATAGCATTTAATAATACAGTGGATGATAAAGAACGGCCAGAGAATACTGACAAAACCTTATTTTCTATCACACAATAAATGTGACACTTGACATCACTTCATTTTTGTCACCTCATGCATGGAAGATCCATCTTTATAAAATGGACTCAGTCCTTGACTGAAATGTTTGACAGCAGCTTCACAATGAAGGAGGAAAAATCTTTGAAAGAGACGAACCCGATCGGATAGACGGCAAACAGCCTGCAAAAAGGGGCTAAAGCACAGAAGAGGCAGGGAGGCTTCAAATCCCCTCTCAAGCCTAAGTGGGTGGTCCTTTAACTGTGGGGTAACCGAGCAGTCACCAAGAATTCTGAGGGAAGCCAGTGAAGGCTTGTCCTTCAGCCTCACAGCTCACCAATGGGGCCCATACATCCACAGAATAATATTCACGCTACACTGCTTTTATTTAGAGCCATAGTCCTGGCACCGGGCGATCAAATGATGGCCAGAGTTTGAGCCCCCCTAAGGATTAAAATAATTCAAGAGAGAAAGGGAGAATGACACGAGAAAAAGTAGTATTCGCTGAAAAGGACCTTTCCAGGATTTTATCCAAATCTGAAATAATGTTAGAACAACGGTGACCAGCCAGATAGTCAAAGTGAAAAAGTTTGTGCCGTGCAAAGCATCAGAGGCCATGAGAACAACATACCATGCTTGAGCAACCAAGCACGATTCAGATTTACATACTGTCACATGTCACACCTTGCCATGTTAAATAAAAGACTGCCAAAAAACAGCAAGAGACAGACAGGCAGGTGTGTGCTTGGCTCAGAAGCACAATGCTCTAGTGCCACACAAGAAAAAAGACTCCAGCCAGAAGTGAGAACACACTTGTCACACAAAATGGGATTTATTGAGAATGTAAGAGGAAAACTTGGCAAATATTTTTTTTAAAAGTCAGGTTTTAAATTCATCCTGGATACTTTCTGTTTTAACAAGAAACTAAGAAAACCTTAGCCATAGGGTAAAATATAACAATTCATTGATGTGTTGTATTTATTTAATTCATACATTCACACCCTGTGAGACAATGCAAAATCACATGCTGAATACAGGTACTTGAGGGTCCACTCTGCAGTCCTGCACTTTCCCCAACAGAGAACGCATAGAGAGCTTTTTAATGTGTTTGCAGGAAGCAGACAAAATAAAGCCTAAAACATTTCATTATTGGGTCCCTCAGTTACAAATCTTCCATATTTAAAGTGATGTAAGAAGGAATGGCAACATTACAAAGTAGTGGTAAACGCTTTACTGTTATTAAATTAAATTAAATCATACTGTCCCAACTTTTCTTTTCCTACTTGCACAGATTGAAATATCGCCTATAGTGGACCAATTATTATTTCTAATCATACCATACTACAGTATATACTACACTACACTATACTATACTATGATATATGATATT
>JAYDZG010000001.1:13394011-13404823 GCA_034509265.1 Microcambeva bendego | reverse complement strand
TTCCTGCTGCTGTTCCTTTAAATATTGATACTATTTTTACTAATATACTAAATCAGTTGGCTGTTACTAAGTTTCACTAACTACAATTTGTAAAGGTTGTCAAGGACTGTTATTCTTACACATTGAGATCTGTTACAACCCTGTGTCATAGCGCACTGCTGGAGAGCGTCTGTGATAAATGATGCTTGAAAAGCACTCAGATCAGTCACTGTTAAGAATGTGGCTTTAAGTGCACTGGGACAACTTCATTTCCAGGGGTTAATATGACTTGCCCTTTTCAAAATAACAGGAATTTAAGCATATCTGGATGTCACTTCAAAACCTTGGGTCATTGGTGAGGTGATCGATGACAGAGGTTGATGCGTATATGTTACAATGACATGTACATCTTTATGTGATTATTCTTCCTGTCTATTATTCAAGGAGACATTTCCATTCATTTTACCCTTAATACAGCCCGGTCTCTAGCCAGGTTGTAGACCACAGACTCAAACAAAAGCAAAAAAGTAAAATGTAATAAAAGTTAAAAGTAGGATAGAAACTAAAAAAATGAAAGAACACAGATAAATATTGTAAAATTAGTTTTGTAGAACTTGTAGAATTAGTAGAATTAGTAATTGTTATTGGTAAGTTAAAAGTAGTAATAGTCATGTCAAGTAGAGATATTGGTTTGGTTATTTATTATATATCCTTTTAAGTAATTGAAGACTTAAATGATACTTGGATTTAAGTATCATTGGTTGTAAAAATCTGACTGGTACTAATTACACTTTTGTTATTTTAGCTTATAAACATAAGTAGTATCAGTAATATGATTATAAGATATAATGATTTAACTTTCCCACAGGGGAAAGTTTGCAATGTTACAGCAGCCGTTAAGAATGTTAATAACCTTTAAGAATGTTTCTAAAAATAGAAATGTAAATATACACATACAATAAAATGAATAAAATGTAAAAATATACATTGCACTATTTTTAAATGCTGCTGAACATAGTTTAAAACATAGTATAATGATTGTGATGCTGACTGTCAATGTTGGTGTATTTATAGTATTTAAGGACAGGAACACATATGAACACAATTGAAACATTGCTTTAGCACAGAGTATAAATCATGGTCAATTTGTACTACATCATATATAAAGCATTTGAAATTTCCAAATTGAAGTCTGTCCTTTCTCACTGATCTCGCTCAGAAAGGGAAAGAAGCTGCAATCCCCTTTAACACTGTTAAATGTCCTAAAGGGATTTAAACCTAGAGCACTGACTTGATGCTGTCACAGCAGATTGATGCTGTGACGTCTAACGCACACTACTACCTCATTTCACCTTTAAAACCAAATAGTTACCATTTTCATGAAATTAAGAACTTCAAATTTAACTATGTAGAGAAACGATAAAATATTGAAAAATAAATTAAGCATTAAGTTATGAATAATTGCTGCATTTGTCTCTGGCTAATTGAGATGCTAGCAAGAATGTTAGGGCTCAGGAGAATAATTTGTCAGTGGAAAAACACAGAATGGTCCAATTTATTGCTTGCTGCAGGCAGAGAAGTTTCACCAGCCTTTGATCAACCTTTTTAGGTCAGTAAGACTTGAAATACAGAGAAAGGTCTTAGAGAACCAGAAAGAAAAAGTGTTTCCACAAAAATGGGAAGAAGTATTTCTGTGGCTGTGCAATGTTTGGTTGTGTGGGTATGATAAATTCTTCATGGGGCAACAAAATACAGAGTTATAATAGGAAGAAATCACCTATGCTGTTTATTTGGCATTTGTCAAGGAAGTGCGTAAAACATTCACAACAAATATGGCTGCATATATATCTGCAAGTTTAACTTCTCAGTCTATTTACCCTTCATGTCAGATGAACTGACTATAAATTAACAATACATAAGACTTATGTACAAACAAGGTTGTTGAAATACGAAAATTGAGCTCGAGACTAAAAGTGGAGCAACCCATGCAAACCCATGACAGTTAATTCAGTAAAAGAGTTACATACAAAGCTTCGCTACAAAGCAATTCTGGAACACTAGAGATAAACAGACTTTGCTTAGTGAATACATAGTTATATTTAATTATGCATCACATTTGCCATTTTGAGATCCTAGCACATACGACTTTGTGGAGGGACCAATAGTGGTTAACACTTACTATTTGTGTGCTGCAGATATTCTTGTGAGAATCTCTTTATTTAAAAATAATAATTTACTCTAAAAACAACTAAATTAATTATTGAGCGGTTGCTGCTGTCTAAAGAACAATTTATTAATATTACCGTTTTGTTGATTTGTCATTTGTATGCATTTTAGTGTAGTCAATATATGCATGGTTGAATTGTTAGTGAGTTTAAAAATATATAATAATTTCAATCTATAAAAGTAAAATGCCACAAGATAATGATTGATACATATTAAGTCAATCACTTTATCCTGATCAAGGTTGTGGTGGGTATGATTCTACTGGGAAACACTGGACACAAGACAGAAATATTGCCGATGATGTGTTCCGCACTGCAAAGTGATAGCCTAATAAACTGCTGCGCAACCTGCCTTAAGGTTAACCAGAATTGCATGACGATAGCCGTGCATTTTAATGTGTTTATAATTGTTTAAACTACACTCCCATTGATGTTAAACTTTTTTATTACATTTATTTCATTCCACCATTTTTCAGTTTTTATTGTCCTTTATAGTTCATTGTTCTGCACCTCTGCGCATTTTGCCTGCTCATATCTAGTTAACCTTGACAGCATTTGGAGCAATGAGTCTTTGCAGGGCAGGGAAGAGACTACTCCACTCATGCCCTCAGCCCATTCATTATCCTGCAGAATGATCCCAGGTCGCAGGGCTGGAAATTTTAATTATGTGGGCCGTAAATGGAGAAATTAAAGAGCACACTGGAAAATGCTGAATCCGTATAATGAAGTTTTTGGTTGGCAGAGCCAAAGGTGAAAAACTACAGTATCCTGTTCTGCACATTCAGTCCACAACCGTGCACATCTATCTGAAATGTGTGCTCTGACAGCTGTCTTTTAGAGCCAAACACTGCCATTATTCTGGTTTATGAGCTCAGGTTAAAATACTACACAGCACTCACAGTTTAACAGCTACAGCTATGTCTCTCTGGCTTGTGAAATTGCAGTTCTAAGCAGTAAAATGGGACTTAAGGTTTATATCCCGAGCTGGTTTGTAAATTACAGGGAGATTCACCTTCACTTACAGTTGGTGTCAAAGCAAGAGAAATGAGTTTGTGCTGCAGTCACTTGATCCTTTGGGGCATGTGTAGATCAATGATCCGGGCTGCTTTCCTGTGGGTATAGTGGACTTAATTATTATACATCAGGCATTAACTTGGCACTTGCTGCTGACCACTGTTTGGGTGCAACTTGCCATATTAACCAGCTAATTATAATTACCTTATGGGTCACTCTTTTGTAGTTTTTACCCTATTTGTCCTAATAGGCTAAATTTAATTATAGTTCAGGTGCTGATTAGGATTCTGTACTTGAGGTTATTGTATCAATAAATACAAAGGTTTAATAGTTTAATCCCAATACAATAATAAAACATCAAACACAATGCAATATATATTTGTTCTAGTATATATTGGAGCTACTAAAATTGCCTGAAGTGTGTGTACCCTGTGTTGGATTGATGACTTGTATCCAGGATGTGTTGCTCAGTGACTTAGACCCACAGTAACCCTGACCAGGATAAGCAGTGGTAAAACAGACAATTGTGCAAGGAACATGTCACAGTAAATTTACACGGTATTTGTTCAGTACTAAATTGTAGTCCCAGACAGTTGCCTTAAAATGTAATTAAAAGCTGTTAAGACTACTCAAACGTGTTTTAGTGTTTATGTATTAAGCCAATAACAAAACAGCCCAATAATGCATCTTTTTAACCGTTAACTAATTTTAACATTTAACATTTTATTTTAACATTTTCCCACCATCATTATTGAGAAGAAACCAGTCCAGAAAATATTAGCAGTATAGAATGGGCTTAGAATTGGACAAAAGCCCTGTGGAAAAATCATAAAAGCTTTTCTGCCCACCACAACATCATTAACGGGAGCACGTAAAATGTCTCCTAGGAATGTTAATGTGAGCCGGAAAACTCTATTTCTCTATAAGGTAGAAGAGTGAGAGAAGCATTTGGAGAAGCGCTGTGGTGATGCATTAATTAGGCAAAAAACTGGAAGAAGGTTCAACCTAAGGGAGATACCACACTGAGAAACCATTAAAGAGCAAGAGGGTTCTTCAGCTCTTAGTGTTCAGTAGAGGAATGAGACAATATAGTGCTTAAGAAAGTCTTGAATTTGTTGCAAATCAGAATTTTTTGAACTCATTCACTGGCACAGTTAGTTAACTAGATACTTCAAGACAACATGAGTCCAGAGAACTTGTGTTTAATAGTAAGTCTAAATCAGAGTGACCGACCAAATATTTGTGCTTTCAAACTACAATAGTTTTCATGGATTTTAACCTCAGCAACCTTCGTGCAATATTCACACAATGTGGGAAATTTACCTTTTTACGTTTACTTACTGCTGACAGTTATCTATGCCTTGTAATGCTCTTAATTCTCTTTAGAAGAGATTTCAGCTCCTCCGCTGGCAATCCTGCTATTCCTTAGAAGCCATGATGTATACTTGCTGCTATTTGGCCCCTTATTTCATTCTGGGGACTTTCTGGATTTGCAGTATTTTGGGGTTTTGAGGTGGCATGTTTCTGGCTCGAACTATTGTCTGTAAATACACATGATGCATGCAAGGCCAGATGTTCGGGGCAGCTTGTCAAATTAAGTTCTATGCCATGCCTGTTCTATCTGCGTTCTCTGTTCTTCTCACTGTCCCTTGGTTAAAACGTCTTTCAGTTTGCAATTCACACATGAGATGTGACCCTTCCTGTTATGAGAATTTTCTTTCAGAAAATTAACTCGGACCTGGAAACAAAAACTTTTACAGATGTTAAAAACACCATAAACAATAATTTCAAATTTTAAACAAAAGGGCCTTGCTCAGGGGTTTAACAGAGGCAACATGTAGTTCAGTATCTAAACCACTGAATTACCAGTGCCCAGAATATCTTGCAACTTCACTTTTGAGATCCATATCATCTTAAACAGTTTGGGCATCCAGCATAAAAACCATACCAAATCACTTATGCTGACCATGATCTGATGTAGTGACTGAGACCAGGAGGAGAAAGGATTATCTTAATCCGTATGCAAGCAGCAAATAGTGGGAATGTGATATTTAGATTCATGGAAGACATTATACACCACAAGTAATTGAAGGTTGTAATTACCACTGGCCATTTTTGTTGTTTATAGAGTAAATAAACTTTAATGCATGTGATTTTCTCAGTTATATATTTAGTTTTGAGTTATTTTGTTATTAAACTATTAATAGCAAATATTTGAAGGGTACTGTGTTATTTACCTTATACGTAGCTATAAAATTTATAATATACAGTAGTCTTATTATAAAATATAGTGCCAACTTTCTGTAAAGTATTCTAAAATAGTTATTTGTTGTAAGTTGTGTAGCATTTCTTTTTCTGTTAAGCCAATTTAAAATATTATTTTCACAGAAGATGCTTTTAAATGTAATATTGTCTAGTATTATGTGCATAGTGTCATAGTTTCATAGTTTAAAAAGCACATTTAAATGCAATATGCTACAATATAAAGAGGATTTACTCAATATGAAGACAATATAATTAATAGATGCAAAACATACACACATCGCATCACAATTACCACTTAAACTGTGTGAATAATAGGGACAAAGCATGCAAACAGTAAACTTGCAGCGGATTTTTTAAAACAGAGGGGGTTGTTTGAGTAAAGCCTAACATTAACGCCTGTCCCCAAGAGCACTGCACCATCCTTGGCTAGGCATGGAAGACTGATGAGCATGTTGTGGCAATGAAGATGAAGGAATGGAAGAGGCCTCATCCTTACACTAAACCCATAAGCACACTAACTGAACATGAAGGGCTGTGTCCGCTGCTCTAACTGCAGAGGGAAATAAAAGTGTTCAGCCAGGGCCGCTCGTCCATAAGTCACAGGGGTAATGATCTCAGACTGCAGAAAGGGTAAAAGCGATGGCTGCAGCAGCCCCCAGACACTGTCAACACACACACACTGATATATGAGCCTCACAGGTCACTGACATTAATGCCACTATGTTCAGCACGTTATAACAGAGTTAAAGTCAGATGCCAGCAAATCCCTTTTGTCATGGGCCAATGCAGGATATGTGTGTCTCATGATATGATAGAGGTAAACAAAAATCAATCTAAGGACTGAGTACTGTATTGTAAGTGATAGTAAGCAAAAGAAAAGGGTTCTGATTTTGTCTTATTCTAAATAACTAAGTTTGAAATTAAACAAATATTTTGTAATGATAAATACAGAATTTTTGGTTGAGGCCCTTTTCCCTCCATTTTGTCTTACAATAACAGAGACATTTATTCTGTACAATGTTCCAAATTCCTCTGTCACAATATGAAGGTAACTAAATACCATCCCCTCCAATGTGTCTTTTATGTATTTAACATACAAATATAACATGCTCCTTCAACCATGTCTGTAAATTTAAAAGAGCATCTATGAACATTAAAATTACCTGGGAGAACTAATGAGGGTAGAGAATATTCAGCATTGTTTTTTCTCATACACATGCCAGATGGCACATTTTTTATGCTGGAAGGCCTTCCTGACACAACCATCTTGGGATAGGCACTGAGAGTGTACTGGCAAATACACGTCCCAGTGGCTACTCCGATACATCAGCCCAGTGGTTCCAAAAGTGGGCATAAATCTATTGCAAAGGGGGGACAGCAAGGCAAATTAACTAGTGATCGGAATTACGGCTTTTTGAGGGGAGCCGGATCTTTTGGCTCCATTGTTGTTAAAGACAAAAACATGGCTCTTCGGGGTTTTTTTGTACAGGCAGTGAGGAGCACTAACTAATAATGTATGGAACAGAAGTGGCCACTATGCTAAACCTTTTTGCGCAATAGACAAACTGAAGTTGCTCTGCATCAAGTTGCATGAATTCGTTTCTGATTTAAAACATGAGTGCTATGAAGAATCAGATTTAACGTAATTAAACAAGTTTGTTTATAAATTAAGCTTGGAAGTAAGAAATGTGTATGTGTTGGGGGAGAGGGTGAAAGGGGGCATGAACATATTGTCATCTACTGCATTCGCCAATCATGTTCGTGCATACATCTCACCAACCAATAGCACAGCTGAGATTCAAAAATGAAAATTAATGAAATTATATGGCCTCATTTGATTTAGGTCATTCTCGTACATAGCCTTGTTTAATTGTTTAATAATAAACCATTGTAAAGTTATATCATAATGAAATTATTTATTTACATTTTTTTGTAAATTGGGATCCATAAATAGAAACTGCAATTTCAAAACCAAGCTACGTTTAAAATCCTTTTACTCTCCCTAACACACACACACACACACACACACACAAACAAACACACGCATAAAGAGGAAGCTGCCAGAAGACTTGCTCCACTCAATTACTTTGTAGTGTGATAATTAACCAATTCACTCTGCACTGCCAATTCTCAAAGGGGTCTTTGAACTAATTGTTCTCATTGACTCAATTAATTATTTGTTTGCTGTTTTAATTATTTTCAGATATTGAAAATGGAAATCAAACAGAAGGCCAGTGACTGGTGGCAAAAATACAATCTTAAATGAAAGATGTGATGTTAGAATAGAATAGAAAGAATATTTTGTCAGTAAATATTTGATGCTATTGTTTGTTTATATTAAAAGATACTTTAGAAAGTTGATACAAAAGTCTGATGCCAATCAGATATTTAGTTAAATTGCCCAAAAGTACAAAATTCAGTGGTCTATTGTGTTAACATTTTTGGCATTTAGCAGACATCCTTATCCAAACTAACAGTACTGGGACAATATATTGTTCAAGCAATTGAGAGTTAAGGTTCTTGCTCAAGGGCCATCAATGGCAGCCTTCCAGTGGTGAAGCTTGAACCATCAACCTCTGGATTACCAGTCCATAAGTACCTTAACTTCTACCCAACAACTGCCCTATGTGCTACACCTACGAGGTGAAGAAGAAAACTGGCCGTCAAAACTGACTGTTACAAAATGTGGTAATAAATTTCTGCTGAATGGTAGAAGTAATCAAACACTGAACATAGGTGACAGTGCCAAAGCCAAACAAGCTTTACTCTGCCGAATTTAAAAGGAGAATCAACTAGTCTCAGTTCTTGCAAGCAAGAGTGGGTTCATGACAAACTTTGTAAGAGTCTGCTAGTTCAAGGACAGTGTTTCTCAGCGTTGGATTGCAAACATTTCAGGTATTTCACCAAATAAAGTTCATCATTTCATGAACAGATTCAGGGAGTTAGAAAATCTCATTGCGTAAAGGTCTAAGGCAATTGTTTGACAGGGCAAAAGTCCTTTCTAAATACACATCATATTATCTTTTTGACTGTGACCACCAATTAAGTAACTTCCGATTAGCTTTACTTCATACAATTTCACTTAAAGTTGTAGTACACTGAATTAATTTGGTCTCCAAATGTGATGTCCTCTCGCTTGGCATAAAATGTAATTTCTCTCTGGTCAGTGCCAACGTCCTGCCCTAAATTTGCATCAGACCAGCAGAGACATTAAATTCTTAGTGGCCTGTGGCGTACATCCAAAATGCTCTCAACAAAAGCTAATATTCTTCTACAATGTGCCAGACCTGTCGAACCTCTCCAATGACTGCCATATGGGACAAAAATAAATATATTGCAGTGGCTTAGCCCAGACCAATCTGAGCACGGCATGGATTCAGAAGACATTCTAGCAACTGCACCAAACTTTCCTGATTCATCTCAACAAGACAGAGTCACTCTTTAGGGACTTTCACTATTATTTATCATGCATGTTTAAATGCTGTGCTCATTTGTTTCCATTCAATAATTCACCCTTCCTTAAATATTCATTTAACATCTGGTTTTTAACAGGGTCCTTTATCCTTTTCCTCTTTTTCTATGTTTTCCTTTTCAGCTTTGTAATCATATCTAATTATTCATGGGCTCCAAGACTCAGATTACATAAAACATGCACACGATTCCTTTTTGCTTTTTCTCATTAAAAATATTCTTTAAGAAGCTTAAACACTTCCCAGTGCTCCACTTGTGAAAATTGGACATTCTATTCTTTTGTACGCATTTAAGCTTGTTCTTGAAAAAGATGATCTCTGTTTGTATCTTGGGGATCCTTATTTCATATATATTTCATGCAAATGAAACACTGTATGATGCATTCAGTTACCACAATTTAGCATAATTTAAACTATTAGAAAACATTTAGACAATTATCTTCTGAAACTCCCCAAAGTGGCTTTCATGTTTAAGATGTAAAAATAACAATGTGTTTAACAGCTTCATTGTTATGTCCTTAAATAAATTACTTGCAGAATTTACATCTTTGCTTGTAAAACATTCATAACACTAACAAGGAATTCATTAATAAGCTGATCCAAGCCAGACTAGAAATATCTACAATGAAATACAGACATGAAAAAGAGCATGTTAGAGTTGCATTTATGGCATACTAAAAACTTTTTTTATTTAATGTATTAATTACGTTCAATATGTTGCTATGCAGACATCATAAAGGAGAATTTCCTTTACTTGTATATATACATACACACATGCACAAACAATTAAAACAATTATGTTGTAAAAACAATTAACAATTATGTTGAGTTAAAAAGTTATGGAGAATTTCTTTGTTCACTTTAAAAAATAGTAATAATTACTATTACAGTATAATAACATTTTTGCATATTTATAATTGTTTTGTCGATGGCATTTATTATTTAAATTTTATATATGTATTAACAAAACATATAATATTTATTTCATTTATTTGTTGAATCTATGCTTCATTAAATTCATTCAAATCTTTTTTATTAAAACAACATAAACAAAGTGGTTCTAAGATGACTATATCTCTTTGTCACAATTATACATTATTGAATATTGCTTTAAAACTATATTAATTAAGTTTATCGGAAGAGCACGTTGATATAATTTGACCCATCAATATATAATGATGTAAATATAGTGTCATTCTGTTTGCCATCACAGTATAAATACTTGGTGATTGTTATACTCCAATTAAAATTAATGTATAAATGTAATATGTTTAAAGTAATTTATTACTAGATAGGTTTAGTACATGATAGCCACCAAAACACAAGTGTGATATAAATTTGATACAAGGGACATTGTTACAGATTTCCCTATTAATCCCCAATTAAAACAGAAAAACGTGTTTCTCTTCTTCTTCTAAGCATGTGTTCCAAAAAGTAAATATGCTTTTGTTAATTAAAATGTAAATGCCAACAATAATGCCCAAAATACATCAATCAGAATTGACATACACATTGGCAGCAAACCCCTAAACTTTAAAATCTGTGCTAGCCTTTATTTGTGAACAATATCAGTCTTAAAGTCAATGCAAACATTACCACAGCAAGAGATGAAACAATACTGTAAACTTTTAATTTTATTGGATTAACAAGAATGCTTGATCAGACTGAGCAAATAGCAGTGTGTTAATTAGAGATTATACTGAATGATCCTGTGCACACAGAGCATCATTTTGGTTGAGCAAAAAGCCACTAATACATGAACACACTCATCTCCACCAGCAAACCGAATAGTCCGAACCATGGCAAAATCATGGCATACTGAGGTGAATGTACAATATACAGTAGCAAAGTTTTTATCA
>JAYDZG010000001.1:13351416-13368388 GCA_034509265.1 Microcambeva bendego | reverse complement strand
ACAGCTAAATATTGAGTGCTGTAAATGCTCATACTTTTCATGTTCAGACTTTTCAGTTGGCCAACATTTCTAAAAATCCTTTTTGTGTATTGTTTTAAGTAATATTCAAATTTTCTGACATACTGAATTTGGTATTTTCATTAGTTGTCAGTTAGAATCATCAAAATTAAAAGAAATAAACAATTAAAATATATCAGTCTGTGTGTAATGAATGAATATAATATACAAGTTTCACTTTTTGAATCGAGTTACTGAAATAAATCAACTTTTTCCATGATATTTTGATTTTATGACCAGCACCTGTAGTTATGCAAATAAATGCAAGATATGGCACTTTGATACAATGCAAAGTAGTCGATGTACAGTTTATATAACAGTGCATTTGCTCTGCCCTTAAAATAACTCAACACACAGCCATTAATGTGAGTTTCTTCAGAAACTGGGCCTCAGGGCAGTAATTCTAACATGATAAAGACCCCAAACACAACCACAAGACGAACACTGAACAAGACACTGAGGGTAAAGGTGTTGGGTGGAGCAGCAGGAGTCTCCAGACCTTAACCCTATTGCGCATCTTTGAGGCATCCTTAAATGGAAGGTAGTGGACCGCAAGGTCTCTAACATCCACTAGCTCTTTGATGTCTCTATAAAGGAGTGAAAGAGGATTCCTGTGGCAACATGTGAAGCTCTAGTACACTCCATGCCCAAGAGAGTTAAGGCAGTACTGGAAAATAATGGTGCCCCAAAAAATATTTACATTTTGGGCACAATTTGGCCATTTTCACTTTGGTGTACGGTACACACACACACACAATGTTTATTTTATTTTTTGTAGATCAAACTAATCAAGTCATCACTTACCTGCTCTTCTTTTAAGGCAAAAAACTGGGGCTCGCTGCCCAGCTTCGCCCATGGTTAGACCATGATTGATTACATTGAATGTAATATTGAACAAAAATATTGACTCAGCTTTGCTTTCCTCAGTGGCCTACGTTTCATGTATGTGCTGCCTCATCGTACCTTACACCTGTATTAGTCATTTTAGGTTTCTTTTGTTCCCTGACAAATGATTGAAGTGTTCCTCTAATTGAGTTTGTACAGGTGTTACATAAGAGGGGCCCCAGTGTGCTAAACCATGCAATTTGTCTTCAGAGTTTTGCAAATAAGTGATTTACAATTATGTGAAATGAAATTGTGCTTAGTGCAGTTTGGAGCTTTGGTAATTAATTTGTGTGTTTATTAAATAGTAATTTATCTGTTAAAGGTACAAAGAAATGTATTGGGGGGTTTTTTTGGCCGGCCAACAATTATACCATCAGTAATGATCTTTATTAATATATCAGCATTAACACAGCAGCAGTTCAAAGTGCTTTGCAGGACAATAATGACAACATGAGAGGTGGCATGGTAGCTTAGTGAATAACACTGTCACCTCACAGCAAGAAAGTCCTGGGTTCGATCCCCTGGTGGGGCAGTATGAGTCCTTTCTGTGTGGAGTTTTCACGTGTCTGTGTGGGTTTACTTGAGGTTTCTCCTCAGTTCAAAAACATACAAGTGAGTCTATGACTAGGTTTGATATAACCTTGTGAACTGATGAAACTTTCATCTCACACTTTCAGTGAAGAGTCGGACTGAATCTCAAGTGTCGGTCTCAGATGAAGCATGGTACTTTACTTCGAGATTTAAAGTCGGAATAAAGCCATTGCATCCTGCTCATGGTAAAATCGAGATGCTTTTGTTTATGTTTAATAATTTGGCATTTTATTTTATTACTGTGTTTTATTTGTTATCCTGGTCAGATCCATTATGGTCCAAGTATTTAATCAGACTGGCCACTTCTCTCAGATCTGTTTAACTATGAACCACCAACTCCACAAACAGTGAAACTCAAGACAATGTTTACTAGTGAAACTTAACTCTTAAATGAGTGGAACTAAACAGATGTGTGGCTTAAGATAACCACTGGTTAATTTTACTCCAATTGTTCTTAGTCATGTGATCAGAGTACAGATTTATCCATGAACAGAAATGAACTCGAGTTTGAGGAATCATTTTCATACATGAATTGGCCAGAAATCTGACCCTAACCCTACTGAAAGTAGTTGGGATGTGTTCGACTAGAAGTTTTGACTATCCTGTTGTCAATACAATATCTTGCCTAAAATCTAATGGAAATCTAGACAGAAATAAAAGTGATGTTGCTTCACATTGATGAACCTATACCTCTGTAAATGCATGCCAATATATCAGCGTCCAGTAATATAGTAAAACCACAAATGCCCTGACCTGACAGAGTTTAAAACAATGAATGCCACCCCACATCTGACTTATAACACCACATCTTCCATTCATCATCATTCTAAAACCAGCCAATTTGACTCAATCATGTTAAATTACTTAGATTTTGGTTCTAAATGAGGCATCTTAGCCCATGTCTGTATCATGTTACTCATTTTCTTGCTGTCAAAGGACATGCACTGAATATTTTTTGTGTTATTAAACCTGTAGTTAAGTGTTGGTGTATGCTTAGTTGTGTACCCTTACTGTAATGTGTTACTGGTCGCTGTTGTGTGTGTGTCTGCATTTTTAATATGCATCTGCTAACCAAAAAAACACACTCATTTTCTCTCTCTGTATGTGTGTGTGTGTGTGTGTGTGTGTGTGTGTGTGCGTGCCTGCCCACGACGGGAAGTGGGACATGTGTCAGACGGTTGAAACAGTCATTAGGTCTTTTTTTCTAACTGCACATTCTATTGTACAATCTGTTCTACTTTTTTATTTTATTTTTTGTTTTACTATTTTTACTTTTAACTTCCTGACACTGAAGTATGAGTCACTTGGAGTTACAATTTAACCTTAAACAAAGAACAGATGTCATTCTATTTTGGTATTGTCTTTTGGTTGTCATATGATTTGGTGACAATAAACTTTGAAATGGCAACCATACCCGAGTTTCTATACATAACCTAGCACATCACAGTAACAAAAATAATACTTTAAGTGTTTAAGATTTGATTTAATAAATTATAATATGTATAAAGTCTTAAGAATGTCATCTTATAACAAACTAGACATAAAGAATGTATGGTATTGTACTTCTTTTAAATTAACTTAAAGTGCACAAGAATGAAAGTACAAAGAATGATGTACTAGTAAGACTAGATTTACAGGTATAATTTGATTTGATGAGTTTCATTTGCAGCCTTTGAACTGTTCAGAGTATTCATACCCAATTTTTCCCAGAAAAATAAATACTTCAGGCTATTTACATATTTCTCAAAATGAAACGGCGTACTCTGAAATAAGCTGCAATGTTGATTATAACGTGTTGAATTATAGTGCACAACTTGGCACACATTAACAAGTAATATTTTTTAAAGCATTTCACATAACCTTCCTATTTTAGTGTTACATTTTAAAATGCATGTTAATACACAATATTATTTTCATTCTCACATTAAAACTCTCACTTGCTTAATACTTTTCATCAGACAAGGGTTACATTATGTGCAACTATTTGCATGACAAGTCTTTTAGGTTTAAATATTATTAGCTTTAAAGTTTTAAAGGCATGATTTCTTTGTTGTTGTGACTGATGATTTAGTTTAACGGGTTTAGTTATATTAGGTGTAAACCAGGGTTGTGAAAGGTTAGTTTTGCAAATTCAAATGATTTAATTCTGTAAAAAGGTTAAAAGGTGATAAACATATATACTGTATATTTATGAAAGATTTTCAAGTACAAAAGGCAACTTTTAGAGGTTAATCCAATTCAACTTCAAAGTTAAAGTCTATATTGTGTTGAAATAATGTTTTATCTCCATCACAGAGAGGATATTCTTCTACTGTTTGCTTTTGTCATAGTTTTGCTGGTAAATATAACCCTGGTTTACAAAACCTAAATTGCAAATTCGAATGACTAATTGAATGACATCTGATTGCTGTATCATACATAAACCTAAACAATATAACAACAAAAAGCTTTAAAAACTCTCATAGAAAAATAATATGCAACATGTAATGACAACACTATTTCATAATGTTCGTTTTATCAGTGGTAAGTAAGGACTGACCATAAATGGCTTTGTAGCGTAAAAAGGCCTCCAAACATTGGATAGCAATATTGTCCACTTGTGGGTCAAATTTGTTAGCAAAAAGATGTTTCTGTCTTACAATCCAGTTGAGGTCCCCTGCTCCGTAAATACACACTGCATGTCTATGTGTACCAGTGCATGGTAAATATGGTGCCCCTTTCAACAAGCTACCTTCATGATAACTCCACTTCACCAGCCTTGCTATGGACATCATGTCCGACTCATCATATTTTTGGTTAGGTGGGTTAGAACCAGGAACAGAAGGCATCCTCTGTAATGTAGCCCACATGTGCTCGTCTGGACTATAAGTGTCCTTTTCCCATTCGATGAAGTCCTGAATCATTGGACTGCTAAACAGATGCTCCACAAATTCTCTAGTAACCACAAAATAAGCATTTCCAGTGTACATTGGAGTATCAATAGGTGGACGGGTCTTTTTAATGCTCGTCCTTATCACATTCTTTGAGACATTATGATGGTACTCCCAGCGTAGCTTTTTGTTTGAGTTTGTGACTTCTGACTCCATACTGTTCTTTCCATTGAGATGGTTCAGGGACTGAACAATCTCAGCGTTGGTCTTTATGGGGAAATCTGTGCCACAGGTGTTAAGCAGGTACCTCCACTTGACTGGATGTTTAAGAAGGTCCTCCATGCAGTTGAGGTCTGCTTGAACTCGAGACCAGGAGGCATATACCACACTCTCCAATTTACTGCTCAAAAATACATTGGGAAAACAAGATGTGATAGCCTTCACCGCTTCGATGAAGATGTCTGAAGACTTCTTGTCCACATGAACACAGTAGACATTCTGTGGAGTATACACAGCGCGCAGGAGCCTCTCAAACATCTCGATCTTTTCATGAATCACCATGGAGTAAGCAATTGGGAAGTCTTTTTCCTCTTTGCTCAGAGGAACGGTTAGAAAGCCTCTGTCTGTGATAAAAGCTCGGCAGTCCGTTGTTGCATTGATGTAAAACTTCTCAGAGAAAGTAGATTTTATTTTGTTTGAACTGAGAAGCTGGCTGAAGTGGTCTTGATCAACTCCATCCATATCACCTTGGATAATCGCTGAACATGACTGCAGTTCCACAATATCCTGCTTGATTAGTTTGGACATTTCCACCTGCCTACTCTCCATGCAATGTCTTCTTGGAGTGTTAAATGCAAGGTAAGTAAGAAAGATTAAAATGAGTAAAAATATACATCGTCCCATCTTTTCTTTTTTCTTCATCATTTTGAGCAAATTGCTGTTCCGGCTACAAAAATAAGAAGAACCACCCAGCAGTGAGTGAGTGCAGTAAATGGTTCAGCATCAAATGAAGAGATTGTAGGAAGTAACTAAGGTACACTGTCATGCTTTCAAGGGAGGTACTCACTAGAGGTGTGGTTTTTAGCTCTACGTGCATAAATATAAGGAAATACAGGCTGCCAGATAGGGACCAAAACCTAGATTAAGCTGATAAGATATTTTTTTTTATTAATATTTGATATTACAAAAAGCAATCCCTATTTGCTATTATTGATATTTCTATGAAGAAAAGAGCATAACGTACTATATTACAACAGAAATAACAAGTATGAAGTGACTTAACTACAATATTGTGTACTGCATTTTCAAGTATTATTATATATGTCAGCTTTTTTAAAGTATGTAAATTAAAGTTAATTTTGTTCACCATTCTGTCAGGTGTTTAAGTCTAGCATGCCTTTAGATTAACAATGTCTGAGGAAGGTGTATGTCTAAATTGGGAGGTATGCTTGACAATATGTCTCAAGACTGGATAAAAAATAAGTTGGGTTGCTGTCAGGAAGGCAGTCAAGTAAGAACTGTGTCACATAATGTATACAGACCAAATGATCTGAAACCAGGTTTTAAAAATGCTATTAGCAAATCATAAGTCTAATCTCACAGAGGAGCACCCAATGCATACACTGCATAGGTGTGGCTTTCAGCTTCCCATGCACAAAAATGTGCTTGTTCACACAATAAACAAACTGTAAGTTCAGCAAACAGAAAAAGAATCACCAATTATAATTCCCTTATGTAGGCGAAGTTTAAACCTTTCATATAGTCCAAACATTGAAAGTGGCTGCCATTAATCAAAAATAAAAACCAATAAATGTGCCTGATGACTAAAAACAAGAATTATTCCAGGCTTAAAACAAACAAAAAACTGCAACAACGTATATTATATACACTATTCCATCAAAAGACACCAAGTAAACTATAATACCCACTTTAAAACTTAAGAGGTCTGCTAAACTTTTAATTAATTACTGCATTACAGTCCAAATAAAAAATAGCATATATTACACTGTTCATGTTTTGCTTTGAGCAAATACAGTTAAATTTACCTGAGGTAGAAAACTGTCAGATACATCACATGACAAGAAGCTGATGAACCTGAAACCCTAAAAATGGGAGGGGAGAGCAATGTGGTCTGGTGAGTTGCTTCCAGGATGTTCTACATCTAGACAGGAATATTATGTTTGGTGAACAATGGAGAACAGTAAAGCTTTTCCCCCCGGCCTCCTGATTTGAAGATTTATTCATCATGAAACCTTTAATAGAAAGTAAATCTACACCCCTTTACAACAAAACATTGAATGTGTCAGATCCTTCCAGAAGAACAGCATAAAACAGTGCACTGGAGAAAAAAGTGGCCTTACGGAGTAGCTGGGTGTGGAAATGAGGGAGGTGAACACAACACTAAAAGAGTATTCCTGCCTACCTGTAGGGTTTCTAGATTAGAGTCCACTGTGACTAGGATAATGTAGTTACTGAGGCTGAGTGAATGAATGAATGAATGAATGAATAACTACAACTACAGTAGTGTTAAGAAAATGGATAAAAAAATCAATATAATGTAAAATCTTTATAATAATTTTTCAATAAATTTAAATAAATGCAAATGCACCGATAATAAATCATAACAGAGGATCAATCAGGAATATTAAGCTGTTAAAAATAGTCAGCATTTTTCATTAAAACATGTGTATACACTTCACTTGACTTGACTAAAAATTACTGAACTTTAGTGGCATAATCATTTTGAGATCGGTGTTGCATGGACTCGACCAACTTCTGGTACCTGAACAGGTATTCCCAGTCAGGAATGATTTTACTACATTCCACAGTTCTTCCACAAGTTTTGGTTTTGCTTACTAAAAAAAGTTTCAGAAGTTCACAAGTTCTCAGTGGGATAGACGTCAGGGCTGGCCAATCTTGTTTGTATGTAAATATGATTTGGGAGAGTGTCATGTTGAAACACCCATTTTAAGGCATTTCTTCTTTGGCGTAGGACAACATGCGGTCCTCAAGTATTTTGATATTTTCAAACGGATCCATGATGCCTTATGTGCAATAAACAGGCCCATGCTTTCTTCTGTGTCTTTCAGGTTGCCACTTTAAGATATTTGAGATCATTTTGGCTGAGCAGACTTTATTTTTCCCCTCCACAATCAACTTGTTAATGAAGGTATGCTCTTCATCGGAACAATGTCTGGAACAACCAATTCACCACAGTCTCTCAGAGAGAAATGTGTCATGGCCAACTTGTGCAACATTTACCACCCTCCTACATTAAATAAGGGCCAAAACCCCCTCAGTGCTACTGTTTTGAAGTCCCTTTCAATCAATGCACCGATTACTCAGAAAAAGCAGCACACACCCCATTGTTGGTTTTGGTTCGATTACTCTATTACACCTTCAAGTAAATTATTTGCTATGTGATGTTTGTTCACCATGTTGTACTGCTATCTTTAAATGTACTACTAAATATACTTGCTGGGATTAAATCTTCATCAAATATTAATAAAAGTCCAGCAAAAGACTAAACTGGCACACAAGTATTTTAATCCTGAAATGATCCGTGTGTCACACAGTGTAACTTTACCTATGAAATTTGGTAAATTGTGGTTTGGAATGGAGCCATTTTACAGTTCTTTATCCTTCACATTACTTCAACAATTATTAGCACCAATACACCAACACAATACACAACACTTTACTATATAATATAGAAAACAAACTGCATTCTATTTAAATTGTTCATACAACTCTGAAATACACATTCATGACATTATGAAACCTCTGGTGAGGACTCCGACAACAAAAGGTTGCATGTCACTTGAAAAACTTGTTTTTTTTCTTCATAAGAAAGGATTTGCTTTCGTCATCCTAATGAATTCTACACACTGTGCTGTTTTAAA
This sequence comes from Microcambeva bendego, assembly GCA_034509265.1. Lineage (NCBI taxonomy): Eukaryota > Metazoa > Chordata > Actinopteri > Siluriformes > Trichomycteridae > Microcambeva > Microcambeva bendego. Next base: position 13,360,083 of record JAYDZG010000001.1, on the reverse strand, counting down.
CACAATGTGTTCCATTACTGCATTCAAATGGGTTGTCGACAGTCTGGTTTTTCAGACTACAAGCTGGAGTTCACACAGAATAGTGCAAAAAAGGTAGGTAAAAGGAATTGCCAGAGGGGACTGGTCAGACTGGTTCCATACAACAATAACGCTCTACATATAAGCTGAATATACAAATAGTAGGGTCAGAATTTATCAGAAACATCATGTATCTAAATTTACCATTCTAACATTTTTGACATCTGAAAAAAGTAATAGTGTGAGACACACTAATATTAATTCTAGGGCTAATAATATTGATCAAGCTTTGATATTGTTCCTGACCATACTAACTATTATAGTATTGTTGACCTTATGGAAGTATTAGTTATGACAGCACTATTATAATAGCTGCTATCCACATAAATAAGCAAACCTCAAGTACTTGAGTTAAAACATTCAAGCTAAAACCATTCCAGTAGCTTCCCCAGTTTAAAAAAAATATTGATTCATGATACAAGCATGGACTATTAAAAAGTAATATTCCCAGTGCTTAAGAAACTGAGAGCTAGCCGTCGTTAGTATGGTGATTCTAATAATATGTGCCATAAGAATCATGTACTCTGCATATTAAAACAATAGTCTAAATGCATTGATTTTACAGAATCTGAATAAAAAAGAACAAATTATAACAATAATAATATTATTGCCTATATCATTGGCAATCCTGAATGTTTTTCCCCCTCAAGTGTTTACTGTGCTCCTCTAAGGTGCGTGTTCTCATTGATTTCTTCCTCATCATAACCATCTTCATATTCAGGCTCATGTATGAAGCCATAGCGGCGATAGACCGACCCATCCCGGCTTGTGTACACCACATCTGAGTCATCTCCACTATCCTCAGGCTCGGGTACACCATGAGGCATGGGCCGTGTGTCGGAGGTGGACATGGCAGATCCTCTCAGTCTCTCGTAGCTCTGCCTCCAGCATAGTCTTTTCTTGGCATGTGCCTTTACCAATATGAAAACGCACAGTGCCAGGACTACAGCCAGGATCAAAGCAGTAGGAAGCATGGCAGATGCATGTCGGCTTTTCTGTACTCTCTGAAGGACCTCCTCATCTTCAATATCTGCTGGAACTGGACCCTCCAAGCACAGTGCTGTAAAAAGAACGCATTCAAAGTAAGGGATCTGGTAAAAACAGACAAGGTCAGAATTGGACATACATTTCAATGTCTAAGAGCAATATCTTTCCCTAGATCAAACAAACCAAATCAAATACGAACCTAATCTCCTACTGTAATAGTCCAAATAGATGTTATCTTTACTTGACATAAGAGTTAGCAATCATCCTGTTCAGTGAGCTTCCTCAGTGTCTGCAGTTTGACAGTGTTTTTATGAATCGACAGACCTGACCCTCTCCTTGTCCTTCTGTCTTTAATGCCAATTTTCCTTTATTTCTACTCTTATTCTGTTGTTTTTTAAGGTATTGCTAGCTGTATTTTGTCACCTAGTCAGTCTTGCCACAGGAGTATAACGACACAACAGCAGTCCTTTACTGGATGTATTTCCTTGCTAAATCAATTGCCTTGGGTGATTAAAATTAATTTATTAAATCGGGTGTGCCTGTAATACAACAAACGTTGTACTGAAAGCCTGACATACAGTACATGCAGTCAGGCTTATTGAAGAAAACTTGACTGGTGCCCTGATCCCCACCCAAAAGACATTTAAACACATAACGGATTCAGAACATGCTGACATGCTGGACTGTAACGTACATTTACACAAAACATTGATCACTCTAGAGAGTATATTTTATAAAGGTTAAAAAAATTAAAGTTTTTTTAACATCAGATTTTAACCTCAGAGACATTGTGACATCAATCTGTCACAGTCATACTTATCTCTAGTCAGAAGCAACATACCCTGTGTTTTACATAGTTGTGTGATCTGATTGCATACCTGAAGCTGAATGGCAGAGGCAGCAGTTTCTGGATGTCTGGTCAGGCTGACAGCAGGGAACACAGCTTCTGGTTACTGCCAGCAGTCCGAAGCCCGAGTGGCATGTCACACAGCTCTCAAAACCAGGACCAGAGCAGTGCCTACAGGATTCATCACATGCTTCACACTGCTCCTAATACAGGCAATAAAGCATATAAATATAATAAATAACTATTGTTGTTATTGTTAAAATATGAAAAGTAATGGGGATATAGGGGGGATCAGATTAAACACAGATTACCATCAGATTAAAACACAGAAAATAGCAAGGGTAAAGACTCATGATGAATACATTTCTAATGTTATTTTTGTTAAATAAAATACAGCAAATGTAATACAAAATAAGTGAGATGGAGTAAACCCTGCAGACACAGGGAGAACATGCAAACTTCACACAGAAAAAACCCAGACTATCACACCTGGGGGTCAATCTCAGGACCTTCTTTTCATTTAGGGCCTTTATTTGTCATTACACATATACAGATGTACAGTACTACCAACAATATTATTTCTTCGCATATGCCAACTTGAAGTCAGAGGGCAGGGTCAGCCATTGTACGGCGCCCCTGGAGCAGTGAGGGTTAAAGGCTAAGCACCACCTAATTCACATTATTTTAGCTACTGAAAATATATGAACATGTTTAAAAATGAATAACATGCCAAAAGTAAGTACTGATTCTTTGCTGGAAGCATGATTTCATTGGCAAAAGTGTTATGATATTTGTTACCCCTTTATTTAGTAATACATATGTAGCATCACTGTACACGTATGCCTTTTACGATTAAAAAAAGATGACGTAATACTATGAGAGTAAGGAGATATCCTTATATACCCAGAAGGTATATAGTAGAGTATCATTTCTCGACAAAACAGCAAAACTCAAAAGAACACCGGCTTTCCACATCCTGTAGTTGTAATCTTCAAGCGTGAAATGAGCACTATAGATAATGGAGTGAGCCTCAATGTTTCAATGTGCCCATTTCAAGTTGACAAATTTAGTCTATTTTCTGGATATTTTGAGATTTTGAGGGTCATTTGTGGTTGGGGGTCCCACTGTACATCGAATGATTGCAGCTAAAACAACACACCTCTTCCTCATCTTGCATTACCTTATGTACAGCTTCTAGAGTTGTTGTCCACCATATAAGTCATATGCATTACACATATGCCAGTTTCCAAACAGTAGAGGTGGGGCAAAATAACAATCTTTTGAGTCGTATTCCTTCAGTTAGCAACTCTAATTCCACTGTATTTATGTATTTGAAATTTTCATATTAGCTGGTGCTTAGCCTTTAATGGTCTTGCTCAAGGACGCAGCTGTGACTGCATAACAGAGCCTGGATTTGAACTGCCAATCTGTGTTTGAACTACAAAAGCGCTGATGCTTTTTTTTTCAATGGTTTCTTTGGCCATCTTTCATAAAATAAACTATAAACAGATTTAAAATTTGAAGCCTACAAAACATAAGATGCTGGGAGAGATTACAGTGGCTGTAAAATGTCTACACATCCCAACTACAATGCCAAGATGAATTATTTCAAAGCTGTGACCTATAAGGGAAGGTTGTGTCAGGAAGTGCGTCCGGCATAAAAATTATGCCAAGTTAATGATGCGGACCACAATCCTGTTAAGATCTAGAAGGTGCAGCACCTATCGCCTAGCAACCACAGTGCCTTTCAGCTCTCCACTTCACCTGTTAACTAGATACACAGCAACTCGTTAACCTTGATTACAAGTGTTCTCGATTAGTTTGAGTCTGCCTGCGAAGCCATTATGCCTGGGGTCTGTAATTCTATTATTCGTGGTTTAAGGTGTTTAACCCGCTTTCGCTTTCCCTCGTCAACCAAGACTGTTCCTGTCTTTGTGTCTCCATTCCTGTTTATGATCCAAGTTCATCCTTCGGTCATGCTGCTGCCAATTCCTATCTGGAGCACAATCCAGGTCCAAGTTCACCCGTCCGTCATGCTGCTGCCAATTACTATCGTAATAACTATTACGATTCCAAGTTCACCCTTCCGCCATGCTGCCTCCGAGTATCACTCTGCCACCAATCCAGGTCCCAATCCCGTCATCTGCCGCTCTGCATCTGAATGTCCTTCTGCAACTGATCCAGGTTCCAGTTCTGTCATTTGCTGCTTAGTACCAGTGTCCTGCCTGCCACCGATCCATATCCCCAGTTCGGGTGCTTCCCAGTCGAAACCAGCAGCCGAACTGGGTCCCAGGTCCCTCATCTTCCTCCCGACTCTGTGCCATGCCTTCCTCAATGTTTCAATAAATATCTGTTCATATATAATTCTGGTGTCTGTGTGTATGTTGGGTTTTGGGAACCCCTAATGGGAGCAGCCGAAATAGTAATGTGACCTATAATCTGTGCAATCTAGTTTAAATATTCTTTATAATATCTAGTCATATCTTATAAGATAGCATGGCACATCATGACTTGGCAATCTTTGCCAACTCTTCCTCACAAAACTTCTTCCAATCTGTCAGACTGTGAGAACATATCCTGTACATGGTCTTCTTCAGGTCACCACACATATTTACAATTGGATTCAGGTCTGGGCTCTGGCTGGGCCATTCCAAAACTTTCAACTTCTTCAGATAAAGTTATTTTGTTGTCGTTGTGGAGGTATGCTTTGGGCTGTTGTTATACTTTAAGGTGAAATTCCTCATAATCATCTTTTTGACATAGCCAAAATTGATGAGTACTTGGAACTGTTCATAATTTCCTCCACCTTCCAAAGCATAACACTGTCACCACCTTGCTTCACTGCAGATATGGTGTTCTTTTGGTGGTGTTTTTGTGCCAAACATACCTTTTGGAATTCAAGCTCATTAGGCCATAACATATTTTTTCCACATGATTTTCACATACTTGATTTGAGTTCTTTCAAAATGTATCTGAGATGTTTTTCTTGCCACTTCGAAACACAGCCCAGATACTGTTTGAAGATAATCCATCATTCATTCATCATCAAGTACATGCCAAGAATAACTTAGATATTGCTGTAGGCTACATGACACCTTTCTAGAGCAGTGTGTTTGTGTTTTGTAATGATTTATGGCAAACCCACAGTTCTTGTTATTTCCATTATTTTATGGAATCTTTGTTCCATGGTACGTGTAATGTCATGGTCAGTGCTATTAAACACGAGTTTGAATGTAATTGGTGATTTCTGATTATAAAAGCACATTTATGCAACTACATCATCATAGTTTATTTTATATTTTAACTATGAATATGGTTCTTCTGAAACTTTAACTTGCCTATCTTGTTCTATTCTTCAGTTATTGATATTAACTGTTCCAAGGTTTAAACAAGTGTAAATAAATGTGATTATGTAGTGCGGAGTTATGATTATACAGTATAACCATATGAATGGTAACAGTACTTACACTCTGAGAGTAGAACTGGCCTTCTTCACAACGAGGGTAACACACCCCATCCTGTAGAATACTACCCCAGTCACACGACAGACATCCCTGAGGTGTGCTATCTGCAAACCCAAAAGAAGAAACAGAACTAACAGGAGGCTCTGGCTACAGTTTTAGTAGAGTATTATATTTTATGTGTAAGGGATCAAGGTAATAAAATGGAGAGTATTATTTAGTACATAACAATGGTTTACAGAAATAAATTAGCAATATTAGACAGAAACTTTAAATACATACTTTACTTACATTATATTTAAATGTAATGTTGACTTGGTTCTATATGAAAATAATTGCCATTTTACCCACCAACTTACACATAATCACCCACTACTTTTTAAGCTCTTTTAAAGAGAATGTATGGCTCCTCTTCTAGCCTCCTCACTTAATCACTTTTTCCAAGATTTGGCCAGATGATTAAAAATGGTCACAGCCACTGTGGTCCTTCATAGACCGGTCTGTACATTTATAGTATAATCAAAGCAGAGGTATTAAGATGCATGTACCTATGCAGGTCTTGCAGCTAGTGTGGCACTGCTTGCAGATGTCAGAGCTAAGATAGAAACGGTGTGGGCAATGTTCCACACACACCTTGGTGCCCTGAATCTCCAGCATAGGGGGAACACACACCATGCAGGAGTCTGGTCCCGGGCCTGAACACAACTCACAGGATTTGTAACACCTTTCACAGCGCTCACTCTCACTGTAGTATCTGGTGAAGAAGAGGGCATAAAGAGAATTAAAAAGAGATTAATCACAATTAATGGGCGTTGGCTAAATGTTAAACATTATAAATTACTCGTCATTAAGCTCTGTTCTTTTATGCCTGTTTGACAGATTTAATTTGACAACAACAGTTGGGAATCCCTTCTAATTACTGTTTGTCTGTTTATTGGTATTTTAATGTCTGTTTACACTTTTGATTAAATTCATGACACATGGTCTTTAGTCATTACAAGTTTCATCAGTTCACAAGCTTTTATCAAACACAGTCATGGACAATTTTATATCTCCAATTCAACTCAGATGCATGTTTTTTGACTGTGGGAGGAAACCCACACAGACACAGGGTTCTAATTACTGAATTAATCAGTTTAATCTAAAATGATTGTTCACATGTAAATATTCAATTAAGTGCTTCAAACCCTGAATGGCCATTTCCAGTTCTGGTATGACTTCGCAGTGCACAAAGCAACATGAAGAAATGTTTATGCCAATGGCCTGAATAGGTCCCTGACGTCAACCCCAGTGAACAGCTTTGGAATAAACTGGGACATCATCTGAGGAATTTTTCTGACCAACATTAGCTCTAACGTTATGACAAGATCCACCCTCTACACGTACACAGTGTGTACTGAGAATTTCTCAGTAAGAAGGTCTGAGTGTGCATCTCTAGTTACTTCCTACTGAAATGTTGGGGTTTTTTTGGCCTGTATGGAAAATACATCATGTTATAAGTTATGTTTCTTAAGTCACAGTCCTGTATTCAACTGTGTGGCATAACGACTCATCCAGGAGTCTTTAGTCTAGTGAAAAGCAAATTCAGCATCTCACAGTAAGAACATCATAGAAACAGTCAAACATACCAGGGGGTGTCTGAGAATAATAAACTTTATTTAACAAAATACTATAGATGCAACCAAAAGACGCATGTGCCAGGATTAAAATCTATAGTTCATGTAAGACAAATCACTTTTAACATAGCATAGGTGCTAGTCACCTCACCTGGTTGATGGCAGTTGCCAGATGGCCAGGTATGGGATTTTCCAAAATGCTTTATTTATTCGTTTTACATTTACCCCTTTATCCAAAGCTACTGAAATTACAGTTACCATGTAACAGTCTGGCTTAGATCAAGGGCCCAAAAGCAACAATCTTGGCAGTGGTGAGGGTTGAACCAGCAACTTTCTGATTACTACTCAGTCCCTTAACCACAAGACTATGGCTACCCCATTTCATTCATTATTCATTTACAATTATTATTCATACATTTATATAATATGGGTAATTTGTGTTAAAAGTTATTTATTTAGATAAATAAAAGATAATCACAACTAAAGTGTTTTATTTTATTTTTAAGATAATTAATAAAAGAAAACTTCAACATTGATCTTTTTGTTGTTTAAAAAATTGGGGGGGAATTCATATTGTGAACACAGTACTCTGAATTGTATTACATCATGGGTAGAGTGTATTGTTTCATCAAAATACTAAAGGATAGGTCAAGGCTATATTTAAGATGAACCTTTATTTCAAAATACAAAATCATCCTGTAAATGATCCTGTAAACTGCTCTGAGCATATAATGTTTGTTTAAAGGTGCAGTTCATAAGTTTTGCATGCAGAAACATACTTTTTAAGACAGAAGCTATCCACGTGTGGCGAAACTGTGGTTTGATTAAATAATAAGGTTTTCTTCTCTTATACTGAAGCAGGATACAACAGAGCAGAATATGCATCCACCATGCGGGGGGAGCAGTCTTGCTCACCGAGCTTGGATAAACATAAGGGCAGTTGTCTGAAGTCATAGTCTCATCAAATCTAACAGCTGGGTATGGTCAAGCCTGATAAAAAATGATTATCAAACTTGATAACGTGTAGATCAAAAGGTCATCTTATTTACTCCCAGGATTATAGAGACAGACATGAGATAGACACAGGTTGACCGATTGCCATCTGGCAACCCGAGTAAGCGTTCTTGTTTGAACAAGAACTCTGTCAAGCTCTCATTTAGCTTGCAAGCTCCCTTTGCTGCTTTTTCGGCATTTCTTTACTCTGACTGTGGGTGACTGAACACACAAATACAACCTACCTGACCTCACTCGGGTTTAAATTCTAAATATTTGCACGGATGGTTGCACATGCAAATTTACATGATTTATTAGAACATTTTGTTTCCTCCACACTGTTTTTTTTGTTTGTTTAAATTAAAATCAGTATTATTCCTAACGGACTGCAGCTTTAATGGAGTTCAATGTTACCAAAAATATGGTACTTATAATTGTTTAACATGGACAGAAGTTGCATGTAATGAATGAAAAAAACACTAAAAACTTAACACACCCCCAGTTAAGGAAGGTCAAATATTAATAAAGACTGAAAGACATTTGCCATGTCAGTGTTGGGATTTTAATTTATGGAGTGTCTGTTTGCACCCAGGAACACATATTCACCACACAATAAAGCAAACAAACTCAACTGTACGTCTACCAACGACTGCAAAGCACATTCATCCTTGTTGTTTAGTTTATT
>JAYDZG010000001.1:13238904-13250555 GCA_034509265.1 Microcambeva bendego | reverse complement strand
TGCTGTCCATTCACACACCAGAGGGCAATCACTATTAGTTTGTATTATTTGTTCGTTTATTAGGATTTTAATGTTTTACACTTTTGGTTACATTCATGACGGACACTAGTTATTCATTACACAAGTTTGTATCTCCAATCCACCTCATTTGCATGTTTTTGAACTGTGGGTGGAAACTGAAGCACCCGGAGTAAACCAAAACAAGACACGGGGAGAATTCAGAAGAGACCCGGACCGCCCCCCACCTGGGGATTGAACCCAGGACATTCTTGCTGTGAGTGACAGTGCTACCCACATAGCCACTGCCCTTGTACCTTGTAGAAATGTAGTCAGATGTGAAAATTCTTATGTTTTGTGGTGTTCAATCATGTCTGTCGAGTCAGACACAAGTCCAACCATGCATACTCAGAATTCAGTCACCCAAGTATGAAGAATGCTTAGTTTTAGTCAAGATTGAGTTTTTCAATCTACTTTGCAAGAGCTTCATCTGATACAACTGATGAGGTATTTAAAGACCAACTGATTAAACAAGTAGATTTAGTTGTGCTTGTTCTTTGATGCTATGAAAACAACTAGCCACATTATCCTTTTGTGGATAAGCCCTGCTCTCCAGGATGCAATCACACAACCCTTAAATGAACTCACTACAAAGTACTGTGTTCCTGAAATACAAAGCCATCAAGTGTTTGACTTATTATTACCAGTCGAACAGAACATGTCTTGAAAACAAAACATCCCAGGGATTCATAACTGTTTGTGAATGAAACGTGTTTTTTGGAACTTAATTTGAAATGCTGCCACCTGGTGGCCGTATAAGGCAGTCGACAAGGTCTCTCAGTCTTGTAAAGTGCTGATAAATAATTGACCACGTTCTGCAGTACACGTCTGGTCAGATTAGAAGCAGCCTGCTCTGCTGATTTCAGAACATGTATAATTACAATAATCTTTTTTTATCGACACTGATGGAAAGCCTTCAGATCTGTGTCACAATGCCACACTGAGTTTATATGGTAACACAGTGGAAAGTCTGCTGTGCATGTGAGCACGTAGTGCTTTCACTCGGACTGTGATGTAAATTTGAATATCTCCGATTAAAACATTGATATACTCGGCTTTGATCTGAGCTTTCTCTTTAATGCAGCTTACAGTGATTGAAGCACAACTGCCAGTTCAAAATAATGATTCATTTGGTCTCTTTAGTGCACCATTTGGACCTGTAGTCTCCAGATGTTTGTCTGGAATAATGTGCTGGTCTACCTTGTCTGTGTTGGTGTCCACTACGAGCTCTGGTTTCCTCCCACAGTCCAAAACATGCAGTCAGGTTAATTAGACACACTGAATTGCCGTACTGTGTGTGTGTGTGTGTGTGTGTGTGTGTGTGTGTGTGGTCCTGTCCTGTCCTTTCCAGGCTTTTATGTGTGTTTTGTGGTTATTTAAAAACATGGATGGGCTTAATGTCAGCAACACACTAAAGAAAATTTGTGACAAAAGATTACATTTACAGAATGCAAACATTTAATCGCTCATCCAAAACATGAAAAAGTTTTGTCTTTGCCATTTTGCTATAATAAAGTTTAGCAAAATGAAAAAAATCACAGATTCCTGTTTTATTGCATTTTACAACTATGTTTTTTTTAACTTATTTGGAAATAGGTATGACATGAAATGAACAGGCTGTAAGTAAATTGGTGATGGATCACTTTGTGTGATAATTAGGAATTACTGTAGCACAGAACTGCAGTCTAGGGGGCAATGTATGTGTAAATTAGCAGAGGGAGGGGGTTGTTCATTAAAAGCATCTTTATTACAGTTTGGCAATGCTGCTCTGTGTTTTTTGTGTGTGTGCACATGTGCATGTGCGTGTGTGTGTGTGAGAGAGAGTTTTAAGAAGACTTAATTGTGCTTGATTCCCATAATGTGCCTTTAAGGGACTGTAAAATCTCATCCAGTGTCTTCCTCTTGCTTATTTCCTTTTCTCTTCATCGCTGTTAATATGTTCTCTTTTAATGTTTAAAAAGTAATAACAATGTTAAAAAAAGTTGGATTATTACTGGACAGTTAAATTAGTCAAAGTACAGATACCTACTATATGAGACTTACATTTTTTTGATTCAGGGGTTCTTTTATGTTGATTTTTTCCCCCTGTAGTATCATTTATTAGCACTACCCAAAAATAAACAGAAATAAATCCTGGGTATTACATGCATATACAGAAGTTTGCTCACCAACAGCTTAGGGCACATTTTCATGTTTTTGTAATATGAGAGGAAATCAGGGCCCATGGACAAACCCCACACCCACAAGAGGAAAACATGACAAACTGTCACAGACGTGAACATGGTTTGTTGATCGACCCAGGGTTTGTATTTAAAATGGATCCTTTTTGTCTAATGCTGGAGATTGAAAACTTTGGTCACCTATTAAGCTTCACAGAAGCTATGTCATCTATTAGAAGACAATACAATGCCTGAAACTGCCAGCTTGTTACCTGTATTGATGAGACCAGCATAAAAAACTGATTGTTTGTATCATTCAAGGAAGAAGGCAGCTGTAGCCTTGCATTTAAGGTACTGGATTTGTAATCAGAAGGTTGCTTGTTCAAGCCCGACCACTGCCAGGTTACCCCTGTTGGGCCCTTAATTCTCAATTGTACTGTAAGTTGCTTTGGATAAAAGTGTTCGCCATATGCCATAAAACTATGTAAATGAAATTTGTGCATTGTCTGAATATATGCCAACAGTAAAAGTGCTGTGCATTATCGTAATGAACAAATAAAAAATAAAGTTTACAAATAAAACAACTTGATAATTAATTATACAGTTTCAATGCTTCAATTATTGACTAAATTCTCTCAACCTGCTTCATGAGTTGGAGTATTTTTCTACAATGAGTTTCTTTAATTCTGAGCTAAGTATCAGTCAATTGCTTTTTAATTATGCAATTGTGAAAATGTTGATTATTAATGCATTATCAAATGTCCTGAGGATATTGGGTAAATTTTCTCTGTTTGATCTAGTTGACGTTACTTGCTAAATTTGCTTAAATTTCACCTTAAATAACAACTTTTTACTGTAAGCAATCATATGCATGTAATTATAGTTTGTGTACTAACCTGTTGTGTGGCTGTACGTGTTCTGTAGAGTGGATAATTCAGAAGACCCTGTGTATGAGAGCTTGGAGGAGTTCCATGTGTTTGTGTTGGCCCATGTGCTGAGGAGACCCATCGTGGTGGTGGCTGATACGATGCTTCGAGATTCTGGTGGAGAAGGTGCCCACACATATACATTGCAAACTACAGACCACAAACACACTACATTATAATGCAATATGCTACAGCAATACCATAATGCAAATAATTTGAGTAGAATTCATTATACTACATAGCTGAAAGGCCAGTGTTATAATGCAATACCTTTCTGACAACAATAGAAAAAAAAACATTTATTGCATTGTACTTAAGTAATGTATATGTTTGCATGTGGCGTATGTTTTTATTACCTGTTGAGACCAAGATTGAAAAACTGGGCTGATTTATAACAAATTATAAATGAACTTGGTAATAATTTAGGGAAGACCTTTTCCTGTTTAAGCATTAACAAACATGTACATCTAATGATGTCTGTACCAGCTGTCACTAAAATCACATTCCATCTCAGTTCTAATAAAAAGGAAGGGATTTCTTCTGTCTAAAATAGTGTATGTACACTGTATTGCCAAAAGTGTGTGACCTAAACATTAACTTGTTAGATGTCCCTTTTACCACTATCCCATTCGCCAGGCTATAACAACATTCATTCTTTTTTTACACCTGACTAATATCTGATTCCCATTGCATTTTCTGTTATAAATCTACCTTAAGGAATTAGCATTAAAATATTACCGGATGTTTGATTTTGTTATATTAAGTCACATTATGCATTTTATTCACATCAAGTGCCATTAAGTCAAGTCAATTATATTTGCATAGAGCTTTTTACAATAGATATTGTCACAAAGCAGCTTTAAAGAGTTTAGGACCACCGGACCAAAAACCCCTTCAATTCAACATACTTCTAAAGAAGCATACATAACATATTACACACACTCAGTGCACACTTTGTTTATTCTGTCTCTTGTCTAACTGCAGCATTTGCACCTATCCCATTTGGAGGACTCTACCTACCCCTGGAAGTGCCACCCAACCGGTGTCACTGTTCTCCACTGGTGTTGGCATATGACCAGGCCCACTTTTCTGCCCTGGTCTCCATGGAACAGCGTGATCAGCAGAGAGAGCAAGGTAAGAAGCTGAACAACACAGATAAAGGAATTCACTCCCCACCATACAAGTGAAACAGGTGTTTTTTCGACTAATTGTACACTAGAGATCTCAGTGATTATTCAGTTATTCACTCACTCACTCATTGTTGTTAGTGCTTATCCAATCAAGGTAGGGGTTGCTTGGTTGATGGAGCCTATGCCAGTTATTCAGCTGTTTTTTATTAACATGAGAGTGTGCTGTGCACTTTTCTGGATTTTGCCTTCATAAACATTCCACATCTGCATGAATGAGGCACTTGTATCGGTAGGGGTATTTAAGGTGTTTTTGCTGGATTAGCTCAATTTCCCTGTGCACTCTGGTGACCTTTGCCTACCACAATGTGCCCTGATGCTCCACCTAATTTTTCCTTCCTCATAGAATGTTTGTTCTGCCTTCATCTTCTTGTTTTTTTGCATACTTTTCATGGCATATTCTCTCAAGCTCTTCTATATGCTGGGAGTGAGCAGCCATTTTGTTATTTTATAAACTAAATTAAATTTTAAAATGATTAACAATAAGGTTTATTTTTTGAAAAACCTTAAAATGTACTTTACATTTAAGGCATTTACAATACAATACAGTTCTAACATTGAAGTTCATTATAAAGGATTATGGGCAGCTATCCCTGTATAGTGTATACCTTTTTGTGTCTCAGAGGTAGACTGAGCCATGTACAGACTATTTTTAATGTAGAAATAATCATTCGATTACAAAGAGCACTCAGTCTGATATGTATTGGCCTTGCTGAAGCTTGTGATGGATAAAGTGCACCTTAACTAGATGATCCAGCTAGGGATATGACTGCAGCAAACCCTTTAAAGTACTGCAGTCATGTGAGGTGGGACGTGTAGGGAGGAAATACACTGCTGCTTTTATCCTGTTCAAATCAGAAACCACATTTCAGCTGCACAGAATATGATCAAGGCACATGTCATTCCCAATGAATAATGCGGACCTGGGTCCGATTACCTGCAATCAATTATTGAAGAGACAGTGAGCATGAAGCGGCTATCAAAGACCAAAAGAGAGAGAACAAGAAAAAAGTGATCAGTGTGAATTTGTTGGTGTATTTTCGCTTACCAAGTTTCTACAAATATCTAAATTAAATACACAGTGCATCTATGTCTGTCTGTCTGTCTGTCTATCTATCTATCTATTATCTATCTATAGAGACAGAGGTTTGGATTAAATGGGCCTTGGAAACGATGCCTTAATTGCACTGTGATGCACACTGCTGTTTACTTTGTTTGACACTGGCCTACTGTAATTTAAAGGCCAATTGATGTCTGCTTATAGTTTGAAGAGAAATAGAAGAATCAATTAATGTGTCATTTATAGGTATACAGGAGTACAGTCCAAAAATATATTTTTCTTCTTATCTTAGCTTGTTTTGGAAGCTGGGGTCAAAGCACAGGGTCAACCATAGCACAGCACACCAAGGGGTAAAGATTACTGCAAAGCAGAGGCTGTATTGAAATAGTTTTATATTATTATAGAACTGAAAATCTTGCTCACTTGTATGTAACATATTTTGCTGTAAGGTGGCACCACTGGGCAATAGTGTAAGAGGAATTTTCCTCTGATCCTCAGGGGATTTCTCTGGGTACACTGGTAGTTTTTAAACCCCTTATTGTCTCTGCTGTGTTGAGAGCAGTCTGGCAGTTTTAGACACAACGCTGGTGGGTTTAGATAAAGAAGGGCTAGTGGAAGGGCGGCTCTTCCTGTTGCCGTGCAGATACAGGTTTCCCTTGTGGATTGTGTTATCCACACAAATATCACACCAGGATGAGAAGTCCCTCACACTCACACCTCTCTCACCTGATGCACAAATATTTTTTCACCAACACTAGTTGTAATTTGCAAGTTTTAATAAAACTCATTTTTCTGGCTTCATGCATTTTTGAGTGTTTGGATTTGTTAGTGTTCTAATGAGGTTTTTTTATTATTATAATTTTTCATACACTGTTTTTACATTCACAAATGTAGCTTGAACATGTGAGTGTCTACAGGTATTAATTTGTGAACGTGTGAGAGAGAATGAGATGCCCATTTATCGAGCATCTGCAAAAAGCCCGATTCTAAATCTGATAAAAAAGGGAATTAATGAGAATAGTACATAACCCATTATTTGTTACATTTCATGCTTAGTGTATTGTGTAGTATTATTTTGAATGAGATGTTTGTACTCTTTATTTTTTTTTAATTCATACTATATGCTGATTAATAATTTATTTTAAATTAAAACCTTTTTCAGTTAAGTTTTAACAGTTGAATTTTATAAAATGCAATTATATGTAAATAAGTAAATTAATCTGTTTAAGCAAATGAGCAATTTTCAGATGGTTTTATTTCAGTCTAGTTTTTATCAGTAATGACATACCCTCCCTAATAACTTTTTACTAATCATAGTAGCATGTCACTTGTCACATAGTGATGTAATGATGCACATGAAGAAAGTGTGGTGTACATGTGTAACGCTTCGATCGATTTCTGATGTAAATGAATAAATATTTACTTTAAACAGCAGAGGGAACAGGTGCAATTTAATTTACACAAAATGGGAAACCAGCATTTTTGTTTTGCATGGTTTGTACCTACCTCAGAAATTAGACATTCATTATTTAGATAACTGAAACATAAGCACAAACACAGTATTTTATTTTAATGAAGAGGAATTTTAAAAGGACACATTGTGATCGTTTGTATTCAGATTCACTTTGAAAATGGATTTTTTAAAACAAAGATGTTGTTGTTTTTGCATTGAAGCACCCTGTCACCACCCCTCACCAGTCCACACCTACCAGAGCCCCACCCACTAAATTAATATAAGATCCGTCATTTTGGTGTACTGGATGTACTGGTAAAAATCATATTGGGACTTGCATGACCTGGATAAAGTTAAAAATACTCTTTTCATCACTTTGCAGTGAAATTCATCCTCCACATTTTAACCCAATTTGTGCTGTGAAACACACATATACACACTAGTGAACACTAGGGGCAGTGAGTACGCCTTGAGTGGTGGGCAGCCATAGCGCCCAGGGAGCAGTTAGAGGTTAGGTGCCTTGCTCAAGTGCACTTTAGTCGTGACCTGTCGGCTCTGGGAATCGAACCGGCAACCTTCTGATCACAAGCCCAGTTCTCTAACCACCAGACCATGGCTGCCTCTAAGTGTATCCTTACATCAGTTCACATGGAGGAAACGGGTAGCTGCTGGAGGACACCCACGCAGGGACAGCGAGAACATGCAAACTCCACACAGAAAGGAGCCAGACTGCTCCATCTGGGAAACAAGCCCAGGACCTTCTTGCTGTGAGGTGACACTGAGTCACCATGCCGCCAAGGCACTCAGTACAGAAGTTGTTCAAATTTACTTTACCCTGTATACACACTCATTTTTTATATAGCAATTAAATAAAAAAAATGTCCTCAGCATGCACATTGCTGGTTTTACTCTGTTACTGGTTGCTAATGTAAATATTTGTCTTGAAATGTTTTGAAACTGTTTAGTTTGCTCAATAAATATCCAGTAGGTGGCCCTGTCTGTCTCTTTAAGTTTCAGTGAAACAGCAGACACGTGCCCTCATTGACCTGGAGCTTCAGACTGGCACATGTGGTGCGCCAGGAAAAAGAAGGCTCCTGCAGTAACCCTCTGGATCTCACAGCACCAAGCTATTTAGCACTTCTAAATGGGTGCAGACAAAATGTATGAGACGGGTCATAAGCTCATACTTCTATCTATTTTAGTGTTTGTGTCTTTGTCTAACTTGAGCCCCTACCCCACATGATTTCCTCTAGAGTGTATTTGTGTGGGGGTAGTTTTGGTGTTATGTAGAGGAAAGACTTCCTTCTGGTCGCTTAGTAAAACCATGTAGAGCTTAAACGCAGATAAAAAAGGCCCTGCCAGTTAAAGCATGTATGACCAGCACTGTCGTCTGTTCCTTTGACTCACTTTTCCTGTTTATTCGTTCATTTCCCTCTCCCCAAGTATTCCTCTATAGCTCTTTGTTTGTGCTACATGAGTTTAGTTTCTCTGATGCTAATTATTGTTCAACAGAACAAGACCATAAATGTACTTACGATGGAGCTTTTGTTGTAAGAATCTGTTGTAACACCATCACTTTTTTAAATTACAGATTAATATGCTTATTGGTGTTCAGAAGAAACTTATTCTAAAATGCTGCCAAATCTCAATAATTACAAGAGGTGACAAAATACTTTCGACTAGGGATGTAATGATACACTCTACCCACGATACACGATACTGGGTTCATAATACGGTTTTCCCCATTTTTAAAAGTTTCCTTTTACTATTTCTCATTAGAAACTTGTAAGAAATTTGTGAATGCGAATCCCGACTCTCATATATCCATGCACATCATTTCTTTCAAATGTAATTGTCAGGGCCCCTTTTGAGTGAATCTCCCTGTATTATTTTGTATAAACCTTAATGGAAGTAAAGTTTATTTGTATAGTGCTTTTTACAATAGACATTGTCTCATAGCAACTTTACAGAATACAGGACCGACCAGTGGTGTGCAGTCAGGCCCTTCTAACCCTTCACAGAAGGAATAACAAAATTGTGGATAGAAAAATTGTGCAATAATTAAATGTCTGCCAATTCGAACTGCTTCTATTGTTTCTTCGTTACTTTATTTGTTCGAGATCGGTACTAACCAATCAGAACTGCTCATTGGGCCCCTGTAGTACGTGTTTAAGTTCCCCTTCAGAGGAGATTTTAAAGGGTTTTGGAATATAAGTCGGGGTTAGTTTTTGTATTGCATAAGGTGAACCCATTATAAGCACTGCACACCACTAGGGACAGGCCAACGTGCTTTACAAATGTCTATTATTATGTTATTGTAATTATTGTTTATTATCAGTGGTCATGTGTGACTTTGATATACAGTGTTAAATTGCAATTTAACCACTACAATTCAACAATCCAAGCTACTGTCTACATCTTGACTACATGTGTAACTATCTCCATGGGAGCATATATTATTATTAATACATTTAAAATGGTTTTAAATGTATTTTTATAATTCGATAATGATAAAAAATACAATTAATGTACAACAGTACAGGGTAGCTTTGGCACTCGGAGTGCCACAGCTGCAAAGCAAAACCTGTTATCTGCTTCCAAACCATACAGAATGTGAATCCCCTATTTAAAAAGAGTGCTTTGCGGAACCTTTTTCAACTGGATTGCTCTGCAAAGGTGCCTTTCAATCTTCCAGGACTTACATGGCAGGTAACCAAACCGAGAAGTTCAAAATGTCTACGCAGGTGTGCTAGTGGAACATCATGCTGCACCACCTGGGCACCATTGAATCACTTTTTTTTTTTTAAACCCCAACTGTTTGTGTTTTAGGTTGTCGGGTCGTCATTTTGTAAAATAGCAATTTGTATCTGTCAAGTTCTTTTTCGGTTTCGTTTAGTTCTCCAGCTATTATACTGCAACCATGGATGTGAGCTCATTTTGGCTTCATTGATGATCTTCCTTCCATCAGTCTTATTTTTTTCTGCTTGGGCATGCCAGCCTGCAGTCGTCCATCCAGTGTGTGTTCAGGTGCCAGTAGCTTTGCTAAGAACACTGAGACTCTTCAGCTGTGAGAGACTCTCCCTCTCTGCCCTTCCTATTCACACTCGTTCTCTCCACACGGCTGCGGCTGCACCAGCTCACCGGAATGTTAATCTTAGGCCTCTTGTTTTTGGACTTGCATAGAGTTTCGCTTTTCATCTCGCTTCTGCACGAGTGAGGAAACCTTCAGGTGTATCCGGCTGTAACACAGGACACCTAGTGGAGCTGAATGGGTGCCCTGTATGAGCCTGTGGCAACCTTACTTTAATCTGATGTAGCCAGAGCTGTGGAGCGAGCCGGGTCCTCCCACACCACAACCTCAGGCTGCTATTTCTAGATGTGGCAGGCCCATTTTTAACAGACCTGCAGGTTTTCATTGGTACAGAAAAATCCAGCTTTAAACTAAACATCCTAAAGAGTTGAGTGTTTAGGTCCACACAAGCCAAGATTTATTCAGTTTTATGACACTTCCTGTTCAACACATCCAAATTATTTTTACTGTAATGAAATGATGGATGAGAGATTTTTTTCAGAAACACTGGCTATAAGCATGTGATATTTCATAAAAAATAATTAGTAAATAGTTGAAAGTTGGCAGTTAATCTGATTGAATTCATTTTCAAAAATAGGACCCTAGATTCAGTCCAGATCTCATGAGAGCTACACCCTGCATTTACTTCCATTCCTTTTGATTTCTAAAATATAATCTATCTATCTATATAATAGATAGATTGGTTGTGTATTAGTGTCGCCCTGGGGTGACCTGACCTCCTGTCTAGTGACTATTTCCACCTTACACCAAATGACCCTCAGTATCAATCATGACCCTAACTGAAATCACTGATTCAAAGAAGTTCTTGTTGGCTATCCATGGCTTAGTATCCGTGGTTCAATCCTGGGTTCAAGTTACTGACAGGCAAAAAGTTTGCCGTTTTTGTAAATAATAATGAGATTGGGATGGGTTGGTTGCTCATCTATGCTCATATTTGTACCTTGCAATCTCAGTTGCCCATATCCACCACAACCTGAGCAAGATTAATTGGTTAGTAAAAGTGTATTTCTGAGTATTTCCCAAGATTCACTACAACCTTGACTAGTCTAGTATTCAAAACCTGTACCACGTTCAACCAATGCAGTGAATGGGGTTCTCCACTAGAGGGAGTGTCTTATTATTGAACTGGCCTTATGCCTGGAGTTGTTTTTAAAAAGATTATATTACACACTTCACATGACACACGTGCACTTAGAATTTTTGGAAACTCTCCCCAAAAATTTCCACAGCCGGCGCCACGCCACGCAGCGAGACACAGTCATCATACATCACTTTGTATCAAGGAACCACAGGAATAGAAATTGACTGCATAATGTGGCAGGGGTGATTCCACTAGCAACTCATCAGTCGGCCACCTTTGTTTATATTATCTAGCACTAGCCAAATGATCTCT
Organism: Microcambeva bendego; assembly: GCA_034509265.1. NCBI lineage: Eukaryota > Metazoa > Chordata > Actinopteri > Siluriformes > Trichomycteridae > Microcambeva > Microcambeva bendego. Next base: position 13,239,229 of record JAYDZG010000001.1, on the reverse strand, counting down.
TGTCTGACGCTTTCCATCGAATCGGATACTTTTTGTAACTGGCTAATCACTGAATCAAATATACTGTATTTTCACTCAGTCACCCTGGTCTGTTCTAATTTTGTCAGTTTGTCTGGCACATCTCGCAGTGGTTAACAATGTATGAGTATGTGGACAGTTTGGTGACATCACTTTGCAAACTAAGACGCCAGGGTCACTCGAGGATGGTAAATAAGCTCTTATATTTAGACCCAGAATGGAAACAATAGCATAAGTCTGTGTGTGTGTGTGTGTGTGTGTGTGTGTGTGTGTGTGTGTGTGTGTGGGTGGGGAGAGCGGGAGAGGG
>JAYDZG010000001.1:13179239-13189410 GCA_034509265.1 Microcambeva bendego | reverse complement strand
TTGCACTTCTATCTGAGACAAAGTTTTTCATATGTACAAAGTTTCATTAGAAACCCACTCCAGTCGTGACATATAACTATTAGTAACTCCACATTTAAGAAGATTATACCCTTCCCCCTCTTTCATCAAGCAATAAAAGTTGGCTGGCACATAAATCTACACCAACCCAGATGGTCCTATATATCATTTTGTGGTTTGTCTATGTTCACATAAAAAGACTATACATCTTGTGTATTATGGATAAATGGCTTAATAATAAAATAATAAAATAAGTAAATACTAACATTTGTCTGGTGGACACATACTGTCATTTGTAAAAGTATATGATTTATTTTGCCCAAAAAGGCTAGACCTGTAAGAATACATTACACAATAAGAAGTTGTTGCTTTTCTTGCAAATGTATTTTTAAAAATTGCTTTTTAATTTACAAGTAGCTGTTTTTTATTCATAAAAAAACACCCTTATGTGTAACCACTTTAAACGCTTTATGATTTCTCAGTGACCAGTTTTCAGGTAAATGATCTTTGGTAAATGTACTACTGAACCAACCCTTTAATTTCCCATCTGTCCACCTACATTTCTTTAATTTTAGTTGTACTACTTATTTAAAAAGCCATGACATGTATAATATGGCTGGACCGATTTGTGGGGTTTTCTCTGTTAACAAAAACACAGATAAACTAATTTTTGCAATACGTACTGTAGGCCTCTCACAATTTTGCCTGACTAGTAATTCCTACTAAAATTACATTCTGCTGTGATATATTTCATACACATACTGCTATGATTGAAATACACACAATGTAGAACAATGTTGAAGCAGTAGTGTGCACTTACTGAAGACTTTTTGCTAGAACTATATCATTGTGCATAGGTCACTAGAATAGAATATAATGCTAGACATCTTAGCCATTCTTTAGGAAGTTGGACAAACCAGGAAATGCATGTAGCAGGCTAGACTGCCCAATATGACTTCCAATTGTTTTGTGGTTTCCCTAAAACCCCCAGTGGAAAAAACAGTGTTACTTCAGAACCCAGTTTATAATGCCAGATTGACGTGAGAGACATTGGCATTTTTAACACATTGTGAAATAACTTGAAAAACAGCATGCACAGTGAGTCTATACTTCCTCAGTCTAAGTTCATGTCCTGCCATTCTTGGGCAGACAGACACAGTGGAGTTCTACACTCCCTCCTCTCAAAGACTCCCACACGCAAGCACAGAAATGCACAAACAACAGTCTGGCCATTCAACTCAGTCAGTCATTATGATAGCTGCACTTTAAAACAGAAGAAAAATACAAGATGAATATGGACTCAATGTATCTTTTCCCTTTTCACTTCATGCTATTGTACACTAATGGTAAAAAGGCATATAAACGTTAATGTGATCTTAAAAGATGTGTTTATGCTAGCTGAAATACAGATTTGTCCTGTTCCTATATAATGTCCATGCAATAACTGGATTCTAATCTGCTCCAGATACATTTTCTTTGATCAGCGTTTTATGAATGTCTGTCTTCTTTGTGACTGCATCTCTAATTTTTAGTTGCTGACATGTTTTGGGGAGGAGCATGAGCCCTTCACCACCCTAGATCTTTACTGCACACAGCATGTTGTCGTCACAACCACTTTGGTATTGGGAGCAACCCAGTCATGTGTTTTCTACATTTTCTATAGCTTCTACAATACTTGTTTTACGTTCAGCAAAGAAAAATGATAGCCCACTGCCAGGAAAGAAGAAACTGGTTTGATATTAGGGTGGAACGAATGAAATGAGCAGTACTGTGAAACAGCCGAATATAGTTTTTGCTGTGACTCAAACACCATAATTAAATGGTATGGTATTTTCATTTAGTACGGTTGAATGCTTTTTGAAAGTTTAAAAAAGCCTATGAAGTGTGCATTATACCTAATAAGTAGCCTTCAGGTCTTTAATTTATGTGAAGACATGTAACCTATGATTTGCAGGATTATTTATTTATAAGAGAGACAGGTTACACAGAGTAATTCACACAGGGTTATATGGTTAATGCAAACACAGTGTTACAATGTCTTCAAGGAAAGCTTCCACAGGCTTTAGGTAACAGATCCAACAGCATTAATATTTCATTGGCCAGCAGAAAGATGAGCAGGAACAGAACCACAATGGCAACTATTATTAAACTCAAGTACAATGGACAAAGAAACCAATCCATTGGAAATGCATATGCAACTGTTCTGCATAACAAACACTCCTGAATGGCCAGACTTTGTCCAGATAAAGAGGAAATGATACTAAAACAGTGTGGGAGACTGAAAAGTGCAACCCTGGCAGTAGCGATTTAACTGCAGATTAAATTCCTGATGATTCTAAAGAACTTCCCAGTTAGCGTGCACCCAGGCTGCTATCCTTTGTCCTGTCTGATGGTGGTTGTCTAGAACGATCGTAAGTGAAGAGGAACCTCATGTGTGCAGTCATGAGAAACCTCCTGACAATAGCGCCATACAGGGTCACCATCCATCTGAAACAGGACTTGACTTTCTGTCTGACTGTCCATATGTGACCATAAGGACACGCATATCCAAATTAGCATTTATCTACCTGATTTAAAAACCAGCCCCCAATGCTGAATAATGAAAAATAATATAATACCCTTTTTGTTTCTGGGAGAAAATGATAAGAAGGTCACAATTAGGGTAATGCGCCATACATTCCCTACCCTACCATGAATTCACACAAAGCACATCTTTTGTAGCCTCACCCATCATTGCCGTCATTTTGGTCAGCTTTCAGGGGGGTAATTGTGATGTGGGTAGTGACAAGCCTCATTGACCAACATGACCTGAGTTGTGAATGCTGACGTTGAAGGCTGCTGCCTGGCCGTCTTCTCGCTGGCAGGGTGCCAGGGGGACTGTTCTTGTCCCAGCCGTTCTCAGAAAACAGGATAGTAATTAGGAAAGGCTTTGGTTATGGGCTCTTCACTAACGAACACAGTGACCCAGTTAACCAGCCATTACATCACAGATACATTGTCCTGAGTCTAACGTCTGAAGCGATATGATTGTGTCACAGGTTGCAGGATTAGTAATTTAAGCACAAAAATTCTTCACAAATGTCTTCTCTGTCTCCCTGTTGACTTGGCACACAAATATGGGAAGAATCATTTGAATAAAGTTGAGAAAGCAGTATGGTGACAGGACATTACCTGAATGGCTGTATAGCAGCAGAACGATTGAATGCAAATAAACTAATGAATAGTGTTCCATCTTTTTGTGGATAAACATTAGCATCCAAATGTGAAATGTACAGCGGAAAGGGCATAATAGGCAAATACATATATCCTCTTTTTTGAAAAGGTCCTTAAATTCATTGAAGCTGCTTTACATCTGGAGGCTGAACATACAATGCATTCCACTTTTATGCTTTTAGCTTTAAACTTAACTATGCTAGCTGGCATGTTGGCAGTGAGATACATCACCAGTGGCAGGTCAAATGAACCTATCCTTATAAAATGCACTTCCAAGCCCACAATGTGCTAACTCAGTGGCTATACACACAAGTTTGAAGATGCCTTTTCAAACTCTCCAAACTTTTGAAGTTTTGCCAGACTGTGTTTGTCACCTCTGCCTGACAAACTGCTCAGACTGACACTTTCTCTTAAGTGATACAATAAGAGCAGGACAAGTGTAATCGCCACACAGTCCACCAGATATGGTGTTAAACTGCACATTACCACCCTGACAAACCAATTCAACTGCCAGACTTTAGCCAATAGTCTGTCTTGCTTCAATGACTTCATGCGTATTGTACCGTACCCTAGTCACCATGTCAGATCATACTTAATTTAAAATAAACTGCTTGTTCGCTGCAAGTTTGGACAGGCTGGATGATGGTTAAAAGTGTTCCCTTTCTGTTAGGCCCCCACCTGCAGCGATGGAGCTCATTTGAATTTCAGTTGAGCACTGCTGAACTTCTGACTTGCCCTTAAGTCTACGCAATCTGTTGCGCTGTCTCTATCATACTGATCTAACAGAGATCTCTTTTGGAATGAGTGGGATGAGGCAAAGCAAAAATGCAAGTTGAAAACTTATTATAATTATATGTCTCACTTTTAGCAAAAATGACAGAATGGTTAACAAAGGAGGAAACTGCTGTATGAACCGGTGTCCTTATAATACATACAATTCTAAATGTGTTTCACAAACACAGCAGCAGATCGTTAGAACAGACAAAATTGTGTGGCTTTATTTAAAAAAGATGGTTGCTGAAAATTGGCGATTGTATAACTACATTCTAAACTAGTCTTGTAGTTTCATCACTAAGCAACAACTGCCTATACATTTACAAAACTTAACAATTTTACCCAACATTACTCCCATTCGGGATGAAAAAAATGAGGATTAAGGCCTTGTTCACAAGCCAGCACTAGCAACCTTGCAATGGCTGGGTGTGAACCATAAACCTTCTGATTACTAGTCCAGTAATGTTACTCCTGAGCTACCAACAACATAACACACCTATAATAGTGTTTTGGAGTTGTCATGAGGTTGGCTTGAATGATTACATGAAGTAATGGTTAGACCTTCTGAATGAGAGCTACACTGTAGAGATACACAGAGCAAGTCCAGTCAGATCTATGTCAGCCCAAGCCAAATACAAGTCTCATAGCAGCACCACAAACATAGCACAACTCATCAGAAGGACGTAATTTATATCTGCGTTTACGATCATGGCCGTGAGCCAGCCAGAGGCCAGCCAGCAGTGTTTCTCCACAGTAGTAATGGCAGAGCATCTGTGGAGACGGCATGCTCTGCTTACAGTGTAAATTGCCTGTTTTGTTCTGGACAAGCACCAGTACGCCCTGTCCAGACCCCATACTATTAACAGAAAATAGAAATAGAAAAAAACAGACTGTCACAACTTAGTAGACAGAGCTGGCTATAATACTGCCATAACTAACGAAAAGATATTTGGGTCACACCCACCATCTACTGATTCATGCCAAAAAATAAATGAACTGTGACATAAATACAAAAATATATATATATGTTTATACAATCATAGATATTTTTCCTTTTAAATTACCACAGCATCACTACAAATGTGAATGAACACTAAATATTCTTGCTATGTGTGTGCTGGTATAATCAAGTGTGGTTTGACCTACATAGACAGATGTAGAGACTAGGAAGACACCCAGCAAGCAGGAGAACATTACACCTTTGCGTGTGAGTGTGTCTGTGTGACCGTCTGTGTGTATTTGAATGGGTGTGTGGAGGAGGGTCCGTCTAACCACAGAGAGACCGGTGCTTCATTACAGGCTTTCAGTTTGCTGTCTCCATTCACTGGTTTGACTTTGAGAAATATGTGATTAATGTGTAGGTGGAACAAAAGCATATGGGTGTGCCAGGCTTTAAAACCGGATGACGGTAAAAGTAATGTTTAATTTACTATACACTTTTTTCTGTAATGAAAATTCAAAATCTTAATAATTTTGGATCACTTGTCTAAACAGGTGCATTCAAAACTGCAAAACTGGCTAGATATTAACAATAGCATTAGCCTCATATATCTTGGGAGGGCCTATGCTGTGAGCTATTTCAATAAGTCTTTTATGTGTAACAATCAAGATCACTCCACCAATTGACTACAAGCACACAGAAGCATTGATGAACCACACAGTGAGGCACAGTTGGGATACATTATGATAAACATGTTTTGCTGAAAACCCTATGTACATCTACAGCAAACCTAACACAGACAGGTGCTCATTTATGTGAAATAATTCAAAGACAATATGTATAATGAGCACATCTACAAAATATTTCCTGACTATCAAAGAAAATAACATAAAGCATACCACAGCTACCATTGTCAACTGGCAGTCAAAGAGAGTGGGGTCATTTTACACTGTATGCAAAATAGCAGAATGACCTCTCCCCCTTGGGCTAGAGACCATTGACTGAATGTGCACATTTATCACTTCCATGACCACATCCCTTACACACAACACTTTCCACTTGTGTAAGCGGTCATACACGCTGCACATTATAGAGTATGTAAATATGACACTACAGAGGAGGATTCCAATCAATGCATACTGGCTTATATCTACATACCTGATTAAAAAACTGTATTAAAGCAGACAATCGGAGTGCTGGGTGATGCAACTGTTCGAATGACATACATCAACGGGTGGCACTGACATCAACTAAACCCTCCCTTTCTGCTCAATTCCACTTTGTACAGAATGTCCCAGGCAGCACCCAATGAAAAGCCATTGCTTAGCTCACACGAGACACTACACTAGTGGCTCTCTGAAACAGGAAAACAAAAACTGCAGCTCTAGATCTTCTCTTTCCTGCTAGATGAAACTGACACCCTTGAGTCAGACACTAGCACAGGTTAAAAGAGGCCAGGCCAGGCCAACTATACACCACCACAGTAGTTTTTTAAGCCCCCTGGCCAGAAAAATAGGACACGGAACTGAGGGGGTTGGGAGGAACAGAGAAGCTTTTATAATCTTTTGCCAAAGCTAACTACAGCATATGTTAGCTTGGAGCAGGGTCTGAATGGTATTATGGAGTATTTTATCTTTTTGTCTATTATTCCTACTGTGAATTTACTGGATGTAACTTTTTATTAACTTCATATTATTGCTGTGTACATGTTTGTAAAATGTGAGTATAAATTGTTGAAAAAAGTTGTTTACCAACAGTGACTTAAGTACATGGTTGGCGCCCTGCCTTTGAAGCACCAGTGAAAGCTGTACAAGAATGAAAAGAACCCAGGTACAAGATGTTTTAGTCATGCCAGGGCAACACTAGCTAAAGGCCACTGACAAAAATGGGATATTCAAAAATACATCAAGTGGCCAAATAATGAGAAACCAATGAAAGACTCAAAGCATCTACAGCCCACAGTGAATAAAGTTGATAGAACAGCACTGGAAAATGGTTTTCACCATTTAACTAAATTAGCTGTCTATGGCAGCTTGGTTCACAGAAAAAAGAGAAGGAACCATCTACTGGTTCCAGAAATGCAAACCCTGTGCAGAAAATGGATTAAAGAGAGGGTTTTTCTAGAGAAAATGGATATTCAACCTCTGTGGAAATCTTCTCTCTATGAGCAGTTCCACTATAAAGTCTACAAAACAGCAACACTAGGGTTCACAGTGTACAATAAATACGTCCAGTCTCCTCGTTAAGGTTTTGTCTTTTCCTTGCTTTCCAAGCATTAAGATTGGTCTCTAATCATCCAGACGCTAACCAGATATTACTTGACATGCTATTTCATTTAAACACGGTTATGTGGATTGTTAATTAGACGTCAAGATACAAAAGGTTTCCATGCGTCTTAGTGTATGTGTCTTTAAGAGTGATCTCATTTCCATTTTGTTAACACACTGTGTATCCTGTTTAGTACTGATAATTAGTTGTCAGTTCATGGTTCTATAAATTACATTTAGAATGTTGCACCTAAAATGCATCGCCCTAAGGCAGGTTTAACCTACTTTTGAGTAAAGAAGGTGCAGCTCTTTACAGACTATTCCAATACTTCATTGTTCAAAATACTCCAAGCAGACTGGATTATGTTAAATGAGATTATCCCAGAACAAAGTGCCCATATGCACACTTCCCATCTTGGGTTTGCTAATCAAAGCTATTTGTGCACCAAATGAACTGTAGAAATGCACAGGCTGACATTTATTGTGGAGAATTATCTATGAAAATATCAAAGTCTGGTGAAAGTACAGTATAATGAAAGCAAATTCTGACTGAACTGAATGGTAAAGCAAATTAGATGCCATATTATACTTATATAAACTGCAGCTTTCAGTTAAAGACCAAAAACACTGCCAAAGACATAATAGTCTTTATCATATGGCTTAAAGTACCGGTGTCCAAATGTAAAAAACAAATCATTTAGAAATTCTCTAATGCAGACAGCTACCCAACTACTAATCAACAATGTTTTGCTGCATTTGTCACAGGCAGACATAAGTGGGATTTCAGTATTTAGGTCTTTATTTGTTTCCTAAACCATTTTTTTTGGATATAGAAGTATATAATATTTTTAAATAATTATGGAACTTGGCAAACTCTCTGTTTAGAGCCAATGAAGTCATAATACAGTATATACAACTGTAATAATAATTAAAAAATATATACGTATGTTATTTGAGACAGTTATTCATTGAGAAGTATGTTATTGGAGGGGGTTCTAGTCTGGGCTAAAATTTAAATTTCACATGACTACAGGCAAAAAGACAAAACATTGACTCTTGTTTTGTGCTGTATACATCAGACTAATCAAAGGAAGACACGGTTAAATATAAATGCATTATATACCTACTAGCATTATATTTGTGAGATACTGTTATTTCTGTCACTTCAGTATACTGAAACAAGATCATTAGCGCTTCTCAAATAGACCCCCACCCATTTTATCTCACTTATGTGCTACAATTAAGCCATAGTAATGCTTATTTCCTCTTATCATGCTATGTTACAGGAAAGAGAACTCTAAATTGCCACCATTAAGCATATTGCATTCTCACTTAATAAATAACAGCTCCAGTGCCTGTAAAGCGCCTGTCCATCTGTGCTGATGAGTATGATTTATGTGCTAAATAAAATACAAATGACAACCAAGATTACGCATTGTCAACTCCTTTAGGCATGGTTATGAATACATTTCGTAGAATAAAATGTAAACAATGTTGCTTAATATATGTATAATAGGACCAAATGTGGTAATACAATGACAATACAAATCCTTACATGGCATGTGAACCTGCTTATTATAGTTGTAAGATCTAAGCTGCTGGTAATAACAGCAGTGTATAAGTTCTGGAGGCTCAGTTCTCAGACTGGGCACAGAAATACAGAAGTCACAGCTGTGACAACCCCTAACATGAGCAGCTGAAAGGTACAATTATTTCATTGGTTAGATAATACTATTCAGACAGGTGGTTCATCCTATGTGCATTACCTTTACATTACATTTAGCTAATTATTGCAAACTTGGTTATGCATAATGTAAAAAAAAACAATAACAATGATTTAATCTTAAGTTAACCGAGTTCACATATGGTTACTGACAAAGGAATGAAAAAATCTGGTATATAAAAGAGAACAAAGAGAAATCTAGCCTTAATCGACTAGCAAAAAAGTTCTGTTTTAACTCTATATTAAATATTTGGCTAGTCTGGCTCTCTAAAGACAGTCAGGCTAAGCTTTTACAGATTTCTTGGGAGGCCTTCTCAAGGTCATTCCACTAACCTTATCTCAATCGGGAATGTTCTGTAATCACAGGTCAACACAACATTACAGAGAATAACCAAGCAAACTTCAGACACATGGATCAATTATGCAACATAAATGGCAAACAACCAAGAGTTAAAATATGCTATGTTGATATTTTGGAGTTATATGAACTTTATAGTGATGCAGTGGCTTAAACTAGCATGGTAAAAAATAAAAGGAGTTGTAAGGCAGTTGGATCTAAGAATAGTAAGAATTATATAATTTCATTTACCTAAAACAAAAGTTTTGCACAACTTAACATAATTGAATGATGTAACATCTACCCTAATTACTTGTTTTATTTTACTCATTATAAACTCATGCCCCTTTATTTGCATTTCATTGCTGAGAGTACTGTTATTTTATTTCAAGCAGTGCGTCAAGCTCCCTTGTCAAATGGTCTAAGAATGGATTTGATCTCAGTAGTACTTCTGTTCCGGCTATATCTTAAACCTCCTCTAATCAGTAATTTTGCACATGTAATGATTTCCCAGCCATTCTGAAGCAATGTGTGTACCTGCAGTAACAAATCCTGTTTGTAAATGTGTTGACAACCCCACCAAAAACACATATTGCTACATACTTACTTTTTATGCAAAACAATCTGCAATGCTTAACAGAAATTCTGAGCTCTGAGTTTTTTTATGACGAATAAACAAGAGGTCTATGCCCAGATTCAAATGCAGAAAGACTAATGTTCCAATAGTGAGTTCAAACTAGAGTCAGCACAAAGTTCAGGGTGTTACCAAAGTCGAACAAGGACTCCAGCTTACTTGGATCATGCGGTTTGTTTTTCTTACACTTTGTTCCTCTTCATTTAAACATGGGTGTTGAGCCAGGAGAGAGATCCATTTTCTCTTTGATCTATTGGTTCAGACT
>JAYDZG010000001.1:13102078-13123295 GCA_034509265.1 Microcambeva bendego | reverse complement strand
TACAATGCCTTCTAAATGGGTACAGCCCCCACCTCTACTTCATTCCCAACTCTAATCCTCTGTAATGGCTGAGTATGAGCACAAGCAGCTGGCTCAGATTAAGCTTTCCACTTTCTAAAGCCTGCTGCACTACAATAACACTGCCTTCAAAAAGAAAAGCTCACACCAAAGTGACCAACAGTATATTTGGTGAGATTCACAATAACAACAACTGGTAATGGTTAAAAACTATACCATTTACACTACTGTTTTGTTATTTGGTGAACAATATTCACATAAACTGCATGTGTGGCATATATATATAATAAGAACCCAAGGGTCAATCTGACAAAGCTTCAGCATTGCTCTGTGGAGAGAGGAGAACCTTCCAGGACAACCATTTCTGCTGCAGATAAGGCCTGTATGGTTGAGTGGCCAGACAGAAGTCACTCCTCAGTAAAAGGCAAAGACAGCCCACTTGGAATTTTTCAAAAGGCACCTAAAGAACTCTCAGACCATTGTTAGCTTAATTATCTGATCTGATGAAATTAAGCGTCTATGTCACCTGGCAAGTACCATCCCTTCAATGAAGCATGGTGGTAGCAGCATATATATATATATATATATATATATATTTTTTTTTTTTTTTTCTTTTTGTAATTCTTCCCTATGGCAGGTGAAAAGAAACAGCCAGTGTGTGTGTATTCCAAACAAGGAAAATTACTAGATGGGGAATAAATGCAAAAAAAAAAAAAAAGTTAAACTGACAAAGTTTTATAACATGTATGTAAATTTAGGAAAGAAGGAAAAACATTTTTATAGTTTGTTGTATTTAACAACAGTAGCTTTTTAGTTTTTTTTTTAAACTTGACATTTTGAAAAAAAGGACAAAGAATAGCAGTCTCACAACAGATCTCATGACTCCTAAGGCTAAATAGCAGTGTGTTGCAGCCATGTGATTATTGTTAATCTAATATAAACCCAAAGAATCAATGAGCCTTTTTGAGACTGTTTAGGAGAAACACATTCTAGCAAATTTAAGCAAGTTAGGGTAAAGTTGCCATGTGCTGCACACTTTAAATTATTGCAGTGTGACTACAGGAATCCCGAATATATGTGGCACAACGATGGTTTAATTGCTACTTAACAAACAACTGTATTTTCAGTCTACAAGCCATAGGCTATAGTTTACTGGGTTCACCATGTTGTCTGTGTTGTTGGTTGATCCTGTATGTTAACTCACTGGTCATTAAAAACAGATCTATCTGTCTGTCCGTCCGTCTGTCCGTCCATCCACCAGAGAGACCCCAAAGGGATTCTCACAGATCAAATATTTACTGGATGGTGGACCACTCAGTCCATCCATCCATCCATCTACCAGAGAGACCCAAAAAGGGACTCTCACGGATCAAATATTTACTGGATGGTGGACCACTCAGCCCCAACATGCTTGTGTGTGCATGTAAGTGTAGGATTCCACACATTTTCCACAGCAATGGTATAAACTACTTATCGTATAAACAATCTTATAAACTACTGTATGTATTACCAAAAAGTTGTCACCACTCTTTTCATCACCGCAGTGAAATTTGTCCTCCACATTTTAACCCAATCTGTGCAGTAAAACACACATATGCACACTAGTAAACATTCAGGTTGCCATAGGGGGCAATGCGCACATGTGTCCAGAGCAGTGGGCCGCCCTAGCTTGATCAAAGGCACTTCAGTCATGACCTGTCAGCACTGGGAATCGAACTGGCAACCTTCTGATCACAAGACCATGGGTGCCTCATTTCTCATGCCACATGGGCTCATAGATCCATGTGCGGAGCAAAGTTTGGCCTGTGTGTTCTGATCCAAAAGACGAGCTACTGTAACTCAAATTGCTGAAGAACTTTATGCTGGTTCTGATAGAAAGGTGTCAGAACACATTGAACATCACAGTCTGTTGTGTACAGGGAAGCAAAAGGGAGACCAACACAATATTAGGAAAGTGATCATAATGTTATGATCAATGTGAGTAGGGCAAATCAGTGTATAATTTAGTTTTCAATAATCTTAATGCCAGCCTAAACTATGAATCTATTATGTTTTGTTTTACGTAACTCATATTGGCTCATGGCATAAAATAGCACTGCCTGTTAAATTAAATCCCACTTCTGTGTTAATTCTAACTACTTAATTTTTTTTCCATTTTCTAAGAAAACAAACAAGGACATTAATTCACAAATTATTTGGGCTTTAATTGCTGTGGATAATGAAGGGAGGTAAGCTGGAGTAAGTGCGTCACACTAATTAAAATCCAAAGCTGACCAGTGCCCTTTGTTTTCATTAGATATTCTGTAATTAACAGCAGTGTAATCACAGTGCTAACCCTGTGCTGCCCACATGCTGATCATCTCTTTTTGTTGCCCATAGTTGGTACCTAAGTCTATAGTTGCATGTGTGGAATACAAATAAAGTAAATTACACTCACAGCCACTTTGGGACAGTGGTACAGTACAAACCAAAGAGGTTTGGGAGAGTATGGAATATGCAAATAATACAAATGTATTTGTATCTTGTTTTCCGGCAAACACACTTAAGATGTGCAGTAGTGCTGGGTCATTGTTATCACATTTTCCGTTTCTTAGCTCTCCAAAAATTTTCTGTTGGGGACAGGTCATGACATCTGCAGCATGTGTGTATCATGTGGTTCCTCCAGATTACTTGAACTGTTTAATGATATTATGCACTGTAGAGAAAGAAATATGCAAACCATTTCCATTCTTTTCATTTGATCTTTCAGATACTGCTTTTGATTAAAGTCTATTGATATCATCTGTTTGAGATCACATCAGTATTTAGCTTTTTTCTATGAAACACTGCATTTATATGCATTTTTCTATTCTGTCCCATTGTTTTCCAAAATGGGTTGTAAATGTGTTAGCAAATGTTTAAATATTACTATTATTGCTGCTGGTGGTTTTCTTGTCTGAAGTCCTTTCTTGTAAAGTCACAAGGATCATATCATCAAGCTTCTTGGGGCAGATTTAATTCCCGGAGCAAACGGCTGAAGCCCTTGAGCAAGGCATCTAACCTCTAACTGCTCCATGGGCACTGTGGCTAGGGCTGCCCACTGCTCGGGGCATGTGTGCTCACTGCACCCTAGTGTTTACTAGTGTGTATATGTGTGTTTCGCTACACAGATTGGGTTAAACTGCTGAGGACAATTCAACTGTGTATAAAAGGACAGTGGTGAAAAATAGTGTTCTAAATCTGTTCTAAGATCATTGAAAATCTTTCAATTTTTCATTTTCATTCTACATTGGAATTCAGAAAATACAAGTTAACTAACTTTATGAGCACAACTAAAACAGAAATAAATTCACTTTTTTCCATGTGGTTTAGCTGTTTTAGTTTGGTCTTATAGGTATAGTTTTTATCAACTTCGAATCCTTAAAAAACATGCATGCCTAGTCTGACTACCACATGCCAGAATGGTTTTGTTCTACCACACTATGATTGATGGAAATGAAGATTAACTGCAATTAGCAGTGAATGACCTTGTCTTCAACTAGAGTCCAGTCCTTTCTTAACAAGATGTTTTTCTTAAGTCTTTCTGGGTCCAGTTCTCTCAATTATGCTAATAGTGGTTGAAGTAAATATCTGAGAAGAGCTGGAAAGTGATTCAGTAAGTTTAACTTTGATGTGCACTTTACTTGGTTTTACAGCTACATCCTTACCGTTGTGATTTGTTCATCACAATTACCCCATCAAGTACTTTGGTTCAATAAAAAAGAAAGAAAATTCAGAAAAGGATGAGGAATTGGAAGATTAAGGAAGGGAGGAGGGGAGGGGTTAAGACTATCGAAGGAGATTTGCTTTTCTCCTCGTTCAAGCGAGGGATGAAAAATACCCTGTGGGCACAGAAAGAGGGGTCATGAGACTCCCAAAAGGATTACCTTGAACTGGAATCATGAGACTTGCCCTGAACAAAGAGCCTGCTCACATGCTCATCATATGAACAGGCCCTCATAAAGTGGAGAAGTTTCATGTCCAGCAGGATTCAGTGGGTACTGACAGACCAAGAGAGAGCATGTCTGCGCTAGAGGAGCTTGAATGGTGACACTGATGCAAAAGGGTGCCACTCGAGAACACTCTCTCTGCCTAGCTACCCTGATGGGTTCCACAGGTAGGACTCATGGATCCGTTGATCCAATCTGAAGTTATGCAGTAAGGGAAATGTGGATTAAATTGCATAGATTGTTGGATTACCTGTAGAAACCATATGTTTATATTTTTGCACTGTTATGAAAATTGTAAAATTATACTAGGATAAATTTTTCACACTTAAAAAAGAGTAATTGGATGGATCAACCTTAGATTAAGATTTAATTTTACATTACAAAACAAACAACAAGATTACAGAAAATGATGACTTTTTTAACCTACTAAAGAAAAAACTAGATTAGGCTTACCTCTGGATAAAGGATGAGTATTCATGTAAAGAAGTTGCAGTGGTAAGTTCTGGTAACATGGGTTCATGATTAGCGCTTCCCCACTGGCTTGTCCAGTTTCTTCCTGAACCAGCTGGCTTCAAAAGCTTTCAGCTTAATTGGGACAGAACTGACAAGAAGTATTCAGTCAGAAGCAAGATTATTTTTATCTGGTTAATAGAGCAAGATCAAAACCATGGAAAAGCTGACGTGTTCATTAGAAAATACTACTTTTCTATTGGGTTTCCTTGGTAATGGCCTAATTTGCTATGCACTAATTGTTTAAGCAAAACAGAATGCATGTGGCTATAGCCTTGGCTGATTCTCTGCCCCTTTTATCAGAGGAAATTTTACTGGTCTTTAGACTTCTCATTGTTTAGACAGAGTGGTACTGTATATACTGTAATTAATCAAATTCAATTTCATGTATTAATATTTGTAAATAAATATTGTTACACAGAGAAAATAAACAGGTAATACTGCAATGTGTTAATTTTTACAGTATGATTACACATTTTTAACAATTTATAGTCTACTATTAATGTGCTGCCGAACATTCTACCAGGCATCCGGACTGAAGTCTAGCTATTGTACTTTTTAGGATTACTAGATTAGAAGGATTTAGTGATTCTACCTTAGCAAACTTAAATCACTTAAAAAACAATGTGCCAGACAATTAATTCTCACATTTACATTCAGTTTCCACTTTTTTATTTCAGAGATCAAAAGCCTGGATTGAAAGAACTTTTCAGAAGAGAGAATGCACTCAAATTATTCCATCCAAGGAAACAACACGGTAAGCATTTTGCCTAAATAAAGCACTTAATTCAAAGTTTAGACTGTTTCGTCGAAATTACTCATGCATACATGAGAGGGTAAAGGGCGCATGAACCGGTCAACTAATTACCCATAGCCAGGAAGGAGAACTACAAATGTTGTATAGGCTTCAAATCATGTGATAAAAAGTGCTAGTAAGAATGCTTTTTAACCCAACGTTTTGTGGGTCTACCCTGTGATGGACTAGCAATCTGTCTGGAGTGTTTCCTGTCTTTTGCCCAATACAATGGATCCATTACAATCAATAAAGCAGTAGTACAACAATCAACAATGAATGGGTGAATGAACAAATGGAAAATGTCAGCACTTTTAAGGAAATTGAAAACCAAAAACTCAATTGAACACAATTTGTCTTCACTTGTTAATCTTAATGTTGTCACCACAAAACTTTTGGTTTATATAAAATACATCATAAGGTAGGCCTAAAATGTATATAAAATAAGATCCAGTGGTTAACGATATGTCTGTGTGTGGTACCAGGTGTTCATGTGGAAATTTGGTGACTCAACATGCTGCCATCCCAGCTGGTCCAACAGAAAACCTGCTTGTGCAGGTGGAATGTCAAGAAAAGTGGACAGTGTCCAAGCACACGCACACTTTCCCAACTGATGCCTATGGCACCATTGAGTTCCAAGGAGCAGGATTAGTCAACAAGGCTATGGTACACATTTTCATAACAGCTTAGAGAAAAGTAAACTGCATTTCCCCATTAATGTCATATCAGAGATATTTATATAACTGTCATTGTTTAATAATCTAGTAAAAGACAACCAATACCCTTGATGTCCGTCTAAAAATGATATGTGTGTATATCTACCTATCTGTCTGTCTGTCTGTGTAAATATTTTACTCATAGTATATCAGGGTGTCCTACGAAACTAAACCAGAAAACTTGTTACACCTGATGGTGAAGGAATGGCATCTGGAGCTACCCACCCTGCTCATATCTGTTCATGGGGGCCTTCAGAACTTTGATTTGCAGCCCAGACTCAAGCAGGTGTTTGGTAAAGGCCTGATCAAAGCTGCAGTAACTACAGGAGCATGGATCTTCACAGCTGGAATCAGCACAGGTGGGCATATTTACATAACAAACACATTAATGTGTTAAAACAAAATCTTAACATAATGTAAATTATAATTTGGCCTTTAAGGGGTGATCCGGCACGTTGGAGATGCTTTGAAAGACCACTGCTCAAAATCCAGAGGAAAGGTCTGTGCCATTGGAATTGCACCATGGGGAATCCTGGAGAGTAAAGAGGATCTAATAGGAAGAGACGTAAGATTCTACCTGACTAGAATCCCTAGAAAGTATCAGATTCTGTCCTTACTTTTTTATTATAATGTTCACTTTTTCAGGTGAACAAAGCGTACCAGACGATGTCCAACCCTCTGAGCAAGCTGGCTGTGCTCAACAGCAGCCACTCTCACTTTATCCTGAGCGATAACGGGACATGTGGGAAGTACGGAGCAGAGGTCAAACTGCGTCGTCAGCTGGAGAAGCACATCTCTTTGCAGAAGATTAACACCCGTATGTTGAAGCAATTCAGTAATGCCTTGCCTCATCCACATCTACTTTTTATGCTTCACTGTTCTTTTCAGCTTTAATGTTGATAATGACATTTTGCCAGCTTTTAGATTATTGGATGAGGTCCGATGGTGATCTTCTATAGATTGAGAGGCTGTTGTCTGTGACCTGTGGGTTTCCCTTTGTCATCCTATGCCTGGAGTTTGAAATAAGGCAGGGACAGCAAAGGGATGCTCAGCTGTCACCAATTACATCAACAGTTAACCACGCCACTTCAAAATTATTTCACTTTCATGACACAGTACATAAGGGAAACATACTTAGAACCTTTTGGCAGTGAGGGGACAGTGTTACCTATTACATTTTAAAAAAGTTTTTATATTTTAGCCCAGTGCCACTAATTGGACACACTCAAACACGCACATACGCGCGCACACACACACACACAGTGTGAGAAGCAGTTAAAAAAGAAAGCAAGGTGAGTAAGAGAGTGAGTCAGATAATATTTAATCTCAAATGTTGGTGTAATACTAAATATTAGTAATTCTTTTAAGATACAGCTGCTTGTCTTTACCCTAAAATCTAACTGCAAAGAGCAGTATGAGCCCTGATGTTGCCAAAAAGCTTTTATGACTAGTGTTCTGTTTTTATAGATATCATGCATGCAGAAATCACAATATAAATTAGAATGCAGTTTGGACAGTGCAAATCCATAATAACTTTTACCTAACTCAATACTTTTCATGTGCTTAAGGATTAGGTCAGGGAGTACCAGTGGTTTGCTTGATTGTGGAAGGAGGTCCAAATATGATCATGGTGGTGCTAGAGAGTTTGCATGAGGAGCCTCCAGTACCTGTTGTTGTGTGTGACGGCAGCGGACGAGCCTCTGATATCCTCTCTTTTGCCCACAAACACTCAGATAAAGAAGGGTAAAATTAAATAATCATTTAAATAGTAAGTTGTATCACAACATTACCAGCAGCAGATGCATCAGTGAACTAATACAGACATTATTCTTAGGACATTAACTGAGGATACCCGAGACCAGCTTTTAGTCACTATTCAGAAGACCTTTAACTACAGCAAAAGTCAGTCCCACCAGATATTAATCATGATTATGGACTGCATGAAGAAAAGAGAACTGGTAAGTACAAACATGAACTGAAAACAAGATACAAAGCAACAATTACATATTGAATGTAATTAATTTAGAAGCATATTGTTTATCTCATAGACTGAAATAGGATATTTAAAGATTTTGTTACACATATTTGTTGTACCCCTTTTGTGCAAAAATAAAAATATGATTTGTAAATTGTAACGTGTTCATTGTCTTGCATCTTCATTTGTGTGTTATTTCTATGTAGTCATGTGTTTGAAAACCCATCTTCATGCAATCATTCATAAATAGTCACTTTCTCAGTCATTGTCTTTGTGCCACTATAAACACATTCAAGTTTTTTACAATTTCCTTTACTTCAATGCAACTCACTAAAGCCTTCCTAGGTTTGATTCATCACATTCACCCCCTATTTTCCAAAAAAAAACAACATATTACAATATATTTCCAAAAATACCTGTAAATGTCCCAACATGCACACAAACATTTCTGAATTTCTTTATTTAGTTTTGGTTTTGATTGAGCATCAGATGGTATCTCCATACATTCAAATGCTTGTCGGACATCTCATTTCATAAACACTGGCACTGACAGCCTAGTGTGACTAAGATGGCATACAATCTTTAAAGAAGGTTTGATTTTGTTTACAGTGGCATTTCTGGCCCAAAAGAAAAGTGCTTGGCAGCAAATGACATGTGCTGTAAATACAGTGTCCTCTGTTAGACTCCCCTTTCAAAGCTGGCTCTAAAATGTTGTAGAAATGCGAAAGAGTGTCTCTCGGCAGATGAAAATGAAAAACTAGCCAGACATCACTCAGCTCAGTTCTCTGTGCAGAACTCTTTCTGCTAAATCCAGCAGCAGTGCTTATGGACACATGCTCTTTTATAGTAAAATCAACAATAAATAAGACATTAATTGGCCACAAGTGTATGTGTAATGCATTTATTTGGTCTAACTATTGAAAGTTCAAATTTGGATAAACAAATTAAAAATCTCGCAATAAACTAAGGTAAAACCTTTTTTTTCATGAATGTAAATGTGAACATCTGTGCCCTGGAATCCAAGAATGAGATGCTCAGTCTAAAAAGGCTGTTCATACAAAAAAAAATGCTCTGTAGGAACAAGAAACAACTGGCATGGAGTATAATTTTCATTTAAATTGTAATGTAAGGATTATTTTTGTGATTCATAATGAAATCTCAGTGACTGATTCATTAGGTAAAAGGCAGGAAACACCCTGAAGCAATTGCCAGTCCATCACAAGGCAGATAGACAAACACACACACACACACACACACACACACACACACACACACACACACACACACAGAGTCACACATATAGTCATATGGCAATTTCAGTAGCGGCAATGACCCTGACTATTTGTTGATTGACTCATGAAAGGAAACCCAGAGGAAATCCACACAATGAGAACAAGCAAACTCCATATAGTAAATAGGCTATATCTGCCTTTCAAATGTAAGTTAATGATGTGATAAATAAAGAGACATCATAAATAGAATTTACATTGACGTTATTAATGAACAATCAGCAAAAGTGATCTGGATTTATCTAAAAATTATTTTGAAGTATATACTCAGAACATGCGGATTAAGAACCCACTCTAGAGCATGGAAATGTTTGGCATGATGCCACACATCCATACCAGCTTAATCACACTTAGTGTTTCTGTGCATGTGATCACATCACTCAGGCAATGGAATTTTTGTACAAACCCTGAGGAACAGGAAATGCATTGATTCTGTTTTAAGCATGGATATGTTGGCCATGTATAAACTACATAATTACACATGCATCTTAAGATTCTCAGAGGAAGCAATTTTGCTTTGATGCTTTTAAAGGTCTATATTTGTCTGTTGCTCTTGCAGTGACAGAGACAATAATTTCATTGTATTATTTGTTGACCGATTCCAGTCACATTTACTGTAATTCATTCAGTAAATTCAACCTATTTTATCAATACTCTCACTGTAGATTACTGTCTTTCGAATGGGAGCTGAGGGACAACAGGATATTGAGATGGCCATTTTAACTGCCCTACTAAAAGGTACTTTAAATACAGCTCAAAATAAAAAGGGATTTATAACACAAATGTTACGTGCTCACTTTCTTGATTTTTCCTTTAGGATTAATAAAAGTAATCTATCTATCTATCTATCTTAGGCACAAATGCCTCAGCATCAGACCAGTTAAGCTTGGCTTTAGCCTGGAATCGTGTGGACATAGCACGCAACCAAATCTTTGTATATGGACACAACCTACCAGTAAGTGAATGTGTCAACGGAAAAGAAAACATACAACATTTAATGTTTTCCTATCAGTGTTTTAAACAAATTTAATGTATAGCCTGCAGGAGCTCTAGCTAGTGAGACATCCACTGTGGCAAAGTCTTCCCAGTCCAGAAGCTCCCCTGCAGGGCCACAGGGAAATGCAAAGAGCAGAGGCAAGAAGGGCAAAGGAGGAAAGGCCAAAGCAGAAGTCCAACAGGAAATGGATCCTAGAAAGTTAGAGATACTTAACTGGGTAATGACAAATCATATAAAATAAACCATACACATGCTATTTCCTTTTGTACATCAACCCTTTACCAAAACAGGCATTTTGGTTCAAGAAACATCAATAAATAATGTGTGAGAAGAATGCACAGGATACTATCCCAAAAATCTTAAAGGTCATTTAAATGTTTTAGCAAATGTGAGACAAGGCTTTGTGTTCTATTTGGTCAACTTGCAACTCTCCAATAAATGTCATTTTTGGCTCTTTCAACAGAATTGGATTTTCCACATAATAATTTTATTAGCACCCAAATATTTTTTTACTCATTCTTAGTGAAATATTGATTGGCCAGCCACTCCTGTAATGATTTGTGACTGTTCCCATTTTTCTCCTTATGTGGATAATGGTTTTCACTGTGGTTGAGTGCAGTCCTAGAGTCCTTTTGAGATATTCCTCACCTGGCTCATTGCCCAACACCTTGTCTATTTAAAGTGGTGTTACAATTTAATAGGACAATTTAATAGGCAGTCATCATGCCTGAGTGTGGATGAAGACCAGTAAATCTGGCTGACTGGTTTATTTATGCCTAGTTCACACTACACAACTTTAGCATCGACCACTAGTCAAGCTCGGCCTCTAGTCAGGCTCGCCAAACCCTCCAGTTGTTGATGGATCGTGGTAGTGTGAAACCTCTTAAAGACTCCAGACCGCAAGAGATCCAGTCGTGCGATTGAGAGAGTCGTGTAGTGTGAACTGGGCATTAAATGTTAAATCCCTTTGTTTTATTTCAGAAATAATCTTTAAGTACATGTTATTAATGAATGAAGACAAATCGACTGAAGAAATAACCATTTCAAAATCCCATTTCAAAGTTATGCAAAGTTTGCGTAATTTAAGAATTGTTTTGGTGCCCTCCTCAGGTGAACTCACTGGAGCAGGCGATGATGGATGCCCTGGTTCTGGACAGAGTGGATTTTGTCAAGCTTTTGCTTGAAAACGGTGTCAACATTCACCACTTTCTCACCATCCCACGACTGGAGGAGTTATACAACACTGTGAGCATATTACTGATCCCCAACGCAACAGACAATGACGTACTCAATCCTAACAAAGAACAGTCACTAAATTTAGTCACATGGGATGATCTGTGTATGTGCATTTTCTTATCATTTTAGAGTGATGTCCCCTTGTTACCTTTGCTGCTTTTGTTTTTTTAGAAACTTGGACCTCCCAACACGCTGAGTGGCGTAGTAAGAGATGTTAAAAAAGTAAGTCAGAAAAATCAGATTTTACCATATATATATAAAAATGCATAATACATTGTATTGCTATACATTTACACAAACTTAACTCTAAATTAAGTTTGTTTTGCATGGCATCTTATTCTATTTCTACAATTAAACAGTTAAAACAGCAGACTGTGTTATAATGCCTAGCTAACTGCAATCCATCTCTAATGTACTGAATAGGGTCAGGAATCGTTTGGGCCATCACATTATTTCACCACAAGCTTAGCAAATTACATTTTATAGTTTAGCTAGAGCGTTTGAGAAACATAATTTATCTATACAAGGCTTTTTGTGTAAAGTGGCATAATATGACTGGTTAGTCAGTCTTTTTAGAGTTAGCAATTTTTCTTGTCCATGAATATGTATGTTAAACAGACAAACTTGACAGTTAGAAACACTGTCCACGTACTCACATCCATGTTATGATGGATAACAAGCATTACTAATTAGCAAGGTTCTTCAAGAGTATTACAATGTTTTTAATTATTTGTTTAGCACTGTTTCTCATTTATATGATTATATAACAACCATTTTAGGGGAATCTCCCACCAGACTACCAAATTACCCTAATTGACATTGGATTAGTAATGGAGTACCTAATGGGAGGAGCATACCGCTGTAATTACACAAGAAAAGGTTTTCGTTCTCTATACAACAACCTCTATGGCCTTAAAAGGGTAAGCACAACAGATGTACCTCAGCAAAAATGATACTCTCAAACCCATAAATCTAACATGTGGCCAAACATTTTCAGCCAAAGGCTTTAAAACTCCTTGGCATGGAGGTATGAATATTTTTCTATCATTATGACTCAATGAATTTAGTCTTTTAGTGCAGCATTTATATGTTGACTTGTTACTGACACTTCTAGGATGACGACTCGAATCTAAAAGGGAAGAAGAAAAAGAAAAAGAAAGAGGAGGAGGTGGATGTGGATTTGGATGACCCTGAAGTTAGCCGTTTCCAGTATCCATTTCATGAGCTGATTGTGTGGGCAGTGCTGACAAGGAGGCAGAAGATGGCTCTGTTCCTGTGGCAGCGAGGAGAAGAAGCCATGGCGAAGGCTCTAGTTGCCTGTAAGCTCTATAAAGCAATGGCTCATGAGTCCTCTGTCAGTGAACTAGTTGATGACATTTCACAGGATCTAGATAACAACTCTAAGTAAGTAACTATAATAACCTAAATCTTTCACAAAGTCTTGTATGGTCTCTATAATTTTAGGCTGCGAATACTAAATTATAAATGCACTGGCCTGGCATATCACGACATCTGTTAGTGAGTGGGATATATTAGATATCAAGTGAATATTTTATCCTCAAAGTTGATGTAGAAGAAGGAAAAAAATGCAGTTTGACAAGAGCCAAATTGTGATGGCTAGATGACTCGGATCTTCTCCAAAACAGTATCTTATCAAAAATAGTCCAAGGAAGCAACAGTGGTCATTGGGCATGGGAAAAGCTTCTGTAGTTCAAATTGCTGGAAACGTTATGCTGGTTCTGATAGAAAGGTGTCACACAGTGAATCACAGTTTGACATGTAAGGGCAGCAAGAGGGGAAGTAACACAATATTAGGAAGGTGGTAATAATGTTACACCTGGTTGATGTTTATTTCATTTTTAGAGAGTTTGGATCCTTGGCTTATGAGCTTCTCGACCAGGCATACAAACATGATGAACAGGTGGCAATGAGGCTCTTGACCTATGAGCTTAAAAACTGGAGCAATTCTACCTGTTTAAAGCTGGCTGTGGCTGCCAAGCACAGAGACTTTATTGCCCACACATGCTGCCAAATGCTCCTCACGGACATGTGGATGGGCTGCCTAAGGGTAGGCAAAAACCCAGGACTCAAGGTGATATATTTTGACTTATTTTTGAGGAGTTGTGCTTTTGTGATAGTTTATAAATTAGAATCTACACATGCAGAGAAGTGGCCCTCTGTTAATGTTGATATATAATTTAAACCTATTATGCTCAGGTGATTGTTGGCATCATTTTCCCTCCTTCAATCTTACTGCTGGATTTCCGTGTGAGTGATGACACAAACCAAAGCTTTAATGATAAAAAGGAATCTACGGATAGAAGTGAAGATAAAACCAGCAAGGTAAATATGGGGTTCATTTCTTCAGTAACATTATTAGAAGAATGTTTACCTGAAGTACAGTCACTATATGGTCAAAATATATGGATGCAAAACCATTAGCTTGTTGAAGCACAATGGACCTACACCTCTAACATTTTTTCCCAAAGATTAAGGACCATAAGGTCAAAGTGCAAGTTACAAGCACTGGTGCTGGCATAGAATCAATGGCAAACATTTCTATTTATTTTAAATGTGTTCAGTTTGGTTGATGGCCTATGCAGGCTTCAGGAGTTTCTCTATAATATGTCTTTATTGGCCCTGCTTTGTGCATGGGTTTTGTATTCAGGTTTTATGAAGAGGGTGACAAAGTTACAGATATCAGTTAACAAGCTCATATTTACCAGGATGTTTTAGTAAAAAAATGGTAATTCAAACACTGACAATGACTTTTGTTCTTTAAGGACAACGTAGACATCCACTCAAAGAAAGTAGATGAAGAAAACAGCAAGAAACAAAGTCGAGTACCAATTGGAAGGAAGATTTATGAGTTCTACAATGCACCTTTTACCAAGTTTTGGTTTAATACGGTGCATAAAACCTTTATTTAATCATGTCATTTCACTGGCAAATAAATTATTCACTATTGAAAATATGTTTGTTTGTTTTGGACAGATCTCCTACCTTGTGTATCTCATGCTGTATAATTACATTGTATTGGTGAAGATGGAACGCTGGCCATCAATACAAGAGTGGATAGTTATCTCCTACATATTGACACTGGGCCTAGAGAAAGTTAGACAGGTGAGGTTAAAATCATTGAATGTTTAAAGCAGTAGTTTTCATTCTCTATAAATATTAGTACTGAATAACATTGGATTTATTTGTTATTATTTGTGCTGTCCTTGCTAGTGTACTATAAAGCTTTCAGTTTGGATACATGTAAAATGTGTTTTCCTTTGATATTCAGTACAGGGCACTTCATTCTAAACACCATACTAAATCAGGAGTTCACCAATAGTTTTAGAACAGACCCATCCCTTTATGATATGAGATTCAAACCTAATTGTATTTTTCCTGCTTGGGTTTCCTCTGGTACTCCAGTTTCCCCACTTACTAAAAATTCAGTAGTGTGCGAGCAAGTGAGTGACCAAGATAAAATGCTTACTAATAATTATTTAAATGAATCTGTTGATTTGAGTTTTACCACGTTCCAGCAATAAACAGTAGCTTTTGTTTAATCTTCCATTTAAACTGACATATTCTAGGTTACATTTCTGTCTATAGAGCTGCTTTTTAATTACACATTGTCCTTATTTATTTAGGTAACGGGGCAGTGAATGCAGTATTATCTGTGCCAAATTGAGATTAGAGGTTCATGTAATCTGTTTATGCCTGACAGATTTGTCCAGTTATAAAGAGAATTAAATGTTATAGTGACGTAGAAACATCACAGTGCGACAAAACGATACATTGTTAATAAGTGTCCCCATAACAGTACATTTAAGTATACAATGAACCCGCACTGGTGGCATGTCTTTGGACTGTGGGTGGAAACCGTAGTACCCAGAGGAAACCCACACAGACACAGGGAGAATATGCAAACTCCACACAGAAGATTGCCACCCTAGATTGTATACCCGGGGATCGAGCCCAGGACCTTTTTGCTGTGAGGTGACAGTGCCCCACTAAGCCACTGTGCTGCCCACAACCATTTCAACTGTCTCTAAAAAGCTAAACTGCAGCAGCCATTACCTAACCAGGGGGGAATTTGCTTTATGTTAAATAAACATTTAGTTTCTAAAGCTTAAACTCCCACCTGGGCTCCAGGATCAGCCACTCATTGGTTAGTAAGACAGCTGCCACTCTTAATTGATTATACTGAACAGAGTGATGACAGGCACATAACACTACAGCAGCAACTTAAAATGTGTTTTTGGCTGTTTATTTGGGTGTAAATGATAAAAATGGGCATCTGTTTGGACCATTTCCAAAATGTGCTAGTGTTCTTAATGTACCTGTTATAACCCTGAAAGCTTTAACTATGTAAAAACTGTGGTAGATCTTGATGTCAGAGCCTGGTAAGCTGAAACAGAAGATTAATGTGTGGCTAGAGGACTACTGGAACATCACAGACCTGGTGGCCATATCAATGTTCATGATGGGTTTACTGTTCAGGCTGGAGCCTGAACCATACATGGGCTATGGTCGAGTTATCTACTGTGTAGACATCATCTTCTGGTACATCCGTGTGCTGGATATTTTTGGGGTCAATAAGTACCTTGGTCCCTATGTCATGATGATTGGAAAAATGGTAAGTGACAGCATGTGATTATGTTTTTAGAAACTTTAGGATGTAAGAAGTTTTATGTTTGGTCTTTATGACTGTTGGGTTGTAACTTTACCATTGTATTTTTCAGATGATTGACATGTTGTATTTCGTGGTGATCATGCTGGTGGTTCTCATGAGCTTTGGGGTGGCACGTCAGGCTATCCTACATCCAGACGAGAAGCCCACCTGGCGTCTCGCTCGAAATATTTTCTACATGCCTTACTGGATGATCTACGGCGAGGTGTTTGCGGACTCAATAGACCGTAAGACTAGAATTGATAGTAAGATTTTTTTCCTGCTTCCAGAGTAGTCTGTCTTCAGTTGTGTTAGTCATCCCTTACCTCTGTTTAACCCTGTCGATAAATCATTACCTCATAGTTATGTTATGCAAGTGATAAATGTATCAACCCATAGGTCACATTGTCTTTGAAATTATGTAGTTTGCTGTGCCTGTACCTTTCTGCTGTAGATCAAATGTATTGTAGTACTGCACTAGAATATGGTATTTAGAAGCTCACTAGCAAATACAGGATTTTTTTAAACTACAGTAAGTTACCTTATAACTCATACCTCACTACCTAACTTATAACATTAATAACTCAAAAAAAACTTAACAGAACTTCAACAAAGACTTTAACAAAAATGTGAAGCATCTGCTGATATGTTTGTGCTTCAGAATTACATGAAAACAAACTTTAAAACTCATGCAACTCCAAACTGCAGTACAAAAAATTGCATGTCTGAAATGTGTGTTGTTGTTTTTTTTTCCTATAAAACACTTAAATAATTGAGAAAGAAGCCACTGCCTCTCAACAATCACACAATG
Source organism: Microcambeva bendego (assembly GCA_034509265.1). NCBI lineage: Eukaryota > Metazoa > Chordata > Actinopteri > Siluriformes > Trichomycteridae > Microcambeva > Microcambeva bendego. The sequence continues at coordinate 13,106,316 of JAYDZG010000001.1, read as the reverse complement.
TAGAAAGACTTACAAAGTTATTTTGTATTCTATGTCTGTATGATACTGAACCAAAGTGCTAGTGAATACCACACAATAAACATTGAATGACTAGACTGCTAACATTTTCCAAGGATCTATTAATGAGACAATTAAATTAAATAAAAATTGTGTTATTAATCTGATATAAAGCAATACTACTTTTATTGAGCATTTTATAGAGCATTTTGAGTGATCTGCACTGAAAAAAAGAATGGTTAAGTGGAAGAGCTGAAAGTAAAGCAAAATTCATGCAGACAGTAGTCTAAAATCCAAACAGCATTACAAAGTAATACAAAATAAATGAATGAAGCAAAAATGAGTCACTGCTGATTGAGTAGGTGTAACTAGTTCATTTTTACTTTTTAAAAAGGGTGATATGAAAACCTTTCTCTCGGTTAGAAAATGTTTTCTGAAATGTTTGCTGTTGTTTTTCTAATATTCCTTCATGCTATGTTTTTTATTATTATTTAGTAAAACAAAATGCAGTGAGAATGCAAATCAAATGTTCATAGTTTTTTTACACCCCTAAATATTGCTTTTTTGTTATCTTTTATAAAATTTCAAAAGTTTATGCCATGGAAATCAACCGTAAGTAAATTTCACATTTCAGATTTCCAATAAATTATGATTCTGCAGTATGAATTCAGTAAATTTACTGGATGTTTTTCATCAGCACCTTGTGGAGACAACATGTATGATGAGGATGGTAAGAAGCTTCCCCCCTGCATTCCTGGGGCATGGCTCACTCCAGCCATTATGGCCTGCTATTTGCTAGTGGCTAACATCCTCCTTGTTAACCTGCTTATTGCTGTCTTCAAGTGAGTGTAAAGTAAAGCAGAAGCAAATCTGTTGTAGGGATGATGTGAAAGTTTGTTTAGTACCAATTTAAATACTTTAATCATTCTCACATCGATGATTTCAACAGCAACACCTTCTTTGAGGTGAAGTCCATTTCAAACCAGGTGTGGAAGTTCCAGCGCTATCAGCTGATCATGACTTTCCATGACAGACCAGTGCTTCCTCCCCCTCTCATCATCTTCAGCCACATCTACATCCTTATGAGACGCCTCTGCTACCGCTGTGGAAAGAAGAAGGAGGTAGAGCTGGATGAGAAGGACAAAGGATTAAGTGAGTTCATTTACAAATTATAAATCTGATTCATTCTACAAGAAGACAATGAGCATCACAGGCAGCACGGTCGCTTAGTGGGTAGCACTGTCGGGTGGGGTGAGGTCCTTTCTGTGTGTGTGTCCGGGTACTCCGGGTACCTCTCATAGTCCAAAGACATGCTCCCAGGTTGATCTGAGACACTGAATTGTCCTGTAGGTACCTGCGATGGACTGGCACCCCATCCAGGGTGTTACCATGTGCCTTGCGCCCGTTGAAGAGCTGGGATAGGCTCCAGCACTCCTCCCCGACCTTAATTAGGATAATGTGATAAAAAAAAAGGGACTGAACTGAATAATGAGCAACACATAATGGGCCCTATCTTACACTCTGCACAAGGCATGTTGCGATACTCATTGCTATATGACACCTTGCCAACAGTCTGTTGTCACGCATTGCGCCTGTGTCGTTTAAATAGCAGTGGTGCTTGCAAATATATTTACGCCGATGGGCGTGGTGGTCTCAAAAGGAGGATTGTTTGGGTAAATTTCTGGCCTATTACAGGTGTGCCACTGACTGAAAACAACCTAGAGACGTCAACAGACAGGCGTTCATTACTATCGTGGCAGTTAATTGTTGGTACACCCCCCCTTGTTAGCACACATGGACACACAGCAGTGCACACACTCATACCGCATCCCAGTTACATTAACAACATACAAAATAAAATAACTTCATTCTACATCCCATAAATGACATGTTTGCACACCTTCACAGCATGAATGAGCAGGTAAGTTTCCTCTGCTGAGAAGCATTGGACACATCCAGGTAGCTGCACCATTAAAATAGCAATCCGCCAAAGTCACACTTGGCAAGGAAGGGCAAGTGACACCCATGAATAATTAAGAGACTTAATTGTATTGTATTTGCTTGCATTGTAAGCTTTTTTACATCCTAAGGGCAGGTCAAAACACTGACGTAGTTTTATCCCAGCTTGGTCAAGTGGAGAACTCCCCACAGAAAGGATCCAGGACATTCTTGCTGTGAGGCAACAGTTCTACCAACTTAGCAACACTGCCACCCTCAATTAGAGAGATTTAAATTAATATATTTCATATTCATTTATTCCATTGACTTCTATTAAAAGTAGGTATTAAGGAAAACAGAGTATTTATTATTTTTAAAGCTATTTTACCTAAGTGACTGGTTACATTGAACTAAGTCCTCTGCTGTTTTTCTTTAAGAGCTTTTGCTGAATGCAGATGAATTAAAGTCATTGTATGAATTTGAGGAGCAGTGTGTGGAAGAGTACTTCAGAGAGAATGAAGACATGCAGCAGTCCTCAAATGATGAAAGGATAAGGGTAACATTCGAAAGGTACATACAGTACATAACAAGACAAGCAAGGCACTGTACTGTATACTGTATACTTACACAAAGAAGGGAATTACATTTTCTGTTTGTGTAGTTTTGCAGACTTTTTATTATTTGTTGCTGTTCATGCAACATTAAAATGTAGATTTTAGGGTTCCTAATTTGTTCAGTGTAGAGCATTTGCAATATCATTAAAAACTGAGTTTGTAATTCAAAGGTGATTGAACAGAGGGTAAACATGCCTTTGTCTTAACTCTGCAGGTATCACATTGTAAATGTTGGGCAGCCCAAAAGCAAGGAAAGCATTTACCAAATGTGAAGTGTTGTAAGTATGTAATGTGTTTTCTAACCCTTTTGTTCCTACCTAACCAGGGTTGAAAACATGTCCATGCGCCTGGAGGAGGTCAATGAGAGAGAGAGTGGCATGAAGACCTCCCTGCAGACAGTGGATCTACGGCTGGCCCAGCTGGAGGAAATCTGCTCTCGCATAAGCAGTGCTTTGGAGAAGCTGGCAGGAATTGATCACAACGAATTAGGAAGGACGCGGTCAGGGACGTCCTCTGTGTACGGCCAGTCAGCTCTCCTCCGAACCAGCAGTCTTAATAGTTCTGATGGATACAGCCTCTTTCCATACAGCTTGGATGACTGCTCAGCCACTGAGCAAACTAATAGTTCAAAGGTTTCAGGACTGCATAGTCACCCAAGCTCAGGTTTGGACATCTGGAGCCCACCTTGTGAGAAAATAACTGAATGTATGGATCAGGCACAAGCTGACATACCTTCTCAGGAGCTTTCGAAATGTGAAGCTCTTGATACCGTCATGCCAAAGCCATTCAGAGATTGTCAGTCAGAAGATCTAAGTATTTCACCGTCTGTAATACAAAAGGCAGAATGCACCAGCTTGTTCTGTTCAGCTGGTAATGAAGATTCAGTGTGCTGGGCCAAAGATCACAAGTCTTCTACAAGGTTGAGGATTGCTGGCTCGGAGTCCTCTGGTCAATCAGCACCCGATATACACATAATAAAAGCTCCAGATAAAAACAATCAGTTGATGCTACAAGTTCAGTTCAACAACACAGCAGACAAACGTGAGGAAGGCCTTAAAGATTTTAAGCAAGTGGAGGATGCCACAGAGAAAAGTCTAAACTCAAAGGGCAATACAGAAGACTCAGCCAGAGATCAAATGGAGACAGACCAAACATGGGAGAATATAGAACAGAGCAGGATGTACTCTCTGGAGGGTGTACCTGGCTCTTGCCATCTCCATGTACCTGAAGAAAGAGAGTTACTTCCTGCAAGATCTAAGAGCTGGAACATGAAATCTAACAAAGGCTTGGTGGAAATCACAAACAAGTCTAGAGGCTCCAGCAGGGAAAGACGCCTATCATGTGGAAGTTCCCCAGAGAAGCCTGAAAAAGAGTCTGAGAGTTAAGGAAACAGGAAGACAAAAGAGCTACATTTAAAGACAACATACTGTTAAATTTAAGTAAAAAGCTGAAAGGTTTGAGTTTGTGTAACAATATATAGGCAAACAGTAGGGTCTTTGAAAAGGATAATTGTCATATTAATAGAAAAATAATTAGTTTAGCATGTCCGTACATATCTTTACCCTCACTAAAAATACAAGGCCTCGTGTTTAGGGTACTGGACAAGTAATTCGTTGTCTGATAGCTAATCAAGGGGCCTGCACATAATTGTCCATGTAAGGATATAGTGCATGACTATTTGCACAAAAT
>JAYDZG010000001.1:12969124-12980818 GCA_034509265.1 Microcambeva bendego | reverse complement strand
TTATTCTTTATCCTATTTAGGGACATTGACACAGAGCACAATGCACATGCTCGATTGAAACATACTCACTGTCTTATTTTAACCTAGAGGCACCATATTAAAAGGTCCACCTATTTGCATGTTTTCAGATTATATGGGAAAGAAACAGTGCCTAGGGAAAATCCACTTCTTGAGAATCCAAAAGGCAGCAACACTATTTTACTTGCACAGTCGTTTTATTAATAAATATAAATACATACAAAATATATGAAAATACAACAGTGGGGACAATAAAAGGTTTAGTTAAAGTTACAAGAATCAGATCCTATAACAGTTGCTTGTACAATATCAAAAATAAATTAAAAGTTGAATGAAACGACCGTTTGTTTCCACATTAGTGTAATTTGTTTATTTTACGTGTTGATGTGTAACACTGTAGATGATGAGAATCTTGTCACTTTTTCCATTGGTAAGGAAGCAGACGTTTCCATTTGTCACTCTGCAGGAAGCATAAAGTTAATTATTAGTCAGTGTGATGTCATTATCATGCCTTATCAGTGATCATGATCATGCAAATATCAATAGTGAGTGGCACATGCTATTACTTTACCACTGGCAAAGAACTTGCCCAGTCTATACAGTTCATTTCATGTTAGAAATTATTTTTTTAAGCATTTATCTGCTTTTTCTCTCGACTTTAGTGCATCTCATTACCAAACTGCAGAGTGCTTGCTCTCCACTAATGCCAATCCACATTGTGTCAGAGGAGAACGAGGCTAACCCACGTTCCCTCCGACATGTGGCCGGCAGCCGTATGCATTTTGGCTGTACTCCAGGTGAGTACAATGTGGATCAGCACTGTGTATATAGAGACACACACTGATTCACACAATCCTTCCCTTCCCCTGTGCAGCCAGCAGAGGTCACAGTTGTTAGTCATGAGAGATAAACCCTTTTATGAACAACAGGAAAATTGTTATTTATGTGACTGCTTAGCCCGGGTGGATGGCAAAGCTGAAACTCGATATGGTTTTCGAGATTCCAGCTCTGGTGTGCTAGTGTGTGTGTCACTGCTGAGCACCTGAGCAGCATGTTAGGAATTTAAACTCACTGAATGTTTAGGGTACTTCTCCACACTGTCACTCTTCCTCATTCTAAAACACTTTAGAACATCCACTTCTATTTCTACTGCTCCTAATGCTTAGTCTAGTCAGGGACCAATTAGAATAATCCTCACATAACCCCCTTTAAAGCATCCCAGGCAGTACCAGCTGTTCTTCCTGTTTAAATCTGAAAAATGCTCTTTAACTTGGATGTTGCCATGACATTCCATCAATAAATAGAGCATCAATAAAGCTCTGTGTATGTGCTTATTGCAATAAAGGTGTGTGTATTCAGTCACATGTTCATACAGGACCCACACTCACCTTAATACCCCAGCCTGATTCACTTGATCTTGGTTTGATGTTTTCTGGCGTCTCATAGGTGTTTTCCTGTGATGCTGGATTTACACTGGTCCATTGCCCAGGAATCTGGTTGTAAGTGTTCACGGTTAGCAAAGCGTTTGACACAGGGTTAAAAGGCACCTCAGCATACACAGCATCAATATTCAAAGGCTGCTTCATGTCTCTAGGATTGGCAGGCTGACCTGCCAGCTGATATACGGAACTATCAAACATCTTATCCAGAGTGTGGACTTGGCTTCTGTGCTTGTTAGCCATCTGTCTCTCGAGGCTCTGGGCCAGTTGAAACTGGAACAATGAGGGTGTTTCGAGCATGAAGGAATGCTTTTCTTTTATTGCACCATCCAGTTCAGAAAGCGATTTACTTCTGCAGTCCGACAGCTCGAGTTCTGTATAAATAGTGCCAAAGCCTTGAGCGGGTCTATCATTGTTGCTATATTTTTGTGGACCAGAGATCGATGTTGCTCCCGCTTCATTCATCTGGGCAGCTCTGGATGGAGAAGATTTTATTCTGTCCTGTGGTCTGACCTTTTCCAGCTGGGCATACAGCACAGATCTCTCATCCAAGGAGCTAGTCTTTAGTGGGGAACATCTTTGTGGAACTGGAGGCAGAGCTTTTGCCTGTGAAGGAGTGATAATCACCAATGAGCAAAACAATTGTGGTATAGAAATATTCAACAGGGCTGCCTGAAATCAAGCTCGACTGTGTTTAATTAGCTATATCGGCTTACCAATTAAATTTGGTTAACAGGTTCACACAGTAGTCTGTTGGATAATTACCATTTACAAGGGTTAAATATGTATTAACATGCTTTGTTTAATGGCCTGAACTCACACTGAGGGACAAATATCAAGATATTTGAAGGGGTGGCCCTTACAAATGAGCAAATGTGCTTTAAATGTGCTTCTAGTTTTTTATTCATACAGAATCCAATATACACCTCCATGTAATTGGTAATTTCGCACATTTGCAAGTCAACTTCGATGTACTTCAGAGATGAGCATGTGCTCTATAAGCACAAAATTGATGCATGGACTCTGTGTGAAACAGTTTTTCATATAGATTTGTTTATTGAAGTGGTAGACCATGTTAATTACCATTTTTAGGTACTTCCAAGCCAGTGAGGCTATATTCATCAGAGTAGCTTGACAATTCTTATACAGTTCCATCTGAGCGCGTAAAGGTCATTCAAAGGTGCTTTTTAGCTTTGCCTGATCTCTCAAAATTATGAGCCGTAGATTATTTGCATTGATTAAATTATTTGCATTGAAAAGATCCATGCCATTACTGTTTGTAATTAATTGCTTGTCAAAGACAATCCTTTTGTGGATCCATGAGATACCCAATCATGAAACTTTCACATAAAGTAAATTCACCTCATTGTGTAATATTGTAATTGTATAACTAATTCTTAATTAGCCTATGTTTTTTCATGTAAACAAATACTCGATGTAATTAATGATTACATATTTTAATACCTTTTCATTTAAACGACAACAAACACGACACATTTGCATATGATTATGAAGCATACCTCAGTGTTTCTAATATTTTTTGATGGCATGATTGGAGGGTGTTGAACCAGAGTTTGTTGTTCAGCTCTCTGATCCCAAATCTTCTTGATTGCTTCCACATTTACCATAGGTTCCACGCTTGACTTAGGATGCACTGCATCATATACATCATCTGTGGATGACTGCAAGAACACATTTAATATGTTAGTTTACAAGGTCATTATTATTTTGTAAATAGAAAATACACTTTTGTCATGGCAGTTTGGACATTTCACTGATTTCTGCAACTATACTTTCTGTCACAATAATCATTAAAATTATTAAAAATAGTTTTGTTAAAAACAAAGCAAAAACTTTTTAAAAAGAGAAACAATCAAAACGTTGTGAGATATATATGGGCCTGCTGGGTCAAAAAACTACACACTTAACCGCTTATAGATCACGTTCTCCGCTGTGACACTCCTGTTCCTGAAGCTTTCAATTTAGAACAAACAGGGTTTTGGTTGTTCTAAAATTATATTTGATCTCCAAGACAAATTTCCTTTTTAAAAAGTTGTGTTTTCTCGTCTTTTCATCCAAATTAAACAACAAAGTGTTTGTTCTTATAATTCATTGGTTGAACACTTTCATTCATAAATCACACTATTTCAGGGTTGTTATGATGTTTCTCTTACAAGTGCATGTACACTTTTGAAAAGTGAATATTGTATTGTAGAATGAGATTCTGTACCTCAAAAGATGACTCTGTTAGATATTCTCCAAATGGCTCAATTGGTCTTGTCTTGTAATGCTCGATTAAGCTGGTGAGTGTGTCGTGCATTTCAACGTCTCCTGTCACGACAAACTGGCCGTCCTTATTCTGGTTGATGACAAAGTGTCGACACCGGTCACGTCCTCTGAAAAATTATCAAATGTTAACCAATTCATACATTTTCTGAAAATGTAGTTTTTTAGTATTTCTATTTTAAGGTAAAAACCACAGATGATTCAACAGGTAGAATTTATCCACTGAATGAATAGTTATACTGTTGTACTGTTATAGTTTGTAGTTATGGGGTGAGTATAGATTCAGACTTACTTGTATGAAAGAATATATCCTGTGGCTTTGTCACTGAGTCGAATAAGGAAACAACCCAGCTCTTTATCTTGTAGATAATCCTCTGCCTCCCTGTGTAATGGGGGAAACGTTATATTATTTTACTGTACGTTATATTTTATTTTATTATACACAGATGTTACAATTGGTACAACCTCTGAGCATTGTAATTACATGTTATTCTTTTAGTAAAACTAAAAATGTTTACTAAAAACTTTGTCTTCAAAGTTTAATACAACAGACATACATCTATTTTATATTTCCAGTAATTAGACAAAACCATGTAAGTTCTATCGCTTTATCAGGCTCTGTCTGTATGACTGTGTCTCTTACTTTCGACTGATGAAGCCCTGAAACCAGGCAGGAAAGTTGCCCTTGTGCAGGATGAGAGGTGCCTGGGTCTCTGTAAACCATTTGAGGGCCAGATCCCGCAGTTTGTCCCTGGTGCTTTCCTGCTGCTGTTGCTCCATCCTCACCCGATCCTAAACACAGGAGACAGTAGATGGTTTAGCATGGGCTAAGAGAGCTTTACACAGTGTTTGTGCTACGCCTTCTTTCTGTCAGTTTAATTTGCTTATATTCCACCTGATGCCAGAGGCTATGTGAAAAAAGTCATTGTTCTCGTTTTTACTTGCACATGCTAGCTAAAGTGGTATAGTTACATTTTATGTTGTGGCACTATGATTCTATGAGTTTAAATCGATTAAAGTGTTTATTTAAAATTGATTCAGTTATTTCAATTGGTTAACATAAAAATGCTTATAAAAAACTTATCTAAAAACAAGAGGAAGTGATTAGAGTACATACAGGGAAAAATTTGCTTGGCATGGCTTTTTAACCACATAAACTAGTAATATACTAATAAGATAATTTGTTGGCAATATTTAAATAAAACAGATTGAAGTATATAATAATAATAATAGTAATAATAATAATAATAATAATAATAATAATAATAATAATAATAATAATAATCAACATAAATGAAGTACATTTAAAGTTTACCTTTACACACATCAGCAGACAGGTGTGGAACTTGTGTGACTTAGGCCTCTTTTGCTCCATTGAGTGTTCTCCAGTGTGTTGTTTAGGCTGAAATTGAAAGCTGAATTTTTTGTGGCAGTGCAGCAACTCCCATAGTGCTAATGAAAATAAACAATCATTTTACTAACTCATGATATTTGTTATTTTGCACTAAATAGTCTTTTAGATTTTACAGTAAACCATTACATTTCAAAAACAATACAGTACAGACAAATAGTTTAGACCATCACAGAATGTCAATGTCATGGCAAAAATACAAACATATAAACATATATCACAGCTATTACAGCTTTTAGGAAAGTATCTGCATCTCAACACCTTTGGCATTAAAAATAAAAAATATAACTAAATTAGTGCAGCAATATAAAACATTGAATCTGTTTACAACAAAATGTGTCTTTAAAATGTATTTTAATGTGCAATGTGAAATTTTCCCTTAGTCTTCTTTGGTCTCCAAAATACATATATCTTAGTGAAAATTACAAATTAGGTTCCATAACTGTATTTGTGTGTAATAAGATACATTCCATATATAATATATAAGAAAACAATTTATTATTTTAAAAAGCCTAAAAAAGTTTTGATTCCAAGAGCAGCTCTATTGACCGTAGAGACATACCTTCTGGGTAATGTTGCTGTCTGTGATGTGATTTGCGTCTCATGTTGCTCAGGGCAGATGTTCTCCTTAGCTGCTTTAGAGGAAAGAAAAGGCGTTGTGAAGGTGTAAGAACAGATACAGTGCTGAAATACATTGCTGACATTTACATTACACATCCTTCCATGGGAAGCGGAAAATTCACCTGCGTACAGTGAATAAGTGCAAGATTGAAGCGCGGGGGGGTTTACCATCTTAGAATTTCCTGAAGAGAAATGGAACTAAAAGAGTACAGGAAAGAAATGTGGTCTTTGTGAAAGTGCTGCTTCTATCTGACCTGTGACTAAAGTGTAAAGTAAATGTTTGTAACAGTCCCCAGAGAACCTGCTCCATGATGGCTTTTTGATACTTTGGACATATGGCCACAAAAATTTAAAATGTTTTTACGTAAAGAAATTAAAATTCTAAGTTAATATATCAATTGAAGCTGAACATGCAGAAGATGTTACTCCAACTAATAATTATGTAAAAAAAATCTTTAAAATGAATGATATGCCGACATCATGGTTAAATAAGTGTGTGTGTGTTGACGTGACCTACACTTTCCCTTTTGTGTGTGACTGCAACCTCTGCAAAGCTGATGTGTCACAGTGTTCACCCAAACTCTTCCAGTACAAACATGCACCACAGGTCCACCTACAAACACACCCAAATGGAATTACAGCAGACTTTAATAGAACATCAGTTTGAGTCTAATACATTTTGTTACTCTGATGAGTCACAGTTGCTGAATCTGTATGATACACTGATTCCCAGAGAAAACCTGATACACTGGAGAGTTTTACTGTAAACCAGACAAATGTACATGACTATACATGGATGAGAAAAAGTGGCTCCTACTGTAAAGAGACTGGACGTGAACATCCACTCACCAAGAATGGAAGGGGACCCAGATGCAGTTGTTTAATCAACACAGAAGAGAACTGTGGCTAAAAAGTCACTACCAACAAAGTTAAACTTGCAAATAAAAAGAAAGGCCAAATTAATAAAAAAAAATGAAAGACATAAAAACATCCAGAAGGTTCAACAGAGAAGTTGGAAAAAACAGGAATAGTACAGAACTGAGAAATGGCTGTTACAGCATGACAAGTAGCCCCGGCTGTCTGTGATAGGACCAGTTATTGGAAAAAAAGAAATATATGAATCCATCAGAACCTAATAATAGATTTATTTGGAAGCAGAACCAGTAACGCACCAACTGGCGCACCTTGTGCATTACATGGTTTTACAGGCCCGAAACGAGGATTGAACACCTCCATGGGTAATTTGCTCTGCCTGGGCATTTTCATTGGGGGTTATGAACACCACAACATTGGGGCAAGTTTCCAATAGCATTTTTCAGCAGAGTAAGACTGAACAGAGTGGCCCAGCATCACGGCTTCAGAGAAAAGCATGTGTGTGTGTGTCATTTAAAAGGGCTTTGTTTATTTCCATTCAAAATACTACATACTATGCTGGGTTTGCCTTGGTGATAGGAAAATAAATGAATGGGGTCAGCATTGCTTAATTTTCCTTAGCTTTGAATGCTAAAGAAAAGTGATAGACAGGAGGTGGCAAGAGTTTCACATGTAAGGCTTGCTTGACATTTCAGAAAGGTCACATTTGAGATAGTGCAACCTACAAGGTTTGTGGCTTATTAACGGACAAAATTATATTGTAGCATATCAATCCTACAAGAACAGAAATCGGAGTGGAGAAGAACTTAAAAAAATTGCCAAAGACTCAGACATTTCTCAGGAATGTTATGAATGTTGGTAAAAGAAGCTCTTTAGTTTTGCAAGTGTATTTGACTGGCAACATAATATGATCTTCGTGCTTTTACATTTTACTTTTCAAACTTTTAGTTGCAAGAGTGAATTAATACACACGTCACATTTTGATGTGCAGCACACATACATCTGTGGTACAGGAAACCAACGTATTTCCCTTCTAAACGGCTCCTTTCTGAAATAAACATCATCCTCAGTAGCAATGGCAACGCAAGACTGACATCAAACCTTATGACACTCTGAAAACACATACTTGAACAGATCCACACAGTTACCAATGTAGCAGATCAAGGTAAATTCAAATTCAAAAGCCATCTAATGGGCTTTAAGGCTTTATCAATTTTCACCACATGCCAAACGTGAACATATTAAGTAGTGGCCCAGTCTGCCAAGATTTCTATGAGGGTTCAAAAAACACTCCTCAAAGAAATTGCAGTAGATTCCAGAAAACACGGGAAGATGCCTCTAGCTCCAGCTAAGGTCAATGCTCCACAAGAATTAAGAATTCAGAGTCAAATTGCATGCACATAAGTCAAGCCAGGAGAAAAACACTGCTTGCCAAAAAACAAGAATACTTTTAGGATGGTATTTTATGGATAGACCAGTTAAAATACTTTAGCAACTGCCAAACACTGTCATTGCCAGTTTATCTCATTTCCAGCTTATCTACAACTTTTTGATGGACAAAAAAGAAAATGATGAAATATAAACTTTAAATTTATTTTTGATGCATTGTTAGTGTTGTCTGGGTCGTGGAGTGAAAGTGGGTCACTGACCTAAACATGCAGAAGGTGGACAGCCTGCTATAACTTGCTTCTAGACGTGAGTAAATAAAAGAGTAAAGGATTGTCTGTCACCTATCAGGATGAAGCGATGAGCATATTATGCTGTCCTTTTGCGCCTCCTAGTGGCTGACATTTATTAGATTTTAAATCTGTGCAACACCTCCAACTCCATCTTTCAGACTATTTTTCAGTGAAGACCTGAAATTGTCGGGAAAATAAATAAATTTAAAAATGGAATTTAAAGGGCAGAAATGTTGGTTAAAGGTACTATCAGGTGGCAAGATAATGTAATCCACTTCCCAGTTGGTCGAACTGGCAGTTGGGTCAGTTCCTATTTAAACTATTTTGGACAGACAACAGTTCTGTTACTGTACAGTAACAAAAGGCACCTACAACATATTTATCACTGAAATCTCAAATAGTTCTCTTTTCAGCTGCTTAGAGGTTATGGGGTTGCCACAGCGGATCCTTGTACACATTATTGATTCAAACCCATGTCTGTACTATAATAAGTTCACATCTGATAACCTGATTCTGCATTAATAGAAAAAGAAAACATAGTTCTTCTTGAAAACTACCAGGTCGAAGGTTTGTTTTTTACCCTGTGTAATTGCGCACCCTAGTTCTAACGCCATTGCTGTCGTTATCTGAACCGGTATCCATATCCACGACTACGATCTCTTTCTAAATACCTGATTTAATCACTTATGAGCATCGCGGTGCAACATAAGTGAATACCTACGTACCTTTCCTATTGATGGTGAGAGATTAACGAAGCGCATCGTGAAAATCAATTATAATATGTGTTCGTTAAGGATGGAAAATGTTGCGCATGCGCACGATTCCTTGCCTTTAACAACATACTACAGTGCTATATAGTATGTCAAAATAGAACGTACTGGGAACTTGATTCATCCTGTTCTGTAGGGTAGTGTGCGGTTTAGGGGCTTCTGGTTTCTGCAGCGCTTCCGTACTACATTTCCCGTAGTCCTTTGCCCCAGCACGAGAATGGACGACAAGTCATGTGGATGGAAATAGTCGAGTGCATCCGCTGAAGACGAAAGGTCCGAGAAAGATGCGCGAAGAGGAGGACGAGACCGAGTCCAAGCCGGCCAAGAACTCTCGCATTTTACCAACCAAGTCGGTCGACGTGGCCGAGTGTGATGGCGGGAAGGAACAAGAGCAAAAACTTTGCGGCTACCTAAACAAACTGGTGGGCAGGGGACCTTTAAAAGGTTTCAAAACTCGCTGGTTCTTCTACGACCCCAGAAAATGTTATTTATATTACTTCAAGACGTCCCACGATGCGCTACCGCTGGGCCACATCGACATTGCAGACGCCTGTTTTACGTATGAGTTGGAAGGAGAAGAGGGTCAGTTCGAGGTCCGAACCGCGGGGAAGGACTTTCTGCTCAAGGTAAACTTCAACATCTGTGCAACAACAGACTAGCTGTACTGTAGCCTGCAGTTTATCTGAAAATGCTTCAAGGAGAACATGCCAAAGGGCACACAGCCTACGCGTGTATAACACATGTGTTGGTTATTTTGATACTCTCTAATTGTCCGGTAAGTGCTACTAATAATGTTGTTTTGCTCAGCCCCGCCCTCCACACACACACACACACACACACACACACACACTTTATTTTTCAATACTTAACAGTAAGTACAAATCGTGAATTATCTATGTAGTTTCTCTATGAGAGAACAAATATGAACCATATGGCTAAAGTTTGTATACACACCTCCTAGTCCATGTTGTGGACACCACTCCTAGTCATTAAGTTTGACCGTTTCGTCCACACCCATTGTTATTAGATTTAGCCTGTTGTTTTTTGTTTTAGAATGACTGTGCACAAGGCATCTTTGATGAATGAAAAAAATCCAGAGACCTGGACTAATCCTTAACCACAATTTAGTTCAACACTAAATATTTGTCCCTAGCCAGGCCTTCTTGTCTTGTCTGTATTATTCCCACAGACACAGTACATTCTTGTCCAAAGATTTGAAAACAATCTTTGCATCCTCACAATGTAGTTTTGTTGTTGTGCTTGGATTGATTTGTATTTTCTCACCAAAGTAAATTCATCTTTAGATGACTGAAAGAGTCTCCTTCCTGAATGGTATGGCCCTGGTGTGGTCCCATGGTGCTTCCAGTGAGACTTGTGGAGGTCTCACACAGGTCTTACTGATGTTTTTTTCCCATGGTAAAGTTAGGCCTTAAATACTGCCTCCAATTAACTGAACTTATGTCAATTGGCTTTAAAAAGCCTGTCAAAATCCTTGATAGAGTCTTCTGTAATGTAAGATTCTGTGTCAATGTAAACCTTTGATCCACTGCAATGCTGTTGTGAAATGAAAAGTGAAATGATCTTACATACATAAAAAATGTATGTGTGCCATGTATGTGGATGGCAACCTGTGGTCAGTGTGTCTTGACCAAAATAATGCGATTGGTGAAAGACAAATTAAATGGAGGATATTCACAAACAAATTTCAAGCATTATGTTTGCTTGTGTTACTAGCCCATAGCCTAGTGGATAAGGTACAGGACTAGTAATCTGATGGTTCCCTTTTCAAAGCTCACTGCTGTTGGGCCCTTGAGCAAGGCCTTTAACTCTCATTGCTCAGACTGTACACTGTAACTGTACTGTAAGTCTCTTTGAATGAATTCGATTTGTAAAGCCGAAATTGTGATTATTATTAAATCCATTCAGTGCACACAACTTTAATTGCTTCCTTAGCAGAACATGGCCTAGACATGATAGATTTCAGTCTCACTTCCAGATGGTAGAGCAGCAAGGTGCAACACTTTCACTCTCATGTTAACCACCTGATGAGGAAGAATGACCCATGCGAGAGTGGTGTTTTTTTTGCGTAAAAATGGCTTTTAAATTGAAGTAGATAAGAACCAACAGATTAGATTAGATTTCAATTGCAACTTGAACATTTATCACTCATTTGATTAATTTAACACACAAATGTGTTAAATTAATATGACTGATATCACAACACTGGATGTATGTGCAGCAATAATTTAAAAACAACGGCCTCACACCTCTGCTGTCAAGTGACACACTCAACCACATGTGAAAACTGCATGGCTTGGTGACACAAAGATAAAGGCTCCTCAAAGCTGAGCAAATTATAGCCTCTCATTGCTGGCTGATTGGTGTCTGCGCAGAGTTAAGAAAAATACCATCGTCTGGCAATCCATACACAAATCTGATCCGCATATTAACTGACCTTGTGCAGGTGAAAAAATGCAATCGGTTACTGCGCACTTTTAGGGGCTTTTGTCTGTCTCGCTCTCCTGAATCCAGGTGAGGGTCAGCACCAGTAGAGAGGAAACATAACGCAAATGGGTACATTTGGTGTGCTAAACACT
>JAYDZG010000001.1:12915261-12928286 GCA_034509265.1 Microcambeva bendego | reverse complement strand
TTAAACAATAGTCAAGGACAACACAAGTAAACACAAAATGCAATTTGTAAATGAAGGTGTTTATTATTAAAGGAGAATATTGTTTAAATTGGTTTGATGTTCCGAAAAACACTTAAGTGTGACAAACATGCAAAAAACAGGAAATGAGGAAGGGGGCAAACACTTTTTCACACCACTGTATGTGTCAATATACACTGCATCAAACCGTCCTGTTAATGGGACTGTGAAAACTCAGGCCGAAGTGTCCATTCTAACTCCTGTCCACAACCTAATGTGCCTACAATGAGCAGAACTAAACATCTGAATACTGTTTCCAAATGATTCCTGGGTCGTCCACTTTAGGACGATCCACCTTGAAATGCACAGATCTGTTATACCCCATACACCTAATGTATTACTAGTAAAAAAAAAGATCACTGCCAGGTTGTCACTACTGGGTCCTTGAGCAAGGCCCTTAACCCTTAATTGCCCTGACAATACTCACTTTGGATAAAAACGTCAGCCAAATGTAAGATGTAAATCCAGCAAAAACCCCCCTGATCTCTTATTATATCATGAAGTAACCATCAGGATTCCCATTCAAGGTGCCAACCTAAAAAGGATCTAATATTGTACAGAAAATACTGAAAAATATAGGAAAAATTCATGGCTGTGAATATCAAAAACAGGCAGATTTTGCATAGGTTTGCATCAACAAAGAGGAACAATGTGCACAAAGAGAAGTGAACTGACAGGGGGGCAGATAGCATCTTATTTACACCAAAAGTTGCTAAACGTTAATATAATTACAGAACTTAATGAGGGTGGAATCATGACAGTGATGCAATATCGAAACGTGTTCTAACAAAGACCAATACACCGGTCCATCACTAGGCCTAAGCCACCCCCCATACAACACATAGTTTCCCAGGTATGGCCAGTCATGTCTGTATGTAGACGACAATCACCTATAGGAATTTAAACCCTACTTCCCAGTGTCAGTGAGTGAGCACATGCTTCGTCACCCAAGCAAACAAACTGTAAAATAATCACCTGATTTAAACATTCCAGTATGTCATTTGTGTACTCTGTTTATGTGTTGATTTTAAAACTAGTACTTGCCCAAAGTTCTTTTTAGGTCATGAAAGCATGGGAACCTTAGCATGGGAGGCATCACAATTAGGTTGTATTCATGCAATACATTAAGTGTTTTTGCCATTTCACTTTAATTGATTATTGTTTCATTTGTTGAATTTAAAATGAAACACTGACTTATTCGATAGGAACCTAACCACTAGGATGCATAAACCAGTTGTATTGTCATGCCGGTCCCAAACTCGGATAAATAGGCAGAATTGTGTCAGGAAGGCCAAAAAATATATAATATGGGGAAAAACTGTTTGATTTATAATTGCATGTGTTGTATATTTTACTCAGTATGTTAACATTGAGTAACTGCTTATTTTAACAGAAAGAAGTAGTTTACTTTTTATTTATTTGTCTTTTTAGGGTCTCTGGAGGAGAACTTTTTGATTTCCTGGCCCAGAAGGAATCTCTAAGTGAAGAAGAGGCGACAGAGTTTATTAAACAGATTCTTGATGGAGTCCAGTACCTGCACTCCAAAAAAGTGGTACATTTTGATCTGAAGGTATCTGTCTGAGTCTGTAGGAATGTTTTAGCCCACTAGAAATGTTTCTTCTCCTGTATGTTTGAAAGTATGTACAGCACCATGGGATGTGAACACACAAACTAGGAAAAGCTTGGGGTGGGGAAGGAAAAGAAAATGCAACAGTAATTCATGGCACTGACTAGAATGACTGACTGCATGTTTTTGGACTGTGGGAGGAAACCGGAGCATCCGTAGGAAATCCACGGGGAGAACATGCAAACTCCACACAGAAAGAACCTGTTTCGTCTGGTGATCGAAACCAGGACCTTCATGCTGCGAGGCGACAGTGCTAACTTAGGCACCGTTCTGTCCAATAACACTTCATACACACTAATAACACTTACATGTTAAACACATGGTAGCAGTGTTGTAGAGATTTGTACATGCTGTTTAAATAAAATATCAGACACATAGCTTGTTAGCACTGGTGGGCACTGAGAGCCAAATCTATTTTAATGCATTGTTGTTATTTATCACACAATGTTATCAGCTTTGTATTTTGTAATGTAAACGCACAAAGGTTATCAGTACAAGAGCTGTAGCTTATAAAATAATGTACGTACCAGATATGGTACTTGTGTTTACCATTTATTTTTATTCCTCTCATATATTATTTACTATATAAGTCGGCACAGCAGTGTATTCATGTTAACCTGCAACAATGTACCTCAATAGAAGTACAGCAGGTCTGAACATGGAAACGTTCTCCACCCTTGTTTCCTTATAGTTTAAACATGTTTCACTGCAAGTGTTAACACACTGCTGAGGTCTTAACTTATACAGAATTGCAATTATGTTGCTTAGCAAGACATAGAGCTTTAAAACTGAAAGTGAAATCTGCACAGTGTAATGCAGGGAGTTTAGGGTCTAGGTTTTTTTTCTTGATGAGATTACAAGGGGGAAAAATATTACACCCTTAAACTTTTATTAAAAATTAGGCTTGGTGTTGCAGGTGGTAGTTGTCTGGTAGAACAGGTTTTTAGGACATAGGTTTGAGTCTTAACATCAGTTACAGAATGTGAGTTTTGCATGTTCTTTCTTTGCAAACCCGTTTCAAATATGCAAAAATAGACCTGCTTTTGTGGTTCCTGGTGTAGCTGTATCTGGACCAGGATTTATGTACTTGTATGAGTACATTGATCTACCCTGTATAGAGAGCATATGTTGTCAAAGGAAGAATATTTGGTGTTTGGGCTAACGGTACCTGTAAAATATTTTTACGTTTACATTTTCAGCACTTTTTATCCAAAGTGACTTACAGTCAACCAAACCAAATTTTGGAGCAATTGAGACTTAAGAGCCTTGCTCATGGGTCCAATAGTTGGGTCCCGGAGGTGGGGCTTAAAACAGCTACCATTGATTCTTTTCTTTTCTATTCTATTCGGTTCTATTTACCGACCAAGCCAGCTAACAAAATGTGACCGTCTCGATGAGCTCCGCTCTCCACCTCTGGAAGTCGGCTGTGTAGCTTTGGTCATACATTGCTAACTTTATTAGAACTGCTCATTCCCTTTCCTAAGCTGTTTATCTGTTTGTATTTATATTCACATTTGTGTAGTGTGCTGAAGGGCCTGATTGCAACCGTTGTTTAACCGAGTTTATCAGCCACACACGATAAGAGAAGTACGGCATGATCTGTCTGATAATCTGCATCCTGTTTTCTATTAGCTGCATCTGATTTTTTTATAACCAGAATCGCTTCCTCAGCCTCTATCAATGAATAATCAGACTTATTCTATTTAGCAGATGCGAACCAAACATACCGTACATCAGTTGAGAGTCTAAAGATTTGGTCTCACCCATCATTCCAATTTTGTAAGGTCCTGGGTTCCATTAGTTCTGCTTAATTTCCTCACATCTGTCACAACAAGTGTCAAAAACCAGTCAACTTGCTTTTTATGTCAGTGCTTGACACTCTGTTGTGTAGTTTACAGTTCATTAGAACTTACTGTCATGTTTTTGTATTTTAGCCTGAAAATATTATGCTGCTGGATAAGAACGTCCCACAGCCACGGATCAAACTCATCGACTTTGGCTTGGCACATAAGATTGAAGATGGCGCTGAGTTTAAAAACATATTTGGGACACCAGAATTTGTGGGTAAGTCTGAAAGGGGATGAGTATAACATTCGAGGGTCCTTCAAAAAGTCTCTGGAGTTTTTAAACTTTCTTTATTACGGATTTCGAAAATTCCGTCACTTGATTACAGTCACCTTTCTTTGCAATAGGTCTTGGGTTCGATCCCCAGGTGGGGTGGTCCAGGTTTGCATGTTCTTCCTGTGTCTATGTGGGTTTCCTCTGGGTGCTCTCACAGTCCTCTCAGGTTAATTGGAGACACTGAACTGTCATATTGGTACCTAGCCCATAGGTTGCATAAAGAACATTGTACTGCCTGTCCTAAGCCCAGATGAATAGGAGGGTCGTGTCAGGATAGGCATCCAAAAGAAGTTACTAACTTTAATTTGTGATTAGTTTTTTCCAGCTTCATAACATTTTAATGTTTTGATTGAGTGTGTCACTACTGATGCACCACAGCTTTTGCATCATCACATGAAACTTTTCTTTCTATTAAAGCTTATTTCAGTGGCTCAATAATGTCAAAATCAAAAAGTCCTTAATCCAGACTAAAAGATCTCATACAATACAATTGTTACAATTATTACTACTACCAAAATATAGAATTGTGGAAACTTTTTGAAGATACCTTGTACATTATATCTTTAAACGCTACCATACAGACATTTGTACAGAATCACTGTCATTATGCAATAGACTTATTACTGTGTAATGTTTATGTGGTCTGTTACATACTGTGAATCTTATCTTTTCATTTTTGTCATCTTGCATTTTACTTTTTTTAGCTCCAGAGATTGTTAACTACGAGCCTTTGGGATTAGCAGCAGACATGTGGTCAGTGCACTCTCAATGGTTACTTTGGGTTTTGCGGAATACTGGCATCAATAATATTACAGGGCTTAATCGTGCATTTTTCTGATCTTTCTCTTCCTACGCAGGAGCATTGGAGTCATCACATACATTCTGTAAGTGTGACTTTACCATTTCAGGTGTTAAACTGAGGAGGCTGGTGTGACAGACCCACATTAGTCCTTAAAATAGGACCAATTGAATGTCATTTACATTTTCAGCATGTATAAAAGAGTCGGCTAAATTCCAAAAATGTAAATTGGGAATAAGATGGAGCTGAGTCTTTTAGGGCAGTTGTAGCATAGCGGTGAATTTACTGGACTAGTGATGGTAAGGTAACTGGTTCAATCCTCATCACTGCCAGTTTGACACTGTTGGGCCCCCAAGCAAGGTCTTTAACCCTTATAATGTAAATGTAACATTAAGTCTACCCACCTCCCCATTTGCAGTCTTAACTACACGCTAAGGGCTTTTAAAGTCGATCATTTTATGTCCGTTTAATACAAGCTCCATTTATAAGCATTTCTACGATCAGGCACTGTTGTTGAATGTGATGACTTAGCTTACAATCTTTTTTTTTCTTTGCAGACTAAGCGGTGCATCCCCGTTTCTAGGCGAGTCCAAACAGGAGACTCTGGCAAACATTTCTGCTGTCAACTATGACTTTGATGAGGAATTCTTCGACAGCACCAGCGAGCTGGCTAAAAGCTTTATTAGACAGCTTCTAAATCAAGACACAAGGTGAGGGACCAAAGAATGGAACTGCAGTACGAAAAAACGTCAGTGGACTCTTTTCATGTTTCAAAAGAGGATTTAAGTTTTTACTTAAAGAAAAACGTCAGTGCTGCTCACATTCTGAGAACCTGCTCAAACTTGTCAGTATTTAATCAGCAAGCAGTACAGAACAGCCTTGTAAAATGCCCAGAGGAAATCTGTGATTAAAGGTGCAATGCTGCAGTAGTTGTGCTACATGGATACCGTGCCTACTATTATTGTGCTATGTCACTTATAACCCCTAGCACTTTCAGTGTGCTCCTGCACACCTGCCATGGTTCTTTTTGTCTCATGCTACTCTTTTGTTTGCCCTTTATAATTACCAATAAATCCTCTGCGTTCGTGTCTGCCCATTCTGCCTGTACTAGCCCTCTCAACGTTACACGCTGTAGTTATTAGTAATTGTTTTTTCTTGTCATTTACAGAAAGAGGCTGACAGTGGAGGGTGCACTCAACCACCCCTGGATAAAGGTAATTATCTGGAGGATTGTGCACGAGAAAGCATGTGTTTTTATGCTTTTGTGATTCTTTTGCATAATTTGTAACCTTGCCTCGTCATTTTTTCCTAAAACCAATACCAGTAGCATCTTCTTGTGGCAATTAGAGCCTCCACTTTTCATTTTTGATTCCACCATCCAAAGTCAGGTTTAATAAAACACCAAACTCAGTCTCAGTCTGATAGTGCAGAAATAAGAACTACTTTTCTCAAAATACCAAACTACTCAGAGACAACCCAGCTTTCAAAAAAGAGGAAAGAAAGGAAACAAGCTGGGGACAGAATTGCACAATCTTTACCCCAGCCCCGCAATCTTGGACATCCTACACCAAGCATGGGTCCCATTTGCTCCTGCCACGATCCCAGAAAAACTATACAATATGTGTGCTGACCTTTAACGCCAACAGAAAAACAGCCCGGCTTTACATTTTTAAAAAACAGCAAGTTGCCGACAGGTGTGCTGGGAATATTTTAAAGAAGAAACCATGATGAACTCTCCCAACTGGAGCAAAGGTTCAGGGGACAGTTCCATCATCTGTGCCTCCACACCTTCTCTGCAGGCCATATATGGGAAGGCAGAAGGACATGATTCTGTAACCGATTCTGTACATTTTCATACTATTTAATTTCAGTCTTCATATTGAGCATTGTGTGTACTCAGAGATCACCCCAGGATTATCCTGCATGTATATATCCTACTTAATGGAGTTTAGTAAACCCATAACAACACGGACTAAAGAGTGCTCTGACATCAGCATGGTTTGATTTGATCCATGTAATTCCTCAACACTAACATGCATTCCACGGTCCACCTCTCAACCTAGAAATGAGTGCTGTGACTGTGAGTAAAAAACACTTCACAGCTCACACACTTACATAAACATTTGGTTCATATCTGTCATTCTCCCCTTCCTATCCCTGAAGACCTGTGGGCATGTGGGCGACAGCACCTCAACACAGAAGCAAACTGCACCTTGTCAGCCCAAGACCGAATGCTTAGAGGACTACACCATCCACTCTCGCTGCTGCATCCTACCCAACAACACCTATATCATATTTGAGCACTTTGCTCAGGTTGTGAATGATATCTCAGTCATAGACACCAGCCTGGAGGAGGTAGCCAAAAAGCGAGTGTGTGTTCAGAGGGATGTTGAAGCTTTTCTTTCCGTCTATAATGAGAAAGATGTCTGGTACAGAGACAGAAGTGCAAGTGTGAGGCTGGAACTCTCACAGCTTCGTTACGAGCTCCATAACGTAATGGCTTTGAGAGAGGATCTTCAGCAGGACCTTAAGGCTACAGAAACCAGCATCAAAAGCATCAGGGACTGTTACTTAGAGAGACAAGCCCAGCTAAGCTCTCTGAGTGAGGAACTGAATACTGAACTGTGTCTGCTCCGGGAGCTAATGGGCTCCTCGTAGGTAGATGTGGAGAACAAAAATTGCCACTCTACTCCTTCCCTCAACCACCAGGTGAACGAAGCTCTCTAGGAGTTGCTAAGAAGAGCTTGTGAAGTAGAGTGACAATGGAATCTCAACCTGACCAGAATAATTTGAAAGCATGTCTTTGCACATGTTTATATACAATGCACCCATACACTTTACCCATAGAATACTTGTGATGAAGCACTACATTCTTTTTAAGGCATTAATTAGTAAGTCATATTTGTTCAAAAGGCTAAAATTAGGCACGGGCAGATATCAATATAAAAAAAATAAAAACTTTGACTGTTGGATGCTGATCTGATACAGACTATTTTCACAGTAATCTTGGATACAAGCTTAGCTTCAAATAATAATTCTCACTAACTTCCTTTTGGACATAAAAAGAACAAAGTCATTAAAGTACAGTGATATGGTATATCATTTGAAATATTCACCCTACATCATGGTATATCATTTTCTGTAGTAAAAGCAGTGTGTTTGGCCTCTTTTGTAGTGTGCCTGGCTCTAAGACTGAACAAATGTGCAATATTATATTGTTTGAAATGTAGTTATAGATAAAAATAGTAATACAAAATGGAAATTAGGTGTATGTGGAAAAACTTCACCAGCATATTTCACACTGATGTTGGAGATAAAATAACCCCAACATTTCTACATACTGTTCACTGATTCTCTCTGAGATTGCAAAAAACTGAATAACAGCTATTTTGTATGATCATAGATGATATGATCTGAAGTATTCAACACACTCTGTAAAACATTGCATTCATTTAGGAGAAGGGGTTATTCTACCTTGTGAAACATTGAATGTTTTAACTGGCTGCACTTCAACTAAACACCTATCATCTGCAGTACTCCCACACTGTTGAATACAGTTGACATGTTTTACCAGCATGTTTCACCCTCTAGTTTCCTTTTGCTAGATTATTATTTTAAAACCTTTTGTGGGACATCCGTGTGCTTTTGTTTAACAATATGTTCAACTTTATTGGCTATACTTGACTTTCCTGTTTTTCTGTAATTCATATTCCTGTTAATTTCAAATTTACTTCATATTCAGTGTGATAAATGTTCCTTGATTGTGAACACTTGGATGTTTTATTTCACTTTCCTTCCGTCCTTCACAGATTTGCTCTGCAGTTTTTTATGTTTGATTATAACTGGCAAAATAAAAAAGAACTTCATCAGCTTGTACTTGTACTTGAAATGAAGCTCAGCTTCAGATTGATTCGGTTTAATTATTTATTCAAACTGCCACTGATATTTTCATTTTTTTAGCCTGTGGACCACAGACAGGCACTGGTGCGCAGACAGTCTGTAGTCAATATTGAGAATTTCAGAAGACAACACATCCGCCGCAGATGGAAGGTAATCTTCTGCAGCCTGTTCTATTCTAAAGTGCTGAAATGTCTGTTACACTTCACCATAAACCTTAGTCACTGCTACTCACAAAAGGTTAGGAATATTTGGCCAATGACTGGATTAATGATGTTATCCATGTAGTATGGGTGTGTCACTGTACCATCACAAAGTGTAGAGCAGTATTGACCAGAAACAAATGGCCACACTGTAAGACCACCACCACTCGTCTGGTAACAACATTGGCTGATGCAGTGTGAATTGACTTTCATCAGTGAACAGCACTGAGGCCCACTGGTCCCTCGTCCAGCGTAAATGCTCCCTGGCCCATGCAAAACAATTATGACTGTGTCTGGTAACGTGAACGGCTGTAAATGTGCATTCAAAAGTTTAGAGAAGGTCCATTAAGGTCACATTCAGTTCATTAGCTTTTACAACCAATTACAGTCCAGATATCAGCCCTGCCTCTAAACTAAATTACTCTTGGGCTACAGGGAGTTTTGGTTGGACATGTCCACAGTTCTAATAATTTTCTTAGAATTTCCTCACTATGAGCTGGCCACTTGGAATCTTTATATATCTTTATCCACGACACGGATTTGTTAACCTTGTTTTGTTCTCACATTGATTTATCTTATTCTTTTATATAGTTCTCCTTCAGGATTGTAGCTCTTTGTAATCATTTGACACGTTTAATGAAGAAACCAGATGTAAGTATTCACATTCTATCCACTGAATTATACCTCTACTGAAAATGAATTACTAAAGATTATTATTATAAAGTAACATTTACTGACACTCAGTACTGACATTAAACTGACCTTAGTCAGCTCAAAATTTGCATTATCCTTTTAACTTTTAAGATTAATAAAAAGTTGGCTCTTCCAGGATAGACCAAAAAAGTTTACTGGTGTGATGTTTCAGGGGGACTTTGAAAGTGACCAGGAGGAGGACGTGTTGATAAAAAGACCAAAGACCAGAAAAAGGAGCAGCACCTCCTGAAGTTCATCAGGGTCACTTCATCCTGATAAAACCTCTGCAGTAGGCAATACGATGCCAGTCTATTAAATAGAATGATGTGAAACTTTTCAGTAAGCGAGCCTGATGGATATGTGTGTAAAGCTCAGAATAGTAAGTTTTATATTTGTTATGTGTGCAATGACAAATGTAAAGTGAAATATTTCACTTTGCATTCTCCAGCTTGAATGGTGCATGCTGTCTTAATACAGTCTAAATTTCTGACACCCCTGGTCACATTCCAGGTAAAATAAGTTAGCATGAGGGAATGAAGCTCTTTACAGTGTAATGCATATCACTGGTTGGCCCCCATATGGAGAGTGATTTTGGAAATTTTGCATTAGGCTGTACGTGCCAGCAAACTGTTCAGCTGCACAGCTGTTCCTTATTAGGCTTGTAATTGATTCAATTTTTATGCTATAAAAATGTATCATGCATAAAGCAAGCAGTGTTTCAGCTGACCAACACAATGTATTTTTACATTTTCATTTATTTTACTTTTTAAGCTAGAGGTCAATATGTTTTTGGTTTATATAACAAATAATTTCTTTTATTAAAAAAACAGCTTACATTCCTTAAATCAGGGCAACGTTGATGTAGTGCTACCTCACAAGACCTTCTGAGTTTGTGTGTTAGGGGGGAAAGGCACTTTTACAGGTTTCAATCATGAGGCAACAGTATGAAGAGATGATAGAGAGAGAGAGCGCTGCAATGGACTGGTGCCCTGTTAATGTTGCAATCGATCACACACACACCCACCCACTCGCCTGAGTTTGGATAAGCAGTGAAGAAAGTGAATGAGATTTCTCTGGCACACTTGTTTCCTCTAAGCCTATGTAAACTTTTAAACTAATTTGTAACAACTTTATTATGGGTGTTGCATGTACCATGTTTTTTTTAAACAGGTCAAATTTCTAATGTATTATCCAATGAAAGAAGAGCAGCCTGCTTTCTCTTTTTTATTACACAAGTAAATGCAGAATAAAAGGTAAATATTTATTTGGCCACTATAGTGGGCAAGTTTGACCCATTAAAAAAAAGCAGGTCATTATTATCACAGAATCACCTGTGTAGTTTTGCCAGAGTTAGTAATTACTTTTAAGTGTTATGTTTAAGAATTATAAAAGCTTTTTGTAATTTTGTATTTGTAAATTGCTAACTAGAATCAGTGTGTCAATATTTTGTACAGACAAAATAAATGTTTTATATATTTATTAAAGTCTTGATCATCTTGTATTGTAATTGTTGAATGTACATTGGTTGCTTTTTCTGTGATCCTTTTGTATAGTGTTGTCTACAAGGTAGTAAAAAGGTAAACTTAAATAGTTTTTAATACCCAACATTTATTTAAATGGCATTGCAGTCTTTCGTGGGCCGCTTTTCGTGTAGTTAACACCCTTATTCAGCAGTTTTAAAATTTGACTTCGCTCAGGGCAAGTAGTTGAGTAGTTCTCACTACACGAGTTGTGGTCGCTGAGCTAATGCAGAATTGTTTCTGAGCATATCTAGTCGTTGTGTCAGCTAGGCATTATGAGACATAGAACTCTTTTGGTCACAAATGTACTTCCCTAGTATGGCTCTCGGTGTGAAGGATTAGGTCATACTTGTTTATCTTAGATTCCACTCTCTTCTGGAACCAAACCTTCAAAACCCACAAAAACAGGGGCCTAAAAATCGAATTGTCCTTAAGCACTAAACTTGCTGTGATTTGGATTTAATTGTCTAGGGTTCACGTTTGCCAATGTTGCTTAACTGTCATCTTGATAGAGAAAGAAGGAAATAAATACTTGTATCCCCTATTCAGGAACAGAAAAAGATCTAGTGTCTTGAAAACCTGTTTTTAATTATTGGCTTCATTCACTGTCTGTCAAAGGTACGTTTCAGGATGAATCAGCTAGTGAAAATAAATGTGTGTCCCCATTGACCCTATAAATTGCTCTGTTCTTTACCAGCTGCCATCAACTGAAATAGTAGATGATGGCAGTCCTATTGTATGTCTTTAATGCTCA
Organism: Microcambeva bendego; assembly: GCA_034509265.1. NCBI lineage: Eukaryota > Metazoa > Chordata > Actinopteri > Siluriformes > Trichomycteridae > Microcambeva > Microcambeva bendego. The sequence goes on along the minus strand of JAYDZG010000001.1, from coordinate 12,916,615 downwards.
GTGCTGATAAAGCCTCGTCACTGAGGATCTCACATTAACACAAGAGAAATTAGAGGAGAGTCGATGCTAAAGGGTGATTCACTGAGCCCAGAATAAGGGCATTTCTAACAGGATAAAGTTCAAAGTGAGGGTGAATCACTCTTTGGATATCTGTTACTGTCGTGTTGGTACAAAGGTGGCTTTCTTTTTCACTATTGTAAATGTTGGTGTAATTTTAGGCGCAATGCCACAGTATGCCTAGCAACTGGTATCCAGGACATTTTGAATCTATGGGTATTGCAAATGTCAGGATTTTTTAAATCATTAACGTGTCCTTGAACTACTGTAGTAGTCATACGAGGAAACAGGGATAAAGGTTCAACACGTTTTAATATCAGAACCAAATACAAACCTCTGCTGGACAACAAGTGACTTGCTTAAACAACTTTTTGCGCTCACATTACTTTAAATATTCCCGTGGCGCCATCTGGTGGTAATAGGTGATTCAGACAGTCACGTTAATGGTTAAAGGTCAATGTACGAAGAGACGTTTTGGGGGCAAATTTATCACGTCCCAGTTCAAACATCTTAGCAGATCAACTGGTGCAGTTTGGAATCATACAGACTGTGGTTTAACATTATCCTGCACTATAATCAGTAATATCCCTAGGATGAGACGTTTTCTACAGGGAACTGTATCGCTCCAAGACCATTATACACCAATAATAGTGGCTGCACAGGTTTATTCTTTGTGTTGCTTTAGGAAATAAAGTCTAAGGTTTTATTGGATTTAATGGATCATTAGCTACTTTTGTGGCTTGATGACCAGCGAGAGCAGATGAGCTCTCTTTCTTCATTATGCATCAGTAGAGAATCAGCATGTGTTCCTATTCTTAGCAAGACTGCATAGTGAGAGTATCTATTTACTTTCTTGCTGCGTCTTTGTCACTAAGCCGTAAATGTGTACCAGTGTCATTTACTTATATTGATGATTTTCCTTTTTTTTCTTTTTACAAAGAAGTGGTTAATATCTGCACTACACACCGTTCCAAATCACGTCTTTTCCTCTTTTTGACATTTCATTTTTCAGATTACTCTTTTTGTTGCATCAATAAAGTTTTAAAGCTTCATGTGACTGACTTTTCCCAGCTCACCATCCCTAATTTGTCCAGCAGAGGGAGTTGCACGTTAACATATTTCCGTGCTAATGCTAATCAGCTTCCATTATTGTCGATTGTGTCCGGTGCTTTAAAACACAGATTCTCTCAAGTAACAGCAAATATTTTAAGGATACGTTACTTTGTATTTCAGTTTTCAAGCACCTTTTTAAGTTTCGTGATTCAGCCCTAATGTTCATTTAGTTAATTTATTTGGG
>JAYDZG010000001.1:12860719-12873995 GCA_034509265.1 Microcambeva bendego | reverse complement strand
CATATTTAGAAAGGGTGTATTTTTATAAGATTTAACTTTCACTTTAAACACCAATTATATGATTTCTTATTAAACATTAAATTGAATTAAATAATAATTTCACTTGTCTTACATGCTTATGATAACACATTTGGCCATGTGATATATGGTTATTTACTATGTCATTAATTTGAGCAAATCTTCTAAAATACAGAAAAATAAAGAAAAGAACAATAGCAATTTAGTCATGTAATGTAGTAATTTTAGTTAGATTTGTGTGTAGCTACTTAGCCAGCAAAACCTAAGTTTTACTAGTTCTGTCAGTCAAGTTTGGTCCTTGGTCCCTTTGTCAGGCACCATAAGTTCAATTAGGACACAGTCATGGACTATTCTTCATCTCCAATTCACCTCACTTTCATATCTTTGGACCTTGGGAAAATTTACAGCACTGAAGAAAATCCACATCAACACAGGGAGAGTCTGGCCCATTCTGTCCATTACTCAGTCTGGTCTGATTTCAAGGTGGCAATCCTAGACTGTGCTTCTGTCCTCAATTTCTCAGCACTGGAGGACACTTCTGAATCCAGGTTGGCACTGGAGGGTGCCCCTGTTCTAATGAATATGTTTGTCTTTGGTGTTCCAGGTCTCAAGTCAGTACCTACAGAAGGTGGCATACCAGGTCGTGAGTCAACTCTGGACTCTCACCAGTACCCCCTGGAGGCGCACCAGAACTTTTGCCAGGACCCTCTGGAGGCCCACCGATGCTCCCATTAGCGCCCCTTTAAAGTGCACCAGGAGTCTCGTCAGTGTCTTAGGAAGAACCTAGTGTCTTAGGAAGAAGGGGTATGTAAGAAGAAGGGGTATGTAACAAAGCAGCTCTCCTGTGTTTATCTGCCACACCCACCTTTCTTCCTGCAGCTTGGAGTGTGCAGGCAAAATGTCCCCTTCCTGATTGGCTTCCATCCAGTTGATTCAACCCAGGTGGCTCTATTTAAAAAGTAACCTGTGACTTTGGAAGCCATTTCCCTCCTGAATGGTTGGTACTCTTTCTTTGTTTTTGAGGTTGTGTATTTCCAGGTTTTGCCATTATCAGGTGTTGGTATATTCTAGAGTTTATGTATTTTAGTTTTGTAATAACTCTAGCATTTATAAGTTTTGTAATTTGTGTTTAGCAAATTACAAGGCACAGTCTTTGTGTTTTTCTTGAGTTTTGACATTTTCTAGTTTCTTTTGTGGTTTTGTGTTTAGTTATTAAAAAAAATCCTTATCATCTCTGTGTTTGTGTCTTCCCCCTCTGTGTTAGCTTAGCTCACCTGCATGACACATGTAAACATTCTAAATGACAAACAGTCAGCATGTAATAATGGGATTGGAGCAAAAGCTAAGTAAAGCTTTCAAGGCACATCTCCTCACCTGGTTTACTACAGCTGTAGACACATACATTTTGCTTATTGACCAGTGGTAATTATGAACACTTATTCAATTAAACATGAGCAAAAATAAACAAAGAATACAAGTAAGTGGGAATTTAGAGTTGTTCAGAAAGCTGTCTTGCTTGTTTTGGTACATCTTTGCATATATATCTTAAAATGTTTAAGCTATAATGTAACAGCACGGCCCTAAAAGTGTTTGTCGTGTTATCTCCCATTTGACTTTGCTTTATTGAGTAATGATGTATTTAACACATGTTATTAAAATTTTTATGGAAAAATAGAATATTTAACATGATCACCTAATATTATAGTTAGGTAGCATAATGATAACAAAATTAATAATCTTTAATTCTTTAAATAATGACCATCAATGGAGGCTGTGCTGTAACATGGCTCATGATGATCAGATCCTTAGATACATTTTACTTAGTCTTTATGTGAGCAACAAGCAGCTTCTAGCCTCTCATTATCATTTCTTTACGCCTGTTTGAGTAAGTGCAGTGGGCATTGTACAGGCTGTGTTTGAAACCCATTTGGCTGGCACAAACACTCTCCTGTCAGTCTTTCATACCATTAATAACTGGGAATCAAAAACGTCTAATGTGGGAATTGTGTTGACATAAAGGGGACATTAGAAATGTTAAAGCTGTAAATGCTGATGACCAGCCCTTCAGTCTTTTTCACTGTTTTTAGTTATAGCAAAATAATAATTGTTAAAAATTAAACCGTGTACTAAAGATTGAATATTTAGGAAGGCAGTACTAAGAAATATATAAAAAGGGTGTACCCATATTTGCACACTTTGCCATGATACTCTGGTAAGACCACTTTTTCAGCCACATAGTTAAAAGCTTTCTAGCATTGACTAGATTCAACGTTTAATAAGTATTTCAAAATCCTTGAGTTTTCCCTTGCTCTTGTGAAACCTTCAGGGTACTTGGCAATTGTAAAGGGCTCCTTCTGATATGTACAGCAGTGGTCATCTTTCATTTACAGCAGTAGTCAGAAATAAAGCTGGGTTGCAGCTGTGCTTTCACCCACTCTCTCAATCAGGAAAACAAAACACCATGGGCAGATTGACCATGTAGAATGTTGGATGTAATGATTGTACGAATGCATGATGGGCTAAGTGTTGAGTTGCAAGGTTCGTCATCATTTCACAATCTCTTCAGAGGATGCTTAGTGTATTTTATCTTCTCACTAGTTTTAGCCCTTTTATAAAAGTGTGTGAGCTTTCCATATGGAGTTTGCAGGTTCTTCCTGTGTTCATGTGGGTTTTATTCAGTGCAACATTTTTTTCCCAAAGTCCAAAGACATGCAAGTGACGTCTATGACTGTGTTCGAAACTGACAAATCTTGTGTACCTAAAATTTTCTGTCCTATCATGAATTAAACATGTTAAAATCCACATAAAATGTAAACAATTTCCCCCTTTTTACAAAGAGCTGGCACTATTCACAAGCACAGTTTGAAATAGTTTTGAAGACAGTGGCATATAAACTTTTTGGTAGAGCCCCCTCATACAGCGTCTGTAGCTCCACCCTGCAACAATTACCTTACAATCTTTAATACAAGCAAAGAAGTGTAGGTGTAGGGACATAAATACAAAATGAGTTAAAGAGGCATTTTGTTTGTGTGTACACTAATGCTGATGTTATGCTAACCCAATGATTATATAACATTTTTCTAAATTATGAATAGTTATGTAACATTTCTGGTAGTCATACAAAGTGTGTAAACAAATATGAAAACCAGTTTTAGGATTTTTTTATGTATGTATATGTATTTATATAATCAGATAAATGCAGTTTTAATTGGTGATTACATTTAACTAAACAAGCAACCCTGTTTAAACACAAATTTACAGTCACTTATATTTGTTGTGCTGTGCTAAAACAGCTTGAAATGATATGGATACATCCAAATGACTAAGCACAGTGAGAACTCAACACATTTTAAGTTGAATAATACTGCATATTATTCATTTTACTAAACTTTTGTATCAAGCATATCGTTATGCCAGTCAGATGCAGAGAAATTATACATTTGATAATATAATAATGAGCAAGCTGCTTTAGCAGGTTAAGGTACATTTAGAGCATATTGTAAACAATGCATTTTTAAATGTAACACAAGGTTTCTTATATTTTTGCTGGAAACAGTGAGGGTGGTAGGTATTGTAACTGATCATGTCTGAGTGAATTTGAACCGTTCAAAGAAGCTTTAAGGGGATGAAAATTTTTAAGTGATGTGAAAGCATGGGTGAATCAGTGGCTATGTGCTCAACCAAAAACATTTTTGCAGATGGCCTCAAATGCATGGTAAAGTGAATATGTTGAGATTTACACTTTGCAAATACTCATAACTTGATAACTGATCTGATTTATAAATGGGATTCTATTTTAAATATTTATATTGTAATGTTTAATTGAAAAACATTACAATTTGTTGCTTGTATTTCATTTAAAATGTGTAAGGTTGTATGTGTTGGTTATGTTTAAGTGTTGGTGTGTACCATGGTTTTGAGTTTACTAAAGCAGTTAAGCATTTTCCATTGTATTAAAATAACCAACTGGAATGACTAGTGTTATCAGAGCACCACATAATCACTATCTACTAATAACAGGACACCCTACATAATTTGGCTGCACACACAGAGAATTTGTCATACCCACCTTTTAGCCAAACTCACATACATACCAAGCTTGTTTAAAAATCAGTGGGTTTAACAGGCAGTCTGTGCCAGTAATGACTGTGTTTCTGTGGCCATGGCAATGTGTGTTAAAGGTTACAGAATCTCCTCTTAGCTAAACGTCTGCATGCCTGTAAGAAGTCTACAGTTGGAGTGTGTGTTTTACTACTCCTTTTCATTCACATGTCATCTCTGTTGTATAAGAGTATGGGTAAAAGTGTGGGTGTCTTTCTGTAGATGTCTTTTGCTTCTTATTAGGTTTTTTCATAGACAGTTCACATGAAAGCAGGGTGCTGCTGGTCTAGCAACAGATCACCATTGAACACCATTAAGTGTGTGTGTGTGTGTGTGTACGGAAAGGCTGCTGGCACAGCTCAAACAGCAGTAGGATGGCTTTTGCAGTCTGAAGCTGAATGCTCCATGTGACTGGGGCTTGTTTTGATGAAATTATATAAGGCAACTCACTCCATCTGCGCTCTACTGATGAGAATGGAACTATTTCATCAAGAGCTTAAGATACATTTACCCAATCTCCTCCCTGTTATCTGCTATTTTTAATTATTTGTATCTAATTTAGATTTAAACTGATTTGCTTGATTGACTCAGGGCTTTGTACTATAGCTTTATATTAGCCTTCTATAGCCTGAAATGTATCATTTTAACCACAAGGTGGGTCATTGTTAGAAGCCATATCTAAGTGATAAAACAGTAAGTAAGGTCAACCCACTCTTTATTTATTCTGATAAGAAGAGAAAACAGCAGCTACAGACTTCAGATATGAATAGCTCATTGTGTGACAGAAGCCACGGTGGCTCATTATTCATTCATATTTATTGTCTGTTTTACCACAGGTTAATCCAGATCAGGTCACAGTGGGTCTTCTTCTTCTTCAACCCCCCCGGACCAGTCCCCAGTCCCTCACAGGGCAGGCTCTCTCTCTCTCTCTCTCTCACACACACAGGGGATTTCTAACTGGCATTACCGTACTTGGAGGAAACCAGAGGTCCCAGTGGAAACCCACATGTACCAGAGCATCACACTGTGATTCAGCCACCACTCCTCAGTTCTTCTTTTAGTGCAATCATAGTTACACTATTCCCCAATAGACTAGACCTTTAGTGAATAAGGTTTTTAAACAAATGTTAACATGCACACCAATAATCTGTTATGGAAATTAGATTGATGACATAATTAAAACAGTTCTGTTAGCAACATCATCCACTTTTATAAAAAAAAGAAAATAAGTGTCATTAAAATATAGGCAGTGTATGTAAAGGATTTATTTACTATATGGTCAAAAGTATTTAGACACCATGAGCTCTATTTTAAAAATAAATGATATGAATGAAAATGAACTAAAGTGACCTCATTGTGATTTTATTTATTTGGGCTGTGGGAGGTCCATATAGTGTACCCATAAACATAGTCGATTGGTTTATTTCTATGTATTAGGTTTTATTTATTATTAATGTGTGCTACAAACCTCTGAATCAGGTTCATGAAAAATGTTCCACACTGGCTGCAATAAATAAAATAATAATACCCCAAAAAAGTCATTTAATGTGTACCCTGAACCCTCATAATCAGTGTGTTGACAGAATTGTGGCCTTTATATGAGGAATTTATTCATTTTCCCTTTTATTCAGCCTGTTACATTTATATCCTTGCACAACATTAAGAGGCCCACATTAGAGGCACTGTTCAACACTTTGAAACTTAAAGCTAAAAAGTACCTGGCTTGGTTCCAGTGCTGGGTTCCACTAAACAGCATTAAGGCTACACAGACACCGCAGACCCCTGATATTTAATAGTTAACCATTTGTATGGTTTTGTGTGGCCAGCCATAGCGTAGTGGTTAGGGTATGGTTCAACAGTTTAAACCTCAGCAAACCTTCAGCAAGCCCTTCAAGTTCACTTTGGATAAAGGCGTCTGCTAAATGCTGGACATCAAATATAAATGATATTGAAGTTACTAAGTGACCTCCATGTGACATCAGCTATTCACAACACTGAATGTGAGAATTTGTGCCCATTCAGTGATTTTATTTATTTTTCAACATTTAGTTGGAAATTAATGTCGTAACATCTCAGATGTTCCTGTTGAACATACTAACATGTATGTTTTTATCTCATTCTCTATTCAAATGCAATCTTTAACAGACATGAAGATATCAGGCTATTCATGACACTCACATGAGTGTAATCTTGTTGAGGTAGGCAGCGTTGCTTAGATAACTGAAAACAAAGGGAGAATAGGGATTTGAGGGTATACTTAGCTATACTGAGTTTCACTTCACGTCTCTTTCTTTCTCCATCTGTTTTTTTTATCTCACCCTGCTTCCTTATCCCTCCACTATGAGCCTTAAAACTCCATTTATCTTTCTTTCTTACCCTAGACAATGACGTCACTGTCATTGAGTATCCACGTGTTTCTGAAAATACTGTCATTTTGAAGCATTTTTATTTTATTGGACTGCTTTACAAAGGATCTAACAATATGTAACTGCCCTTATACACACTAATGGGTCACAAACTGGATTAGCCAGTGATTTTTATTTTTACCTAGACTTTCCTGTGATTTTGAATCCAGGCCACAATATTTTAATGATTTTTCAGTCTGTCTCATTTCTGTGAAATGCATTATTTTAAATTCTGCTGACATCCCTAGAAGTTATCTTATATGAATATATCTTATATAACAATATCTGATACAAGTATTATCTTTTACCTTACCTTTTTACCAGGCATGGACACTGGATGGACAGATGCATCTACCCACCCATCTATCCACCCATCCCAGCCAAATGAGACATAAGGGCTCATTTTTTACCTTATGAAATGGTGTAGGGTCTAGTAACATATGCATCTAAGGGTTAAACAATTACATCTAGTTGTATATAACAATATATGTTATGTTGTGCCAGCTAAATGTGTTTAGTTAAGTTAATTTTTACTCAGTTTCAAAGTTAAAGAAGCTACAAATTTTACACTGTATCATATTAATGCAGTTTGTTGGTTTATCATGTTTTATACATTTGTTACATTCAAGACTGAAAACAGTAGTTACTCCTTACACAAGGTTTATTGGATCTCAATGTAATACAGCATGGAACATTTTGAATCCCCAGTGTACATCCAATTTTCCCCGACCTGAGGATTGAACCAAGGACCTGCTTGCTTTGAGGCAACAGTGCAACATACTTAAGCACCTTGGCACAAGTCAGTTAAGTAAAACCTTCACTCAATTTCCGTCTGAAGAAAAAGGATCAAATGTGTAATTTTTCATGCTGAAAACATTAAGATTTTTTTTGGTTGAATGGTAAAAAGCTTCAACTGATAGCACATGACTGTTGTGTTGTTTTGGGGTAACAATTATTATATTTCATGTTGTGCTAACATTTGTTTTTATATTCACAGCACATACTTACACACGTGTAAAACAAAATGATTTGATTGACAGGATTTGTTGCAGATTATTTATGCAAATATTAATTTGTTCTTTTATGTGTTGTGCTTGGTCACCTCTGTGTTTTGGGGAAAAACACAGAGATGCCTCCTGAAGCTGTTTATATGGGAGGAAAGACACTGTACTTGCACATGCTGTGAGAATGGCTTTGTTATATGTAGCAAATTCCTTTCTTTTTACATTCCAAACCCTGCTTAAGATCAGTAACTATCTAGGTCAACCACAAATGGGATTGTGAAGATGCTCCTCAAAAGTGGAGCCAAGTGAGACAGAAAGGACAAGAAGGAGAATGTGATGGTTCAGTAGTTTTTAGCCTGGTTGCCTACTTTTAAATATAGAATCATATCATGCGCCACACCTAATTTAAAAACAAGGAAAAACATGATTTTATCATTTGCATGTCTTTACTGGCTAATAACTGTAGAAGCGGTGAGTGAGTTTGGATATTCTTGTTTGTTTCAATCATCTAAACACTTTGGAAACCTGATCAAAAGAAAGCACAAACAGTAATTTAAACACCCACATATTACTGAGCATTACAGTGTAAGCCTTCTGTCACATTTTTTTGTAATACATGTGTCTGGTTCTTCACATAAATCTCATGTTTTTCCCCTTTCATTTCATTAGTACACCATGTTCTCAACCAAAGTCTACATCAGTTTAGAAACTGCACAGTACGTACTGACACACACACACACACGTTTTAATGAACTAATTTTTAGATGATAATAGAATGGTATTTGGTAGTCAGAAACTGCCATCACCACAAACTATGACATGACCTAGGACCTCAATAAGAATTTTGTCTTTTTATGGAAGCATTAATAAGCATATATTCTGACTTGCTGACCATGAACAACAGCTTCATGTCCCATTCTAATGAGGGTTATATGATTATGCTGTCATCATTGCATACACCTTTCAGTCACTATATTCAGAGTGTAGTGTTGCAGTGTTAGTTTTCTGTTTGGCTGGTTCTTGAATTTAAGAGTATAAAACACTAAAAGGAAAAGGTAGATTTTTAGGTGGCTGTTTTTTTTTTTGGCACCACTAAATTAGCTGACTGTAGTCCTTACTTTCTGGCAGGGTTACTCGGTTCAGTCTAATACTTCAGACCACATATGAGTCAGCACTAAGCATAGTCAAACAAGCCACGTCTATCCAGGAAAGCATCCTGAGACAAGTCTTCTGTGGGGTTGCTTCTCATCTAGGGGAGTGGCTTCATTAAAAATATTGCCTAAGAACACTTCCATAAATTAGAAATTGTTATCAAAACATCCTCCAAGAGCAACTTCTCTCTTGATGAACAATGCTTTTTGCACATTGGTGGAGCACCATGCCACAAGGCAAAAAGTGATAATCAAGTGGCTCGGTGAACAAAACATTGTAAGTTTGAGTTCATGGCCAGAAAACTCCCCAGATGAACTATGTAAATTTGTCAATAAAACTATAGAATGAGGCAGAAACTTTTTGAAAACAAAAATTTGCGCCCTTCTCAAAACTTTCCTTCCATTTTTTCAGAAACATATTCAGTGGCATCACTGTTTCTGGCTTGTAACAAAAGTTTCAGTTATCCTCTGTCCTGTGCTTTTGTGGCTGAGTCTTGGCAAAAGCTGTGATAGATGCAGTGACATACAAGGAAAGAGAAACAGAGCTGTTACAAGTAGAGCAGTATCCCAGTCCACAGGAGAGCTCCAGCTCCAGTTCTGCACACACTCGCCTCTTATTCTGCCTCACTCCTCGGGCCAAAGAAGCCTTGAGAAAAACCACTGGGAAATTAAATTCGAAATTATTAGATCACCATGAACAAAACAGCCTACAGAACACATAGATTCCTAAAACCTTTTTGATTAGAATTTTCCAATAACATGAATTAATAAAAGTGCAATAGTAACATGATATCTGACTAATTTGTGCAACTGAATAAATATCTAAGAGGTCCAGCCATGTGAAATGACTCATGCACAAACCAGTGGATTGCAGTGTTGGTACCAAGCCCAGATAAATAGGAGGCTTGCATCAGGAAATGAATCTGGGATAAAAATGTTGATAGTGCAGATCTGCTATGGCGACCCCCTATGTAGAGTAGCAAAGATAACATTAAAAAATAGTTATTGGTGAAAACCAAAAAGAGAGAAAGCAAGCTTAAAAAGATGTACAGCAGTATGTCATAGAAACAATTATTCTATTCTATTCGATGAAATTCTATGAAATTACTGTAAAATTGTATTTTTATTCTGGTATATTTATTTCCAAATTTATACAGGATAAACAGCATCCATGAAAAGCTTATTTCAAAGCATGGTTTGTTTTAATGACATGTAAGTGTGTGTGTGTTTTCTGTGTTTTGATCTGGTAGGTTGGCAGGCAGGTTCAGGCAAACCTTAACCTTTGAAAAAAGAATACATCAAGCCTGTCTTTGAGATGAAGCCTTGTTCACAAACATATAAACACACTCCACTGTTCCTAAAGCCCCTTGTGTCACCAGCCAAAATGCTGAACAGGCTTTGTGTGTTTGAAAGCACCTGGTTGTGTTTGCCTTTTCAAATATAAAGAACTGTGAATTAAGGCTTATGACTGGGAAGTCATGGTACTACAAAGTCAGGGATATTTGAACATTTTGGCTGAGGTTCCTTGAAATATAGTCTTGGACAAGCTACAATAATATAACTAACCATGTGTATATCATAAATACGGATTGCTTATCAGCATCAGTGGTCTCAGAATCTATTGTTTTACTAGATTCACACAGATTTATGTTCCCTAATTTTAAGTTTTGCTAATGGTTCTATTTTCAGACTGAGATGGGTAACATATGATAAGTGTGTGTGTGTGTGTGTTCCGATGAACCTGAGACCATGCCATCTATAACTTAGGTTCCTGGTATGGTCATCCATGGTGGTAAGATTGAGGGGGAACTTCCAGACAAAGTGCGACCCAAAGATGACCACATCTGGTGAAGATTAGACCTTGACCACCTGCATGAACCTGCCACCCAGCAGCAACTCTAGGCTTCTCTTGAGAAAAGCCTTTAACAGAAATATCCTGCTGTTATACAAGAGCAATGGAACCTTCTAAAATCAACCATCATCAAGGCCTGTATAAAAACCTTGGGATTTAAGCCCAGAGAACACCAGGGTTGGTTTGATGAGAATAATACAAGGATAGAACAGCTGATCTCCAAAAAAGGGAAGCCTTTCATGAGTGGAAAAATGAAAAATATCCTGCAAGGCTAAAAGAGTTACTCACTCCAGAGTGAAGGCAGCTGTCCAGAGCAAGGAGAGGAAAATTAAAAAACTCATGGCGGACAGGAAAGGCAATGGAAATCCAGACTTGCAGACTCTGGCAACACCAGAAGCTTTTTTAGTGCCATATATGGCTCAAGCAATCGAGGGTTAAAACACGGGCAAGTGCTACAATGAGTCCATCAATGCCAGATGGAAGGAGCACTTTCAAGAACTCCTCAATCGCAATAGCACCACCAAACTGGACACAAGTTGCTTTCAGTCTTCACTTAACCATTCATCCACCCAGTATTCTATAAAAGTGGACAACACACCCTTGGAAAACATTGTCCATTTTCCCTAAAGTGGCTGTTTGGCAAGCAAATTGGCCTGAAGAACTGAATTGGCAATGCAATAGTAAAGGAGGAACACCAAGGGCAAGCAGATTCAAATATTTCTTCTAGTGAATTATTAATGCTCCCTTCAGAGCAGCTGCTGGAAAAAGCAACACATTTACAGTAAGAAAAAGCTCATATATGTAGGACTTGGCACAGTGAGCAGACACAAATTAAATTATAATTCATGTAGAAAAAAAACAAAGTTTATCAAATTATTTATTTATTAGGATTGTAATACCATGTTTATCACACACTAGATACATTCATGACAGAAAGAAAAAAAATGCAAAATTCACATAGAAAGGACCAGGACACGGACCACTCCACCTGGCGATTGTACCCAGGACTCTCTTCATAAGATGCAACAGTGCAACCCACTGAGACACCATACCGGCCCTTAAAAAATATCCAGCAATATAAACACAAATGCATTCTTAATGACTGTGATGAATTCTGTACTTTAAAACTTTCACATTTATGTCTTATGTTTTCTAGAGAAATACATCAGCATAGGACGGTGCTGCAGTCTGCACAGGTTATTAATAATGGATCAGTGTTCAAATTCACAAGCTGTTCTTTTCTGAATTTATAAATATTTTCAATATTTCAATATTTAATTTGCATACCTTTCTCTGGTAATCTTTAGTAAATATATTACACTAATTTATGCAGCCCAAGCAATATTATACAAACAAAAATGGTGTGAAATGGTATAATACAAACATAATGGTGTGAACTATGTTGCCATGCTCTCTCATTAAAAAGATTTGGCTGTGGGACAGTGGGTCCATGACTTATGAAGAATGAATGATGAATCACATTATCTAGCTGTCTGACAGGACTATCTACTCTTGACAGATGGCAGGAAAATGCTACAGCTTACAATAGTGCCAAATGTAGGGCGAAGAGTCCCATTTTTGCACAGCAATACCTCTAATCACAAACTAGAGATCATAAAGAAATGGTATGTCCAGTTTAATATGTTCTCAAAAATGCAGAATGTTAATTACTTTAAATTGTCCTTAGTGCACAAAAATATCAAATAAAGTAAAAACAATTACATGTGTGACTTAATTGATTATAGAGGTATCGTATACACAATGTTGAAAAGTATTGGAACACCTGTCTGTGTAATTGTTGGCCACTAGTCAAGTCAGGTCCATTTTATATCTAAAGTGGTTTTTACAGGGGACGTCACAGAGTAGCTTTACAGAGTTAGGACCACCATAACAAAAACCCCTGTTGAGCAAGCAGAGGGTGACTGTGGTAAGATAACACTCTCAAAGAATATAGGGAGAAACCCTAAGTCATGCATGTAGCAACTTGCCACTAGTAAAATAGCTTTTTTAAGGAAAGATATTAATGCTATAATAATGAGAAGGCCTGTATTGGAATCAACATTTTAAAGCATAATGTTTTACCATACTTGACAAACTTGATTTGTGCTTAGGGGCAAAAAGGAAGGGCCTTTCCTGAACTGTTCGCACAAATGCATTAGATTTAGAGTCACTTAGAAACACTAAGTGCAAGCAAAATGTCACCACAAAGCAATAAGGTCCTGGGTTCAATTCACATGTGGAGTGACCTGGGACCTTTCTGAGTGGAATGGACATGCTGTGTGTTCTTACCCTGTTAATTAGACCAACCATGACACAGAAAACAGTAAAGCAGAGGTAAAACGGACAACGGAGAAATAAATAAACTAGAGACCCAAAAGGCAAAAAGAAGAACATACAAAAGTGGAAGTAGAGATCAAAGCCCAATTTCCAGGACTGTGAAGCACCCTTTTTAACATTTGCAACAACATCCAGCCTCTTAAAAGCATATTTGTATACAATAAAATTATTTAACAACGCCAGCAGTCATGGTCATGTCTTTATTCAAAGTTTTTATGCAAACCTAATGTAGAACTCATGAATCTCATATAACTGATGGCTGTTAGGCGTAAATAAAAACAAAGCAGAAAAAAACAAATCACACACACACACACACACACACACACACACAGTCATGTGACTCGTTAGTGTTACTAGGTCTTAGGTGTGCATAGGGAGCAGGTGTGTTCAGTTTTGTAGTACAGCTCT
>JAYDZG010000001.1:12784249-12795026 GCA_034509265.1 Microcambeva bendego | reverse complement strand
AACCACACTGTCTTGGGCTTTAAAGAGCGTAACACTTCTGTGACCACAACAAAGTGAAGTGTCCATTAATGGGATGGTTGCAGTCCTTTTATATCCTCCTGGCCCCTGAACTTTTGAGGAAGATGGGACTGCAAGCAAGGGAGCTCAGTACCAGCTAAGTGTTCATTTGTATTTTTTTTTAACACAAATGTGTATCTCATATTTGAAACCTGCAGGTCTGGGGTCATAAGTGGGCAGACCTCTCGGAGCATGGCTTTGGTGTGGCATTCCTAAACGACTGCAAATATGGATATTCAATTCATCAAAATATCATGACCTTGTCCTTGTAAGTTTAATTACAGTATGAGCTCACACCAAATTTACCCTCCACCCATTACCTCCAACTTGTTGAAATCCTCTTCTCATCCTTTAGACTGAGAGCGCCAAAAGCTCCAGATGCCAATGCAGATATGGGCCATCACCAGTTTACATATGCACTCATGCCACATAAAGGTAGACCCATAAACAATATTAGTCGTAAATATAAATAAATAAGACTTTTAATGACGTATTGTTGTTTCAGGCTCTTTTCAGGATGCAGGAGTCATCCAACATGCCTATAATCTAAACTCACCCCTGCATCTCATTGAGGATGTCTGCATGACAGATCCCTGCAGTTTGTTCACTGTGAGCCCTTTAGCGGTCATCCTGGAAACTGTGAAACAGGTTGGGAGGCGACTGGAAATGATCTGTGATTTCCTCACATAGATTTCCACCCAGTTTGTTGGTGCTTAGCTCATTTTTTCTTTTCACAGGCAGAGGGAAGGAAGGATGCTCTTGTTGTTCGCCTCTATGAGTCTCACGGAAGCAGTGTGAATGCAGTGTTGCGTACTTTCATCCCTGTGCAACAGGCTTGGCAGTAAGTTTGTCTTTGTCTGGTCTGGTGTTACTTTCAGACAAGGTTCCTAAGCTGAGTCATACAAGTTATTTTATTAAGATTCTAACACAGTTTTACACTCTTGACGGGACAGATGATTACACAAGATTAATTATACCTGTCCTGCCACAAATTGAACCAAAATGTGAGGAAAATCATGAAGATAAAATCCTAATAAATAAATACAATGTTTCCTAGCCTGAATTCCACCTTAAAGGATGTAGTACTGATGATGTTGGAGAAAGCCTAACTCTCCATGGTGACATGAAGTGAACTTTTTTTAGTAATATTATTAATTATTATTTTTTTTTCTTCTTCAGCTACTTGTTACAGCGTGCGCACCAAATATTACCAGTTAAGCTTAATCACAATGCTCTGTTTACATATCACTGTCTTAAAAGCCCATCACTGGATTTTACTTTGAACCTGATGCTTTTGAACGGTAATTTATGCCTTTTCATGTTTCATGAACATGATGCCAATCAATAAGTGTCACTTACACATATGGGAGTTGTTTTTATTAATTAAAAAAAGTCCAAAGATGAGGTGGATCTCTATTAATATAAAAAGTTGTTACACATGAACACTGTGTATTTAATGTATTGAATTTTATTTTTTCTGACCTCCAAGTTAAATCACAGGTCACATATGTAAAGTTAAGACTTTAATTATTACTTCACTGAGGCAAACAAACTGTACTTTTGATTGCATGGATTTTGTGTCTGAACTGAAGTACTGTTTTTTGTTTTTACAGTTGCAACATGCTGGAATGTCCCATGCACCCTGCTGAGGTCAAAGACTCTCAGATTAGTCTCAGTTTTAAACCATTTCAGATTATCACACTACTTTTACAGCTCTACTGAAAAAAAAACAGCGGGCTCAGGACAGAAGCCGCATGTTTAATAATCATAAAAAATAAACCTTATCATTGTATGTGAGTATTTTGTAATTTCTGGATTCTGATAGTCATAGTAAATATTTCCCTTAAGGGGCTCAGGAGGCATAGCGATGGAACTCGGCTCTGTAATCCATCCGAGCTGAGCGGCAACATGAACAATGTAGTTTAGCAGTAGTTTAGTGAGGGCTATCCCAATCAAGGAATCCTCACAACTGAACAAATTATGACCTTGGCTGGCTGATGGGATCTGCGAATGGACTCGCCTCATGCAAGTTAAACGATGCAGTCGGCTACGGTGCACAAGTAAGAGGGGAAGTCCGGCAATCTCTCTGTCCTCAATCAGGTCAGCATCAGTAGAAAGTAAACATAATACAATTAGGTTAAATTAACATGCAAAATCAAGATAAAAGGGGGAAAAAAGCAATAAAGAAACATTCATCTTAAATGATTTGAAACTTTTGTACTACAGTATAAAGCGAATGTAGAACGAAGTGTATACAGTTGATGGACCCCAGTTGATGTGTATGTCTGTATTCTCTCACACATGCTGTACATTTTCAGTCTATACAAAAAAAACCCGCCAGGGCTGGTCTTAAGTTAGTTTTCTTCTTTTCCTTTGGGCACCTTTAGCTTTTCTATTCCTAATGGTGGCTCTGGCACTCTTCACCTTAGCTTTCTGTATCTCTGGAAGCAAAATTAAAAAAAAATATTCTGTTGCAAATGCTTTTGCACTATTTACCACAAGCTTCGATTAAAAAAAAGATACAGAAACGACACTCACCCACTGAGTCCCTCTTTCCTCGTGCATTAGTCCTTTTCTTTTGAACAGCTGTATCTGTATTTAGTCTACTTTTGCTCCCACTGCATTTCCTGCTGTCCCTCTGTTTTTCAGACACATCTTGTTCCAGTTTCCTAGACCTTGGTTGTTTGTCATTCTTTTCCTGTTGACATTAGATACATTTGTTTGGTTCTTTGTTTACCCTGAATAAATGCAGGCTATATGAGGGTCCTGGGTTTGATCCCCAGCTGGGGTGGTCCGGGTCCTTTCTGTGTGGAGATCACAGTCCAAAAACACTAGCCACTAAGATGCACAAACCAGTTTATTGTAGTGCTTGTTTAAAGCCCAGATAGGAGGGTTGTGTTAGGAAGGTCATCTGGGATAAAAACTTTGCCAAATCAATAATGTGAATAACAATTCACTAACACGACCTCCAACTAGAGCAGTTGAAAGAAGAAGAGGAATTTGGGATTTTAACGTCATGTTTTACACTTTGGTTACATTCATGACGTGGTTTTATATCTTACCTCACTTGCATGTTTTTGGACTGTGGGAGGAAACCAAAGATCCAGAGTAAACCTGCACAGACATGAGGAGAACATGCAAACTCCACACAGAAAGGACTCGGACCATCCAAACTGAGGATGGAACCCAGGACCTTCTTGCTGTGAGGAACTAGCTACCGTGCCTCCCAGAAGAAGAGGGGAAAATGGTGTGGGTGCAGGATAATCTTACCTTCTTATCTGTGTAGTCATGTTCATCTTTTTTTATTGTTCGCTTTCTCTTGTGAGATTTGGAACCTGTTAAGTTTCAATTAGCCATGATTAAAAAGATCATTTGTGTTGGGAAGCAAGTAAGCTAAATTACTTAACAGATTACCTTTAGGCACCATTGGTCCAGGATCACCCTAAAACAAACAAGAAACAATGTTTGTAAAAAGTAGCAAATAAGAAAAAAAAACACAAACATATGGCTATTGTTTTATGTATAGCAGTTCCATTGTATATTCATTAAAATTATCCTACAGCATTTTATGTTGTACATCTTTGAACTTCAATAAATTGTTCATTATTCATAATGCAAAATTCAAGTTTAATCATCAGTGATTAATCACATGATATTGCATTTTATTTTTACATATTGTACAATTTAATAATATATAGTTATTTTTCTGTACTAAGTATTCTTTTAGAGTATCTACCGTAACACTGAGTTACAGACCTTACAGCTTTATGAAGCTGCTGCCACTAATTTTATGCTGACTAGCTGGTTACTGAAGTTAGCATTTTACGATCAACAAAACTGATCCAATACAACTTTTCAGGCCATTATTCGACTGCACACAACATAAATCTAATGTATTGTTTAAATACTACTAAATTCTAATAGGCCAATGGGAACTTTTGCAGTGCCTCGAGGTCTGACTCCCAAAGGTCATTTAAAACTACCTTTTCTCTTTGCAAATGTTTGTTTTGACCCTTTCATGCATGATTTATTTAACTGAAGTAGATTTGTTTTTAACAGGTTTTTGTTATCCCCAAACATTATCAATATCTGATATTTTCATCAAGATGCATATTGGACACCACTAAAATGCACATCAACCACACATGTGGTTTTTCACTGGAAACCTTTTTACACACTTCAGACAAGGAAACATTTATAATCAAGTAGTAGTACATTTATAATCAAGCCATTTAGTTTTAAAACATTTTACAAGGGAACTTTGTGAATGAATGCTTTACTATTACTATACTAAAAAGTTATTTAATTTAATTCCAAAAATGAAAGTTTTTTTCACCAGTTGATTTTTTCACCAAGTATGGAAATCCTTAAAACTCTTATGTTTTCATTCATAAAACAAATGGTAAAACCCATTTTTATTAAACTTTAATTTATATAGGCCCTACAACATAATTAATAATAAAATATTTATTGTTTCTTGTAGAATTAAAAGGACTAAACAGAAAGTCCAGTGGTCACTTGGCCATGTTGGGTTTTTGGTGTGCTATTTCAGGGTAACGAGTATAAATTATAGATGCACAATGATTATCGAGCACTACAGTAAGTACTTCAGGACACCCTCTTTGCAAGTTTGGAGTAAATTTTGTAAATCAAGTAGTTGGACATCATGCATGAACGGGTTAATTTAATGTTTAGAATCTCATGTTTTAGTTGTCTCATGTCCTTTACTTCAGCAAAACAATACCATAAGTTCTCAATCAAACATTTCCATCGAAAGATAAAAGTTTTCCTCTTGAGTTATAAATATAAATGCAAAGCCTATTCCCAGAAGTGTTGGTATGCTTTGTAAAATGCAATAAGAATCTGTGATGTGTTCATTCAATATTTATAATAATAATTAAATATTAAAAGTTTTTTTTTTGCTTAATATATTTTCTATCTACTACCAACAGTTTTACATACAACTGAAAAAATTAACTACACAATAAAAATGATGGAATATTTGGCGTTACATGTTGTAAGGTTTTAATTAAGTAGAACTCACTTTAAACCATATTGTTCTTCCATTATGGTCCCTTGCTGACTTCATTCCATCAACAAAGTAACATTGGAGCCAGGACTGAAATAATGAGTAATCTCTTTTTGCAGGGTCGTAACCTTTTCCACCTACACAATAAAAAATATGTATCACTACTGTAGTGTTTCATTTACAGTACAAAACTGTAAAGAATACAGTTGTCTAGTTAATGTGATTTAATGTATTCAGGTATTTGTGTGTGTAGAGACATCACTTGTTATTTTCTGCACATTTAAAGGGGAAATTTATCAAGGTTTTATCATAATGCATCATAACAGATACTTATAGTAAATATTTTGGGGTTCTAACTCGAGGATAAATGGCTAGCATATCCAATATTCTGATTTTTAATTAGAGTATACCTGTAAATAATTTATTCTAATCACTATTTTAAAAAAGCCATATTAGAATAGTAATTATTTTAGAATACTCTTTTCATGACTGAGCAGTGACATTCGTTCTCTGCATTTTAACCCAATCCGTGCAGTGAAACACGCAAATACACACTAGTGAACACTAGAGGACAGTGAGCACTCGTGCCCAGAGCCATGGTCCCTGGGGAGCAGTTAGAAGTTAGGTGCCTTGCTCAAGGGCACTTCAGCCATGACCTGTCGGCTCTAGAAATGGAACCGGCAACCTTCTGATTACAAGCCCAGTTCTCTAACCACCATGTCAAACCTACCCCTAAAATGCTTTAATGCTGAAAGGTAAGTTTAACCCAGCGTTTAATAATCCAAATAATTATTATAATTTACCAAGGTTAACCACCTCCAGTGGTACAGTGTGACAGAGGGAGAGAAGGTCTGCACTCTCGGTTTTCCCTTTTTCCCCACCTTCACTACATCTCTGAAAGAAATGGATAAAGCCATTATTATGAATCAATGCATGACTAAAACTTATTACAGACAAAAAATCACCTTTGCCTCTAGGATTATCTCTTTAACATCCTTTGTCTCCTCATTCTTTAGTCTGAGTTCATCCAACACAGACCTTGCTTTCACAAAAGGTGGAATATTTAATCTAAAATAATTGAGACAAAATTAAAGACTCAGTTCACATAGATGTGGCATATAGATGTCCTGAAATGTCCAAAAATTAAATCCATTATTCACAAAATGAATGAAGGTCTATGCACTAAGCATATCTCAGCTTAGCTATTTGATTTGAACAAATTAATTAAGTTTGAACTGATCTATTCTCAACAGGGGTGGCACGGTGACTTAGTGGGTAGCACTGTCACCTCACAGCAAGAAGGTCCTTGATTCGATCCCCGGGTGGGGCGATCTAGGTCCTTTCTGTGTGGAGTTTGCATGTTCTCCCCGTGTCCACGTGGGTTTCCTGCGGGTACTCCGGTTTCCTCCCACAGTCCAAAGAAATGCCACCAGGTTGATCGGAGACACTAAATTGTCCTGTAGGTACCTGCGATGGACCAATCCAGGGTGTTACCGTGTGCCTTGTGCCCGTTGTAGAGCTGGGATAGGGTCCAGCACCCCTCCCGACCCTAATTAGGATAAGGGATCAAAGAAAATGAACTGAACTGAACTTGAGTACAATACATTGCATAAGCCTGGATTCACACAGGTTAATAAAGAATTCAGAAAAGGAGCGATAAAGTCTCTAAAAGTGAAGGATATCTGAAGTGCTCCGGTCAAACTCAAGAGATTTAAAATCAAACATCTCAGCAGAGAGAGAGAGAGCCGGGAGAACAAACAGAGCACACGGGTTACAGAGAGTATCTTAGCCAGAAGCAGGGCAGCTCTGTGTGTGTTTAATATTAAAGCGTGGTGGCCTTGCTGTAAGGAGTAACAACAAGCCCAAATCTCACTTTGCCTCCTGAACTGAAGTTTCGATCTGAAGGACCCGCCGACCACAACAGTTTCAAGGACTTGATAACCGAGCTCATTCGGCTCTTCATGCGGCCCTTTTTGATCCCGTCCGGGTGCGACGGAGGCCCGGAAACCTTGGGTTTGCGGGGAGGGCGGTCGATGAGAGAGTATAGACTAGAGGCCTTTTATGGGTGGTGATGTTAGGTAATGTTAATATGGCATAGGGGATTGATTTATGAAAAACTACCATTTCATTAGGTACGCCAACATGGTTCAAGTATTATTTAACAAGCTAGAGAATGTACTAGCGAAAAAGAGGGTGGGGTGAGTGTAAAGTCCGGATTGAGCTCCATCTGATTTCCATCTTTTTGGATGCTTAATTTTTTTATGTGATGAGGTTGTGAAAGCAGGAGTTAAACTGTATTTAACAGCTCTAGTACAAGCAGAGTTAAACTGTATTTTGAAATCTCATCTACACTGCTGCACCCGCTATACTTTACTATGTACTACAATGTCATTACCATGTTAGTTTCTCAGTGCTACAACTAACCCAATCTGGATCCCATTTTGAGTTGCTGTGATGAATCATTGGTTTATTTGTCCTGCTGTTAACGGCTGCGTTATTCGGATCAGGGTGGCAGTGGGTTACCGGTCGGTCACTGGAGATTCAAACCGCAGGTCCATGCAGTGGTGAGCCTCTGCACCATCAGAGCTTAGTTGTGAGGTTGTACATGAATATATGCAAAAAAAAAGAAGCTTTTTCACAGACTGAAAAATCTGGAAAGATAAAAACCAAAAGATCAGAGAGAATTTTCCAAAAAAGATAAGTAATTAACCACAAAACCCCAAGGTCAGAGTCTTCAAAGACGTGCACCATTCAGAGTAGAAAGAGAAAAGACAGTTTTAGGTTTCCTGTGTGATGAAAGAAGAGGATAATGAGCACAACAAGCAAGCTTGAGCTCTTAATCGAGGATGAAATACAAAAAATGCTCCACACACACCTACACACCCATCAGTTTAAGACGCGACTCAAGGACATGTAGACTGAACCATATGTAGGGGTCAGACACCCCTCTAGGGGAGCGTGTGTGATGTACAGAGGTGCTGATTCAGCCTAATGTTACGCAGCAGAGTGTTTGCTTTGTTCGGAGAATGCAGATGACCTGATCTTACACCAGCTTGTCCTCTGTACACAAAGACACTGAATGCAAGTCTCCTAGAGAGCACCACTTATAAACAAAGCCTCTATTTAACATATATAACAACAAGGATGAGCTTATGATTTATTATTACTTATTTATTATTTATTTGTTTTATGTGCACATATTATCAAGACCCATCAAATGAATTTAAAAAACAAATGCACTTACTGTTATGGATATTATTATTAATTTATAATAATTCTTAGAATAAATAATATTAAATAAAAGAATATACATTATTATTAATTGTATTATTATTATTATTATTATTATTATTATTATTATTACTAAATTGTTCTTTTTTTTAAATAAATTTTTTCAGTGAGTAAAGCTTTGGAGTATCAACTGAGTGGATGTGAGTTCGAATCCCAGATCTGCCATGTATCCACTGTTGGGCCCTTGAGCAAGGCCCATATCCCACTAAGCACCACAACAATGAAGAGAGAACAATGACTGACCCTGCACTCTGAACTGGCTTATCTGTTTGTAAAATTACATAATAAATAATAATTGACATAATAAATCAAACCACTGCAATAATAAAAGAAATCCAAAGGGGGGGGGGCAAATACTTTTACACACCGCTATAGGAAGCGGTCTGTGTCTTTTCCGACTATGTACTGAAATAATCTCTCTCAGAATGAGACTTCCCAAAATTCTCCCTCCAGCTGCCTGCATGATGATCTGCCAAGTTCCTCTTAGCTGTCAATCACCGGCAGGGCTTCAACAGCTCATCATACCCAGCGCCAGGCAGTCCAGCAGGTGGACCGCTCGAATGCTGTCCTAAAATTCAACGCTCTGCTAAGAAGAAAACACAGAGGGGGATGGAAGAAGTCCATTTTTAGGCCACTTTTCACAGCGGAGGAACAGTGTGCGCTGCCCTGTCATTGTACATTTGGAAGAGGAACACCCTCACCTACTGGAATCTCCGAGGACTTTCAGAATAAATTCCATCTCCGGTCGAGCTGGACGTTTCGAGCTAACGGGAGGCACAGCGCGTCGGAAGAATGAGAAGACTGACACCTGCTAAGAAATCTGTTTGTATAATAAAAATTTTAGGGATGACAGCTTCGAAATTTTTGGAAAGCTGGAAAGTGTGTCTGTGGGAATTTGTGCTTGTTCAGCCTGGCACACAGTCAACATTCAAACTCATCCCAAAGATATTTAAGACCTTGCGGTCAAGTGTAACCAGGAGCAGCGTCCACATACTTCTGGTCAGACAGAAGTCATTACCATGATTCATTTCTCCTCATCGATGGGCGCTTCGTTAATTATTCTGCGAGGGAACTGGTCACAAATCTATTAGCTCCAGATCCAGATGCTGAAGGTCTAGCTCGCGCTCCGTTACCTGACCTTTCTGTTCCAGACATGCTGTGATGAGCGGAGGCCAGCCGTCCTTCGCCCCAGAAACTCGGTACCCACGAGGTGTCTGGAGGGCTGGTTCATTAACAAACGTGGTACAGATGAATCCTCAAACTACAACCAAACTGCCGATGACTGATGCACAGCAGAATCTTGGGACGTTCATGGGGACATTATAGCCTAGTGGTTCATGTACTGCACTAGTAACCAGAAGGTTAAAAAAATGTTCATGTGTTCAACAACACGTTGAATTGACAACAGTTGACTGAATTAAGACCTTATAAAAAGGAAGATCTGCTTTAGGATTTTTGATAGATGTACCAGCTTGGGGGAAACTCTGTGTTCCATTGGGGCTTGAAACTAAACTCTGGTTCGCTGTGTCTGAATGTTTCATTGACTCACCAAGCACTCACAGACTCAAGATGTCTCAACATCTGGACATAAATTTGTACAGAGAATAGATACCGAGTGAGGGAAACCCCAGGAGGAGAAGTAGTAAATATCTCAGACGGGGCAGAAGCAGCGTGTACATGGGACAAGCCTTACTGTATCTGTGGCCTTATTATTCACCTCAAACTAAATTACCAACACTTAGCTCCAGTCCTGGACTAAATTGCTTGAGGGTTCAGTGAGAAAATCCAGGGAGGGTTGGGTTTGGGCTGAAACAATTCCTCGAGTCACACTAGTAAGTCAAAAGGTTTGCCCTCTCAGTATAATATCTAATTGGTACTTTGTTTGATGTGTCGCTGGCATTACAGGTTTAATAATTTCCCCGTTTACACAGCTGGGTCAAAGTCAGCAGGCAGAGTTTCAGAGCACGAAGAGAATCCCTCTGAGATTGAAAACATGGCTAGACTTCTTAATCATTGCAATGGTCTGCACCTGCAATCAGACCTGACCTGAGTTAAAAACATTAGCCCGTGAGTCACAGTCAGGGCGAAACAAAGAAAACAAGCTGAAGGGAGGGGGAAAGTATTCCATTATAGCGGA
This sequence comes from Microcambeva bendego, assembly GCA_034509265.1. Lineage (NCBI taxonomy): Eukaryota > Metazoa > Chordata > Actinopteri > Siluriformes > Trichomycteridae > Microcambeva > Microcambeva bendego. The sequence continues at coordinate 12,784,512 of JAYDZG010000001.1, read as the reverse complement.
GCTGTTTATGCTCACGTGGCCTCTGACATTGGCAATCAATTTGGTGAAGATTATGCAAATTGTACCTGGACAAGCTACTCATGATGCTCCACTTACGATGAATACTTTAGAAGCAGGTGGAATGGTCGATCACAGAGCTGGTCATATGATGTAACGTTATGATACATGTATTGAAAAATTATGAATATGATAGATAGATAGATAGATAGATAGATAGATAGATAGATAGATAGATAGATAGATAGATAGATAGATAGATAGAT
>JAYDZG010000001.1:12726772-12741343 GCA_034509265.1 Microcambeva bendego | reverse complement strand
TGTATATATATATATATATATATATCAGACGTCAGACTCAACTGTTTTCAGTTTACAGCATACATACATGGATACATACATCTCCTTCACTGTTTCAATACTTTTTGAGAGGGCTGTATAGTCAAATTATTGTTTAATCACATTAGTTTTTTTTATTTAATTTTCACTGGAATCTTTTTTAGCATATTTTGTAGTACTGGTTGTACATATCTCTGTAATTCTTGGTGTAGTTAATTTGATAAATATTTATTTATGTAGTTATTGGCATCTTTTTTGTTTCTCTTATTCAGTCTACTGGTCGTTGGTTTACTTTCAGACCTTTTTCTGTTTTAAAAAAAAACTTTTTTCAAACCTTTTTCCAGTGTTTGTAGTTTGTTTGGGTACTTTTTTGTCTGGTTTGCACGTCCTTTGTGTGAGTTTCTTGTGAGAGCTCGAGTTTTCTTACTTTTCCTTCCGTCCTTTGTCACCAATTGAATCGCACCCCTGAATTAAATAAAACGGTGGCGAACCAGACAATGAAAAATGGAAAGAGCCAATGCTGCCCTCTGCCGGCCAGAGTGGGCACGACAGGCTGGAAAACTGTTTCCTGCTTTATTTTTTGTAAGATTATAATGGCCTATAGTAGCTGCTTTAAGAAGTACAAGATAAAAGTACTTTCGAGTTTACATATATGTCCATGTGTCTTTTGCTTTTAGTTACATATTAAGTGTATTTAAAAATATCACTTTTTTTAGCGAATTAGATAGAACAGGTTTGTTACAATATGACAGGCTGTTCCAAAGTTGAGTGATTATTGGCTTGTAGAGAACAAAGCTGTGCACAGACTAACTGAACAGTCAAATGAGCAATGGACTGTGGGAGGAAACTCGAGTACCAAAAGGAAGCTCATGCAAACTGGGATAACAAGTAAACTTAACAAAAAAGTGTACAGAATGGTATATAACTGGAAAGTAAATCAGTTTGAAACGTAAGGTGATAAATGCTGTTTTATTAATAAATAATTCACATGTGAATCTGTGTTTCTATATGAAAGTCGTTTACTTTTTACAATTCGTTTCTGTTGATTTATAGGGAATATGTGTGATGTTAATAAAAATGAGATAAGGTGAACGGGAAATTGACCTAATTTCCAATCCTATTTTATCCGGGCTTAGGACGGGCAAAATAGCGTAGTGGTTTGTGCATTCTAGTGGCTATAGGTGGTACCCAGCCAACCGGCAAAGCCGAGATTTGAACCAGGCAATTTAGACTCTCGACGCTGATGTGCAGTGGAAAATCCCTAAATCTCTATTAACGACGCCATTGAATCGTATTCTTGCACATGCGCAGAACTGCCGCTAGATGGTAGCGCGCACGCAGCATTACGACTGCAGTGGTCCGCGTCACTAGAAGCAACAGGATGTTTGTTCTTTTGTCAAATGTTTAAAAATTAAGCACACGATCGTCAACTTTCATTACAAAGGATCCATGTTTTCCACTAGGTACCCTATTAAACATACACACGGTAGAATAGTTGTTCCGAAGGTGTGTCGCCATGATTGATGCCCACTCGAGTGTTTCCAGCAAGCACTGAACCCATCGCAACAGTGTACCGAATAAATGTTAAAATCGATATACAATATAAATAAAAAATATAACTACGCAAGTGAATTTTCGAATAAAGGTGCAACCGAGGTTCCACAGAGTCAAAAGGTTCTGGCATTCTGTTTTAAAACTCTGAAGGTTCCCATAGGCATCAGTGAGTACGCGAGGTTTTGCACACTTTGTTTCCGGGTGGGGCTGGACCCACCGTGGTCCTGACCAGAATTAATAGGGTTGTAACAACTGAATACATTGCATTCAGGAAATCTTTGATAAGAAGAGATAACGATCATTTACTAGGTTAAGCAATTGATTGACTTGTCCATTAGAAGATTACTAGGTGTGATATGGGATACATTAGATACCATTCAAAGCCACAGAAAAGAAGAAAAGTCATTTCGTTTATATAGTCAGAAAAAAAACAAACCAACAATTGAATGAAAGACCTAGGTCAGGACAAAATAACAAATTCACCCTTACTAATAGAAAATACATTCACTCTGGTGCATCCGTTCCCGTTAGGATGTGGTTGAAGGGAGAGGCTGCGCGTGCACAGCGCTTGCTTTTTCCGCTATGGAGACGGGAGCGCGCACAGACTCTACTCAGACTCGATCTCAGGCAGAGAACTACCTTCGGATTTTAGTCTCACACTGAGACTAAAATGTTTCATCTGCTTGCTGAAAACAAATACTGTTTCTTCTTGTCGAGTTTCATAGGAGTATTTATGATGTGTTGGAGTAATTCGGCTTAATGTCTTTTAATACTCGCATCATATTTTATCAAGTGCTGTGACTGATTTCTGTAGGAGTGGGAGAGTCATAATACCGGCGCACAGGTAAGCAATATTACTGTTTAACCTTCCAGTTCATTGCAGTTCAATGTTCCTTATTGACAATGCGGTATTACATTCAATATGATTAAATTCACCAAAAACATTTTATATTTTGAATTACTGTTTTAATATGCAAATAACTGATGTACATTGGGTTTAAAAGTTACTTACTTGGCCTTTGTGCGCAGAACAAAGAACACTATTCAATTGCAGTTATACAATTGTTTACATGATTCAGCATCATGGTCGATCAGTGCCAAAATGTTCATGGTTCACCTCTATTCACCTCAGCCTCATGCACAGCATCCAATCTGGTCTAGAAGGACCGAAACCATTTTCCACTTCTTTAAAGAATCACATACAACAGGTTTCATTGAACCTGTTGAACAATGTCTTTTATTTTGTTTTTATTTATTTATTTTATTTTATTCTTTCTTTCTTTTTATTCTTTCTTTTTATTTTATTTGTTTATTTATTTATTTTAATTATTATTATTATTTTTTTTTTTGGGGGGGTGATTACATTAAGATATTATCATGTTTCGAGTGGATTACAAAAAAAGTATCACTGTCTATGTTACACCTGCAAACTATTACATGGGTGTGCTTATTTCTAATCTTAGTGCACCAAAACAAAATTAAACTACAGAGTACAATTATTGCACTGGTAGATGCATATGAGTCATTTATTAATTTATTTTGTCTGCTTCATCCTGGTTTGAGTTGCAGTGGGTCACCACCCAGACACAATGGACTTTAGGAAGGGCATTACCCACTTACACATTCAACAACAACCAAAAAAAACTTATTTGCTCACTCACTAACACAAACGGGCAAATAAATGAAGTACTCCTATTTACTGCAACACTTCTTATTTTTTCACCTTTCTTTGAATTTCTAAGCAGGCTTTGTACTCATCTTCATTCTTGTAAATGTTCATTGCAGGTGATGAAAATGGCAACCAGACATCTCCTGCTTTTTACCTTGGGGACTGCACTGATTATCTTTAGTGTGACTGTACAGTGCTGCCCTGAGCAATGCAGTTGCTCTGATAAAAACACCTATCACTTTGTGGACTGTGCTTACAAAAACCTTCTTTCTGTACCCAGTGGCTTGCCTATCAATGTGACTACTCTCAGTCTATCAGCAAACAAAATACAGGAGTTAAAATCCAACAATTTTGTGAATATGACCCAGGCTAGTTCACTTTGGCTGGCCAGAAATGAAATCGTCACCATTGAGAGAAACACCCTGTCTCCGTTGTTACAGTTGAAGAATCTGGATTTAAGCTTTAATAAAATAGTCAGTTTTCCATGGGAGGACCTTGCTAATCTGACATTTCTACAGATGCTGAAGATTAATGACAATGAGATGATCAGTCTGCCTAAGGATGCATTTGCTAAACTGAAAGATCTTCGTTCAATTCGCATCAACAACAACAAGTTTACAACAATAGCAGAGGGAACGTTTGATGCACTTGTTTCCCTTTCGCACCTTCAGATTTACAATAATCCTTTTACCTGTTCATGCAGATTGGAATGGATTAAGGAATGGATTATACAATCAAAAATTTCCATCCCAGAAAAGAAGAGCATCGCGTGTGAATCCCCTTCCCATTTAAAAGGCATCGAGCTCACAGAAATGCCAAAACTAAATTGTGTGGCTCCGATTGTAACAATAACCTATCAGCCCAACATTGAGAACACTGAGATATATGAGGGGTATATGGTCATCTTGAACTGTGACACTAAAGGAAGCCCAAAACCTGATGTTGAATGGGAAGTATTTGCAGGAAACCAGCGTTTAAAATTCCCATTACCTCAAATTGTTGAAAACAGTGACATTCCTATTAATGGGGCTCAAACAAATTCCAGATTCCTGATCTTTCAGAATGGCACCTTAATCATTCCTCACATGAGCAAAAAACAAGATGGAAACTACAGCTGTTCAGCTACTAATGACATGGGAAAAGCTCAAAGTACAGTGAAACTTGCTGTGACTGGAACCAAAAAACATGTCACCAACTCCGTTCTGGATGCAAAGACGGGAGTTGGTTTGTCTGATACTAAGTCTGGGCCTGAAAGCTCCAAAAACAAAGTAATCAGCATATGGCCCAAAACTGGCACTCATGAAATTATTCCAACGGGTACATCATCCATCACAATAAATACTAAACATATTGACGGAGAATCTGGACCACCACAATTTGCCAGCAAGTGTGGAATAAGAGATGATACTCAATACGTATCAAACCATGCATTTAACCTGAGCCTGGATGATCTTAAAAAATACACGTTTGACTTTGGTGTGATTGCATTAGAGGTTTCCGAGACAGAGGCTAAAGTCCAGCTCAACCCCCTGCAAAAAGCTAAATCCAACCTTCACCTGAACCAACAAGATGATGCAGAAACAGTAAATAAGGATATGTTTAGTTTGTACCAGACTAAAACCCCCCACATGGACATGTTATATGTATGTGTTAGCACTGGAAATGGACATTCAGTTGTTAAATGGTCTAAGATTGAGGACGGTGTCAATTCCTATCGCTTTCAAGGTTTGAAGCCTGGCACTAATTACACATTGTGTCTGACCTATGGAGGTCAGGACTGCCAGGTTCAAGTGGTTTTTACAACGAGAAAGAAAGTACCGTCTTTGCTTATCATAGTGGTGGTCAGCATTTTTTTATTGGCTTTGGCAACAGTGCCCTTGCTGGGGGCCACTTGCTGTCACTTGTTGCACAAGTATCAGGGAAAGACCTACAAACTCATCATGAAGACACAAAATCCAGATCAAGTGGAGAAGCACAAAGATTTTGATCCAAGAGCTTCGTACGTTGGATCAGAGAAAAACTTCAACCCAAGTGAACTGGGTGAAGGAGATGCTGAAGCTGATGTTGAAGAGGGTGAAGGAGACGATATTGAGGGTAGTGTGGTGACTGAGTCCATACCTGATTCGCAGTCCAAAACTCAGGAGGAATTTGAGGTGGGTTCTGAGTATAGTGACAGGTTGCCATTAGGGGCTGAGGCGGTGAATATATCTGAGGAAATAAATGGTAACTACAAAGATCCGCGCTGAAAAAATCCATCTGAAAGGGACAATGTGTAAAAAGGTTACTTTCGACCACATTCCAAACCAGGTAAATACCGGTTATCTTATGTTACTGTTACAATATTCTGTGAAAGGTGCATTACTCGAATTTACCTCAGTAATTTAGCAGTAATTGTATATATTTTATTTGTCATTTTTTAAATGAGCTTCTTGAAATTCGTGACTAGAATAGGGCTATGAACAAAAGAGACTTTGATAAAAACCATCATAAATGATTCCACCAAGTTTTGGCGACTGTTAAGGTGGCACTCAGTCACTTAATATATGTTTTAAAGCTGCAGTATGTAACATTTGTGAATTGTGACATAGTAAAATGATAAAAGTGTTACAGAAGTGCTGTTTAGGCATCGACTTGTACCTGAAATCGTATGGTCAGAGAGAAAGGTAAAGGCATATGTAAGGGGACGATATACGACTGCAAATGCACTGTAAAAGACCTAAATTGAATTTTCCTCTCTTTGAAAAATAATACCATGCCCTTAATCTCAACAAGATACTACAGCTTTGTCTGGAGGCTTTTGGAACGCTTCTGAAAATGGTTCTACTACGGCTTTCCTCACGCCATGTACCTGTACAAAAAAGTAGAAAAGATGTACATTCGTGACATCGTGTGTATTGTAAGACTCCTAAATGTGTGACATCAAACCTTTCGTTTTACAAACGGGTGCTTACAAATCCTATCGCCTGTATGGGTTGATGAAATATGTCCTTTCTATAGTTTGAGGTCCTTGTTCGTGGCATGTCACACAAGAAGTATTTTAAGTGTGTTTTATTAGAATACGTATAGATATTCTTAATGTCGATATGTGATGTAAAACAGTGGACTGTAAAATATGTTTTCGTTTTATATATCAGTCGTCGCATCTCACCCATCAGTAAAGCACATCGGATCAGTGATGTGTCCAGCTTTTCAATCATGTTGTAAAAATCCTTTCAAATTTTTTGATATGATTTTGTGTACGTGAAATTATTAAAAACATTGAAAAATCTGTTTGATTTTGGTTTGATTATTTATTTACTTACTACAAAATGTTTTGCGACCACAACATCTACACCATAACAGAAGGGGTAATTCTACAAATAACTATTATTAGTTATAATAACTATTTCAAATGACCAAATATTGAAAAAAATACAAAATACGAATGGTTTGCGCTTTTTTAGACTCATTATTATATTTTAACAATTATATTCAAACATCATCCACAGGCTAAAAACCTGGTCTCCCTTAACCAAACTGAGCATTTTTACGCACAGTTACAATTGAGTAGCCGACTGTAATAAGTCGGGAAAAATAAAGCATAACGTGTGGTATGACATATTGTAATAATGTAATTGTGTTATATTATTTATTTTAACATGTATGCAATCAAGAGCACTCGATGCCATGCTGTGTTTTTCCGCAGAAAACATCAACAACCTACATGTAGTTTGATCGGTGTTGTATTTTCCTCGTAAGGTTTAATATGGAGAAAAAGACTTAGAACAGGTAAAACATAGTACGTACTGTGCACATGGAATAAGACCGGCTCGCGTAAACGGGTTGCATAGTGCTCATGTGCGTAAAAGCGGTCAAGACCAAATCAGATTGCAAAAACACCGATGCGAAAAATTACTTCAATCAACAACAACAAAATAATAATAATTGCCAAAAATATATTATATATATTATCGAAAGTATTAGTTACGTTTAGAATTTAGCAAAATTATTAAAGAAGATTAATATTTTAGCACGTTCATAAGGGTTGTAGAGTTGGTCATGGGGGCACAAACTACGAAACCAAGAAATAATAATACGAACCTTTATTACTATCATTATTGCTATTTTTGTTATTGTTATTATTGTTATTGTTTTACTAACGATATTGTTAATATTGAACATAAAGGGAAAATGTCCCGCTTGTCCTCCCCGATTATGGTTAGAGAACGATTGTAAGAAAACTTGAGGGATGTGGTCAGAATGCGGCAAAAATGTTGTGATACTAATCAGTAGCCAGTAAATAGTGAAAGAAAACTGACAACGAAAATGTCATAATGCGTTAAATTACAACGCTGTTTGTGCTTGTAAAATGTTTACGTTTTACAAGCTTATTTGAAAAAGCGACCCCCAATAACCATGAACTCTTTTTGATATCCTAAACATAATTATAAGACGTTATAATTATTGAGAGTACTTTTCCTTGGGCAGGGTCGCGAGGGGTCTGTTTACGCCACTGCTGGGTGCATGGTTCGAATCTTTCACGAGGAACCACGTAGGATACTAACACATTTACTCACAATTTGGGGTCACGTTTTTGGAATATGCGAGGCCAACGAAGTCCCCAAAGGTTCTTGATGCACTGGCAACACGTAGATGATGGTGGTAAGCTTAGGCTTATGCACCTTCCCAGTTCCCAAAGAAATTCCTCCAGAATTCACGAATCTGCACTTTGGAGGAAATCCCATCCACCATTTTATTATTTATAAACATTTCAATTCGTTTCTTTTGAATGTGGATTGCAGGCATGAAATGCATGAATTTATGTCTGGTAACAAATCAAATGATACTGAGAAGACAAAACATATATGTATATATATATATAGGTTCATACTGTCTGCTATCAAATAAAAGTCAATGTTAATATACCAAACAGTGCATTTTTTAATAGTCATTTGCATATTCCAAACTGTCCAAACGTTTTCTGATTTTGGATTGTAGAAATACAGGTTGGAAAAATAGAAAATATCTGTAACAATATAGACACATACAGTAGTTAAAATAAAACATTATAAAAGTTATAAAAAGTTTATAGGATTAAAACATTTGAGCCTGTGAAATCAGTAGGTAGTAATTACAAGTAAGTATTGATTGATTAATAGGTTGATTGAAAAACTGGAGGATGAAAATTGTCCTATTGTCATACATGTATCTGTAGATTGCGAAACAACAGTAGCTGACTTAGGAAACACGATGTAGTTATTACAATTCTAGAACTTCAACATTTTGCCATTAGTACCAATCATACTAATAAATGCAAAATAAGCAACATCATAGACAATCATGTGTAATCATTTAAATATTCATTTATAAATATTCAGTTTAATCTTGCAGGAAGTGTGTTTAGGAACAAACATTTCAGAAAAGCTAACTTAAATTCTACAAAACACAAGAAATATCATTTTCTGAAAACCAAATTTATAGATTTAAATGCTAGATATGGAAAGAATAGTGAAGGTCTCAGTGTTTCAGTGTTTCAGTCCTCACTTTGATGCTACTTCATCTGCCTCTTTGCTGATCTCGGTGGTGCTGTTTTCTTTTTTGGTGAAAGTCCCATTCCGAACACTTTCTGAGCTTTGGCACTGAAAATGCTTTCTGGAACCCACCAAAGATGGGTTATTGACCAGTGTGTAGAGAAGATGCCAGTGTCCACGGGCCCACTTAGCATTGGCTACCTTGTTCTGTTTTTTGTCCTGAGAGACCAGTTGGATTCCTGAAAATGTTAGACCAAGGCAGAGACAGTTAGTTTACTTTAGCTCTAAATCTCTATTTCTATAAAAAAAATATTCGGATACATGCATGCATCATTTAAATATGTCAACAATTATGTATTTTAGAATTATTCTGGCTAATAAAGCAGTAACTGTGAAGATTATTCTGGAAACACTAGTATGTCAAAGGTCAACTAGTCAGTCACAGGGTATGACATTAACTACTTAGTTACTTGGTAATTTAAAAAATATATATATATATTCTGTCCAAAATAGGAGTTGGAGTTAAGGTCTCAGGATTCTTGGGTTTAAACCCTACATTCAGTCACTAGTGGCAGTAAAAATTTATATCTTCAGATTCACATATGCTAGTAGTGATTTTTTTCAACCTCATTAAGTAAAACATATATAAAGCCTATTCTGAATTTGCATGCATGTATGTGTGTGTGTGTGTGTGTATGCATGTATGTATGTATGTATGTATGTATGTATGTATGTATGTATGTATGTATGTATCTTATTTATTGTTTCCAAACATTTATTAGGAAACCTAAAACAATCTCAAACATTAAACTCTTAAACAGTTTAATGAATATCATTAAATGGCTTCTGCAGCTACAAGTATCCATAATGCAATCTTCTCAGCACAGTTGTGCCATATTCAGATTGCCACACTGAAAAACAAACCCTTTGGGTAGCAGAAAAATTAACAGTCAATTAGAATGGTCCATCTGCTGCACTAATGCTAATCACTGCTGCACCAAAGGACACCATTCAACAGGAGACTGGAATCCTTACTAGATTTAAATGTATTTCATAGAATAATTCACAGAAATCAAAGTGATAAGCTTGCAATGACATGCTTTCCATCTGTTTGTACATGCAGTTTATGTCACATCTGATTGAAACAATTTAAGATCCTGATGAGTCTGTGTTTAGCAGCTTGCAGTGTGCAGCTGAGGTCGAATGGCTTTACTAAGAACAGTGCTGACTGGGTTGTGGCAGGCCTGATTGAGAGCAATGCTGAAGCCAGAGGGACTCATTGCACATTATGGCCCGATTTATACTTTCAAATTTAATCAGGATGGATATGTGTGCCTGATACGTGAAAAATAGTGTGATGTGTCAATTATGTTTAAGACAAGGCTGGGCTGGCCAAATGCCTGAAAAAATACAGCTTGGATCTTCCCAGGAGAATACAAATACAAAGACTGCCGCATACAGCTTACATTTATCCACCATGGATCAACTCAGCACTGTCTGATTGTTGCAGTGGATTTATAAATGAAAAAGATACATGGTAGGAAAGCTTTGGATTAATAACCTTATTCTAAAAAATCAAGCCACATCCTAACAACAACAGACTTTCTTTATAATTTCAGACATTAATAATGTCATCATAATTAACTTGATTAACTTGATACAAAATTAGCCAAAACCAAAACAATATCATACAATAGTAATAATACTACTAATAATAATTAGATCAAATTAATTATGCAATAAATGCTTTTGAATTGTACCACTTGCCTTCTTCAGCATCACGGACCGCCACTCCAGAGCCTTTGTCCTGGCTTGAAGACTGTAACAATAATCCACAGAAGGCCTTCATGACAGGGTGAGACTGGCTGACCTCAATCTTTAAGTAATGAGCATAGCAGCGATACCCTGCAGAGCAACAGAAATGGTGGAGGTAAAACTATGAAAACGCAATCTATAAACCATTGAGTGCACCGATAATTTAGTCTGTGCTTCTGAAACTGCTTCCCAACTGCGTGTAACATTTATCTCAAGTCGATATCACACAGCATTTACAGTATTGGATCTTTAATATGGATTGAAAATGTCATTTAGCTTTTTAAATTACATACTTTATATAAAAAACTCTTTTACTTTACTTTTAAAAAACGTATACTTTACTATTATTTATTAAACTACCTGAGTTAAATTTAAATTGTAATGTAAAACTATGTGTAAACATAAAAAATGAATCCATATTCTTATGTTATTTATTAATATACATCCATGCCTGTATTTCACACCACCACACTTAAAGATCACATGAAATCACATAATTCTTTTACTTTTTTATTTTTAAAGGTGTTACTGGGCGGCATAGTGGCTTAGTGGGTAGCACTGTCACCTCACAGCAAGTCCCTAATGTAAGAAGACCTGGGTTCAGCCAATAGAAAGCATAATCCAGTGCACCAGAGATTGTCCCAAGTCCGGATAAATAGGGAGGGTTGTGTCAGGAAGGGCATCCGGTGTAAAAATGGTGCCAAATTAATAACGTGGATCTGTGCATGTGATGAGACGATGCCTGACAGGTGTAGATGAAAGAAATAAAATTTAAACTTGTTCTAAATTAATTTCATCCAAAATCTTTGGGAGTAGGCTGTGGACCTAAAATGCAGGAAGGGATGTGTACTAAGAAATAACATATACAGCCATGGAAAAAAATAGAGACCACATCAAAATTATCTGTTTATTTTAGTTAGAATTTATGGCTTTGTGTGTAACCAAAACCAAAAAGTGCAGTGTTGCTTTATTCTACAAAACTAAAATAAGTTTTACAATAGATTAAAAGAACACTGCTAGGTTTGGTCACACAGTTAAAAATTATGACCAAACCTTACAATAGTAAAAACAAATGTATTTTTTCCATAGTCCCAACTTTCTTTGACTTGGGACTGTATTTCTGCAACATCAAATATACAATTTCCAAGTTTTGTTGCTGTTACTACAGCCTTTATATTGTTTACCTCCCCTAAAACATTTCTATGTTTTTCTACCAGCATGGAGTAAACATTAGAAATTGGGACACACCTCTTTGTCATTGTGAATATCTAAATAAAGTTAATAAAATTATAAAAACACATGATCAGTAAGAATTTATTAGTTGTACTGACCAGTAGAAATTACATTAAAAAGTCTGTAGTCAGCTAGTGAAAAAATAAACTAATGTCCAAGAACAGTAAATGCACCCTTTCCCAGGCTCTGTGTTACAAAGATGTGCCTGCACATTATAGTGTCGAAATAAATTACACCATCACCTTTTTCAGCATAGTAACTGAAATTGTGTTTTCTTGCTGTAAGTGTAACCATGTGGGTCTGGACAGCAGCAGCTCTCCCCTCTTTACTCTATATCTTTTAGTTGTAATCAGTACCAGTATCATCCTTTCACTAATATTAAACAATGTCAATACTGCATTTTGTGCAATAAAGGGAAATAAACATTAATGTAGCAATATCTTATGCAGTCTGATGCACCTGTGTCATACACCTCTACATCACGGTTGAGGAGGCTGATGTCCATACGGCCCAGGTGAACGATGTTAAAAAGAGCGGTGATAACCAACCTCCAAATAGCCACCAGCACACCAACCAGAACATTTACCAGGAAAAGCAGATAGGTCAGAAGAAACAGACTACTTCTGCAGAGATAGACAAACAAGCACATTCTAATTATAATTAAACAACAACTGATGATTTATGATTTGTTGTTGTTAATTATAATTAAACTATTTCATAAAATTGGTATGGAAACATATGATTATAAGGCAAACCTGTTAGTTAGGTCCCGTGTTCCAGCCTCCTTTTTAATAAAGAGGAACTTGGATGTTAGGTGCTGGATTAGCACAACCAAAAATAACATCAACCAGAAAGGCCTGGAGACATGTTAAATAAGAGGGTATTAGGTGCTGTACATGCTTTAGTTTGTGGTTTAGCATTAGAGACTGCTGTCATAAAGAGTTGGTGTAGTCCTCTTGAGAATAATACCTTGACGCAAAAATCAATGAGAAGGCAGAAACCTCTCATGATCGCTCAAGGTAAATAAAAAATAATGTCCACTTACCACATTCTTCCGACAATTTTGAAAAGCAAAAGGTTTTTTCCATATAAAATGGGGATGATGACAAGAAACACAGCAAACAGAAGGCAAATGAAGAACACCAGAGTTTGAATGACCATACCTTGATGTGAACACAAAAACAGTACTTTAGCCAAAAAGTTGCAAAATCCACAAGAAAATTGGAGGAAATAAATATTAAACAGTGAAACAGCATTTAAAAACATTACAAACCTGTTTTATTTTCAATTTCACGTAATTGTTTCAGTTTTAAGTATTTGCACCTTTTCAAGCATGTTATATTAAAGAGGTAAAATAGTATTTGAAACAGTCTAATTTACCAATGCAAATGAATGCAGCTTGGTAGCTAGTGTAGCCCATCCAGCAGACCAGGGCAGGACGAGATGGCCTCATACTTTTTTGGCAGTTATACACATTGTAAATGTCTCCTCTGTACAGACCTCTCAGATTGGATCTGAATTTACAAACACACACTCACTATTTGGGGAATAAAATGATCATAATGGATTGCAAACATAATACAGACATGTGAGACAATTAGAATTTGTAATGAAACAATTTGAAAAAGCTGTTATTCTTTGTCTGACATTTGCAGGAGTAATTACAGAAATGTCATTACAGCAGATGAAGCTAGGTCCCATTTGCAGTAATCATAGATAATATAATAAACTGTGAGAAAGAGGCAGAAGAGATAGAGCAAGAAAGTGAGAAAGACACAGTAGGTAGAAATATAAAACAATGTCTTCCAGTGAGGGATTAAACAGTAACAAAGTAAACAATATCACAGCAGTCTACAGTCTGAGTCGGCATTTTTTGCTCTATTTAGCTATACCTGTGCAGGACCATGGACCTCATGAACATGATCAGGTTGACCAAGCAAGACAGGGTCACGGCTGAGACGTAGCACACTGCAACACAGAAAAACATATCACAATCTCAGCACTTTTTATTTTCTGCTGATTAGCAAACAAGCTCAGCAACAGTCTGCACTGCTGACTCCATCACTATTCCCCACTCGCAATGTGTGTGTGCTCATGGCTCTTTTGTGGAGGTGGTATAGATTTACACAGGTGGGTATAAAGGGGGACTGACAGCAGATCCATACACTCAGCAATGGATCCATTACTGGCCTCTGAGCAATATTTCCTGCAGTTGCCAGGAAGCTTAACATAATTACACTGCATGCAGGAGGCTCTGTGAAGCACAAAAACCTTAGAGTCAATGTATGTTCACAATTGCTATACAATTACACTAGTGGTAGTGTACTTAAGAAAACCGGATTTCATAAATACAAAAGTATTGATTAACCGACTGTGCCCAGCCTTAATGTTAGCACATCCCCACCTCTTTCTTCGAATTTTAAAAATGCATGATGGGGGAGGATAAGATGTGTGTGCAGAGGCAAAGCTTGGTGTTTGACAAGTGAAGGGGTGGGCTTCATGCAGCTGTTTCAAGACTACAGTTTGTGATGCCAACAGTCCAGCTTTTAATGGTAACACTTAGTAAGATTTGACAAATAAATCTCACAAATTTCTTGAACTAAAATTTAAATTCTGCAAAACTCAACAACAAATGTTGAACTAACCATTATAATTTGCAAAAGTAAATAAGCCACCAAAATGTGCTAGATTATTTTTCTACACACACACACACACACACACACACACACACACACACACACACACACACACACACACACACACACACACACA
>JAYDZG010000001.1:12699338-12712190 GCA_034509265.1 Microcambeva bendego | reverse complement strand
TAAAAAAATGATAATTGTGGCATCCTTGGAAATGGCTGTCCTTATATCTGTGTGTGTGTGTGCGTGCATATGTGTCTTTGAATGTGAATGTATTTTGAAAAATCTTCAAGAAAAATATTTCTGCTGCACTTTACCAGTCAGGGCTGTCTGCTAGCATGGCCAGACTGAAGCCACTCATCAGTAAAAGGTGAAGACAGCCCGCTTGGAGTTTTCCAGAAGGCACCAAAAGAAATGAAAAACAAAATTCTCTGGTCTGATGAAACAAAAATTAAACTCTTTGGCCTGAATGAAAAACATAATGTCTGGACGAAACCAGGCCCCACGCATCACCTAGCCAGTCCCACCCCTACAGTGAAGGATGGTGGTGGCAGCATCATGGTGTGTTTTTTCCACAGAATGAACTGGGAGACTAATCAGGGTCGAGGAAAATAGGAATGCAGCAATGTACAGAGACATCCTTGAAGAAAACCTCAGACTGGGTTAAAGGTTCACCTTCCAACAGGACAGCGACCCTAAGCACACAGCCAAGATAACAAAGGAGTGGCTTCAGGAGAACTCTGTGAATGTTCTGGAGTGGCCCAGCCAGAGCTCAGACTTGAACCTGATTGAACATTTCGGGAGAAAACTGAAAATAGCTGTGCACCAGCACTCCCCATCTAACCTGATGGAGCTTGAGAGGTTCTGCAATGAGTAGGTGTGTCAAGCTTGTAGCATCATACTCAAAAGACTTGAGGCAGTATTGAGCAAACACAGTGAATACTTATCTACGCATGCTTGTTTTTATTTTTTATTTTTAGTAAATTTGCAAAAAATCTTTTTTTTTTCACTGTGTCATTATGGGGTATTGTGTGTGGAAGCACAGTGAATGGTGTCTAAAAGAGGAAAAAGTCTCTTTTTACAACTTGACATATATAAGAATGTGTATTCTTTAAAAAAACCTATGGTGTTTAAAAAGCTTAAAACAGTTAATAAAAAGCACATTTAATAATACTTAAATAAACAATTATGACTCCATGTTTAAGCATTATTGAAGCATTCTCAGACTATTGTACATTCTCCAGCACATCCAATCTTTTAACAATTATTATTACAAGTATTTTATGAGGTATTTATGAAGTATTTTCTTTTCTTACCCAGGTCTGGTATAATCCTGATTCTCTTCCATGCCAATGCACCTGCAGAAAGGTATTTTTTTTAAATGCAAGTAAGTATGCAGTTTGCAGCTTGTTTAAAAACACTGCCTTCTATGTAGTCTAATAAGACTATGACCTTGTCTTAAAATGCCAAGATAGTTGTAAGAGAAAAAAGAACAGAGCAATAGCGGCGATAAAGCACATCTTGGCCAAAGATCAAAAAGTGACCTTTGATCATTTCTATGTTTATACTAGTGATAAACATTTTAATAATTTTACCATCATCTAGATGTAAATAAGAATGGAATTTTACATTTCAGTAAAATGTCCTGATTTGGACATTTTTTGAAATAGTTATGAGGTATTCATTTACACTTTGTATATAATAAGCTAATTTATTTACACTTATAGTCTCAAAGTCTATATGCTTTACTAGCAGCAAGGTGATTGAATGATTTTCTCTCACAGTTTTAGTAAGCACTTTCACTATATGGGTCAGTACAGGTTTGTGGGGATTCTAGAGAATCTTTGTATGGCAGGATTTGTCTCTGGAGTTCAGTTACAAGTGACTGATAAAGAAATACTATTGTAAAGTCTGTTACCACCAATACTGTTTAGAAAATGAGCTTGAATACATTTTACACATTTTTAGGAAACTTTGTCTTCACGCTAGCCAAAACCAAAATATTTTATCTGCATTTGTTGTGTTTATGGTTCAGAACTGCTTTTTAAGGTCACTCATGCTTGATAAAGTACTTGCGGCTGTGAACATTGTTAAACTAGTAAAGAAAGCAGTATGGCTTAGTAAGTTTAACTAAAAGGCAAGTACTACTGATGATAATAATATAAATCATGAATCGGCTTTATTTATTATTTATGACAGATGTTGTAAAGAGATGATTGAAATCATGATTAGGAATAAAAAAGTATAGCCCCAGCTATAGGCTGAGTGAGAAACGATCTCCAGTTTGTCAACTAATGCATGAGAATTGTAAAGAGAGTTCTGTTCACAAATGCCACCTAAAACTTTACAGTGCAAAAACCCCCAAAAACCTTTAGTTAATGTAGAAAAGACTTAACTATATTTCCTTAAGTTATTGTAAACAATTATCTAAAAATTAAAGGGGGCATATTATTTAGAATAGGTCTATGGGCTATACAAAACATGAAGGTTTTGTATAGCATGACATGGCTCTCACTTAAAGCCAGCTTCATTATTGCCTGTTTTAGTCACTTTCAGAATGAGCTGTTGAAGGTCTCTGTCACTTTAATGCAAATAAGCTGTTGGCCCACATATACCATCTGTACATTGAGCATTTACCTTTACATTACAAAGAATTGAAGAATCTTTAAAAAGCTGTTCTGTGTGAACTGACTCTTCAATTAATCTAGTTGGTGTGGCTCTGGTGGTGTTGACCGGTGAGGGGTGGTGCCAGGGTGCTTCTATGAAGAAATTATGCACATTTCCCTATTGTGAGCTCTTAATGGAGGAGAAAGCAAAACTGCTTGTTTCAAATGAGTGCATGTTTTTTTTTTTTGCTTGGAGGGTTTAAATGATCCAAAGTGGAAATACAAATATATAAAAATAAATTAAGTAAAACCCACACATACACACAGGATAAATGGCTGATTGTAGACAGGGACATGTCTCATGTCTCATTTTTTAAACTGTGCAGTGCTGACCTCGAGCAGATTCACCTCATTGGCACAAACACTAAAGCCTGACACCATGAAAACCACAGTCATATAATTATCGCATGAGGTTGTGGTGCAAAGACGTTTCTATTAGTGAGCTTCTGTTGTAATCAATGAGCCTTGCGGCAGTCAATTACACTGTAATTAGATTAAATTGTGGTGCTGAAATTCTCTTAACTACATTTAACAGAGAAGGAAGACAGGCTTATCACTGCTAACAATTTGTAATATCAGGAAATATGCCACAGTTGATTCTACAATCTGTTTCTAAGCATGCTGAAAAAGTCATCTGTGTGACAGAAGCTCACTGATCTCACCTGGTAAGAGTGTTATGTTTTTATCTATCAGGTGTGGACAAATCACAAATGTGTCAGCTAAACAAAAACACAGATTTACATTTTCATCATTTAGCAGACGTCTTTACCAAAAGCAACTATGACATTATTCAGTCTGAGCAATTGAGGGTTAACGGCCTTGCTCAAGGGCTCAATGGCAGCAAGCTGACAATGGTGAGGCTTGAACAAGCAACCTTTGGATTACTAGTCCAGTTCCTTAACCACTAGGCTACAACTGATTAAAGACAATATTTTACCAGACAGCCCTGACAGAAAGACATGAGATAGCATAGGAGGATTGATTGGCCTGCAAGTATGCAGCACCATAAGCAGAAGGGATTTCTGTGACAAATTAAGGAACAGTAGTCTGTATGTTGGTTCAAACCAGACACCACAGCTGTTACTTCCTCTGACATGAGACTGTCCAACAACCTGGTAGGTTTGTAATGTGTGCAGAGGTTCAGGGGTGAAAATACTTATTTGTTTTTATTTCTTTCAAAATTCAATGAAATATCTAATTGAACATTTGCTCAAGAAAATAATGTTTAAATAAGATAGAGTTTATTTTCTAAGTTTCTGGGATTATACCATTCACAACAATATGTTTACTAGTGTGAAATATATTTTCCCCATAAGAAATAATGCACAATGCACAACACCCTGTGTTTGAATGTTTTTAATCTAAATTGTTCCAGGTTGTGAGGTAAACAAAACATGAAAAATGTCAAGGGGGTGAAAGCTTTTGCAAGGCACTGTATATAGAATTAATCTGTGCCAGCCCTACCAACCACACATTTTTTTCTAATGTCCTTAAGATAGCTGGTAAGTCCTTAATATAATGTCCTAGCTGGTAAGTAGTCCAGTGATAAAGGTACTTGACTTGAAATCAGAAGGTCACTAACTAACTAACTAACTAACTAACTAAATAAATAACTAACTGTTTATAACTCAGGGTACCAATGTAGTTTATTAAGCCTCTCCCAAACAGTTGACATAATCACATATTGATATTTCAGGTCAGGGTCTGTGCTAGGGGTGCCCCCAAGATTTTCTCACTGCCCCCAAGTAAAGCAGTGTAGAACCAGGGCTATAATGTGTACATGTGTGTGATCAAGACAAATAGAAGGTTCTGTCATCAAGCATTTTAGAAGGTGCTGTCATCAAGCATTTCTTCCAATCTTTTTTACCATTTGCTTTTATTAGTAGATACTTTATTGGTGATCCAGAAGTTGTAATGATAGTGAGGAGTTTCAAATCCCTGCTGTATGCAAACTACATTTATACAAATATAACCCACTATCAAAATGTCACAAAGTCAATGCATTGATGAGAATTGTCCACCACACAAATGATGATCATCTGGTCAGCAGGGGCCCTTTAAAATGCTTGATGACAGAACCTTCTATAAAGTGCCCCCAAGTGAGGAGAGCTAAGAGAAATGATCAAAGAACCAGAGTACCTGTGACAAGTACAAATATTTCTGATGGTTATTAAAGCAGCACCGACACACATGAATACACATACGCAGTGCGTCTTCCTGCCTGTCACACTGCCAGTATCTGACAAGTGCTTTGATATATGGAGCAGAAACGGTGCTGTGTGCACGTTGCTTCAATGGATTTCCTGGAACCTGTGACTAATTGCAGTATCAGAAAACCATCATGTATTCTTTGTGCGCTGACAAATAGGTAAAAAAATATTACACATATCTCATGTAAATAAACTTAGCATAAACTTGGTTACATGCTAACTAGAAAACAGGTGCTTTTATTTCATGTTAAATAATTTTAGTGCCTTTTTGGTTAACTAACCAAGCTCTACATAGTCCACTTTCTTATTTTTCTTGGTAGTTTGTTTCTTTTTTACCACTCAGGAATGGATTCATAGGATAGGTTCCTGATCCTAGATTTATAAGATCACTGCTTATAAGCTACGTATATGTGATTGCATTGCAAAATGGAGAAATTATCTTCTATTTTTTCAGTATATTGCTCAGTTTGTTACTCTTTACTATACATCATGGGTTATGGACTTTTGTTCTTGTATTTTGAATGCAGCTTTGCATACAGGAAGTTAGGAATTTAGCATATCAATGTTTAAACTGCAAATGTAAATCACTATGCAATTTGCATGAAAAAACGTAGTATGTAATTTTAACAGGTCTCATACAGTTACAAAATATTACAACCACTTGTCTAATAAGCTGCTAAAACAGACATGGACTCAAAACATCTGAAGGAGTCCAGTGGTTTCTGTTAGCTCAAAATTATCAGCAGGCCTCTCAACTCCTGTACATTACAAGGGGATTTATCTTGGTGCCATCTCTTCTGCAGGTAAACAATGCATACTAGTCCAGTCATCCATGCTCTGATGTTATTTTTTATGCCCATGTACTAACTGATACCATGATTTGGCAATTACTTTGGTCTTATGTGGCCCATATCTGCTGCATTTAGCACTTGTACTACACGTAACATCAGCCCTAACATTTTATATTTCCCCATAATGTGCCATTATAAATGTTACAATTACAATGATAGCTGTAATAGTACTAGTTAAAAGACTGAAGAACTTTCTGTTTAATGAAATTGCCCTTAAATTACTGTTAGTTTCTGGCTGCATTGTTAGCAGGTTGCTTGCCTCCTCCGCTCATGTCTAAAGCCTATTAGTGAGCTGTGTATGCGACATGACGTCAATTGCTCTGCCAAGACTTATCTGTACTAATCATCACAACATGATGATACTGTGACAGGAACAAGCCTGCCTTAATTAAATGCTGTGGCACCCACCAAAGATCTACACTCACTACAACTAGTGTTGGAATATACACAAGGCACATTCATTAGGCTTGTTTTATCCAATTTGTATCCGAAATTCATTTAAAAATTATATAAGATATTAAAAAGAGTATTAATTCACTTTGAGAACATAATCTCTTCCCCAATCACTTTAAGTACCTAAGCTCTTTCAAAACAATTACAAATTTATCGATTTAGCTATTTTAAAAAATACAATTTTGAAACTTAGTATTGTTTTATTTATTGTTTTTTTATTTTTATTTACAGTGACCACTCGCCTAGTGGTTAGGATACTGGCTTGGTAATCAGAAAGTCGCTGCTTGAAGCAGCACCACCACCAGATTGCCACTGTTGGGTAAGGCTTTAACCCTCAAATGTAAAATAAATGCAGACAATGTTCAAATTTATTTATTTATTTAAGACAAAACCCAAGAATATTACCAAAAATCATTGCCATTTTCATTACTTTTGAGTCAACATGAATTCCATCTTTAAATTAGTAAACAAAAATTTCGTGATTGCTTATTTACTACAAAGCCTACATACAGAGATTCGATCAGAATTATAGATTACTTCAGTATTTCATTTGCATATTATTTAACCTGTTTTAAATAATTTGGTAAGTATAACATTTGAAGCTCTAACTGCAGCCTGAGGTGGATATTTCTTCACATAAGAAAATAATCCTTATCTTAACCTTATTATACCATACTTTGCATTGTATGATTTTCTTGTGCATTGTGTCAACAACTAACCTGACAGTATCGCTGCTACTGTGCTGCTTTCATTATGAGTTCAGCCCTAAAACTGAAGACATGTGCTGTAAAAATGTACTCTTGCAAATTAGAGCTGTAATTAATAGCTAAATTTATGATGGTCTGGGGGGTATTTGGGCTACATTATGAGTGAAGAACCAATTACCATCGTGTGGTGTTGTCAGGAGTAAAACATTTAATAGTGATGGATGGTGTTCTGAGGCAGTAATGTTTAAGTGTCTATATCTGGGCTATTAGAAAATAAAAACAGAAAAAAATAATAAAAAGATAGTCTAGGAAATATTTGTATAATGTACATTGTATAGAATTAATGTATAACCAATACATTACTGTATTTATATTCTAAATCTGTCCCTTCCAGTGGCACTTATTAATAAGATTAGAATATTTTTTTTACTTAGTATTTACTATTAATACTTTGGCGCTGTACAATATGTTTTGCAATGACTAATGTTGTAAAGGAAACCACAAAACATCTTGAATAAAAGGGTTATTTTTTGTTTTTGCAATATTTTACTTTTTTGATGAAAATAATATTATTCTATATCATAATCAGTTATTGAATTGTATTTTGCTGTTTTAGTTCAGTCCTCTGATTTTTTTTTTGTAGATTTGATTTTTTGTCAACCCTGTAGATCTTTTTCATTTTGCGGTTGGGGTGGCGTGAGCTTGGTGTGCTTTTCTTTGTTACTGTCAGAAGGACTTAACAAAGGGTTTTTCAGCGTTAGTTACCACCTCTCTTACCTCATAATTTACCATGGAAACCACAAGTACAATCTGCTAATGAGGCCTTGTGAAAGGATAGATGTGTTACAATTTGGAGGTTTATTTTTAGCAGTTAGGAAATCTCTTTATTCTGTTTATAAAAGCACATTGTGTTACTGTAGTGATTTGCTTGAGCATTTTCTCATTATGCACTTGAAATTGTATAATGTCCTCATGAGAGAAAGAACTTGTTTGAAAGGCACAAACATCTAATTAGCTTTCTGTCCCTCTATGCTGCCCAGTCTAATAAAAAAAATAAAAAATAAAAAAGCAGTTCCTGCAGTTATATATATCGACTTGAAATTGTAATCTAAAGCAATTTCTGTAGGCTTGCCTCGGGCTTATCAATTTGCCCTAGAGTTTTGACAAATTCACTTTTATTTTTATTTGATCAGGGCTGGCCAGCAAAACCTGGAATTTCATTTGCATACCAAGCATCAAATTACCACCAAAGGTATTTCTTTGTTAACTCTAAAATCTATTTTTTAAATGATTGAATGGCTTACACTGGGAACCTATACCCCAATAGTAGCAGTGTAAATGTCCTTCCTTCTTTGGAAGGGTTTTTACTATACCACAAAATCATTCAGCACAGTGAATGATTATGCATAGGTGTTTTACATACTGTTACTACGTGTAAAAGCAAATGAGTGAAAAAGACACATTTCAATAATAATTTGGTAAATGAAGACATATTTTTGCCAAATGGAGGCATTATTTCTATTGGGTAGTCTAGCTATGTAATAAACCATAGGTTTAATTGCAAACCTTGTACTAAATACATACATTAACAAGTACTGGGACACCCACTCTAATTAATGAATTCATTTTTTTTCAGCTGCAACAATTGCTTACATGTGTAATAAATCAATTACATAAAGAAAATTAAATGTTACCCATTTTGCAGCAACAGCTACTGAGTCCCTGTGTACAAATCAAGGTGCAACAGTTTTGGAATGAAGCAGAACTCTAGCTTTCTTGACCAGCATTAGTTATACAAATGCTTATCTGACTGAATGGGAACAAATATTCACAGATCTACTTCAAAGTGTTGTGAGAAGCCCTGTCTAAAGAATTGTTGCCGTTATAGCTGAAGATATCACATAAAGCTTTATTTAAATACCATTTGTGCTTGACATGGAAATCCCAACAAGCTTGTGGTCAGATTTTCAAATACCATTGGCCAACCACTGCACTACTGTAATGTCTGTAACAGGGTTATTTTTTTATTTTCCATTGTTTTGCATTTATTCTTTTTAACCCGGTTTTGTCAATTCCAAATCGTATTCACTTATTAAGAACTCACTCCTCCAACATGTGTGAAGCCATTGTTGTTTTTGTTTTTTGCATCGGCACCTGATTCTTTAACATGTCTCAGTAACTAAAGTGACATGTGTAAGTAGTCATATACCACAAGTCACTATTGCTGAAAAAAAAACACATGACCACCCATCTAGCCTTTTCCTCCCCTCCCTGTTATTGAGCCAAATTCATTCTGCTAAATGCCAGCTTTTAAAATAAACTACTGTAGGTTCTTATCTAAAATCTGTTCAAAATGTCAACTATACTGAAAAGTGTGTCTTGTGCTTTTATGTATATTCAAAATGAACTTACTGAAATAATTAAAACAACTCAATTTTAGCCCATAAAGAACCTGGCATCTTCTTTTATCATTACAAATGAGGCATTCAGTGACTGTTTGCTTAGCTTCAAACTTCGCTTTGAAGCAACATTGATGGTCAGTTAATTGTTTGTGCAGATCAACCTGTTACAGATGACCAGGCAGGATGTGATATTTTATCTTACAGTCCCACTGTGTTCAAAGAGCTTTTTATAAATCTAACTCTCAGCAGAGATCATGTATCGTAATGCTCCATTAGCGTGCACACACACAGAACAAATCTGGACACAGCTTTTGCTAGCTGCCTACATAAGAAATTTATCAATCCAGCCAAGACACAAAGTGTCAGGCAAAAGATACAGAAGCACAAATACACACAAACATACATAGGAACAGTTTCTCCCTGAGAGATGTTGCCTTTATTACCGCAAGCCCCCCCCTGCACACTCACACTTACACAACCCATAGACATACGTACATAGTTGTTAAAGACCAAAAGTATTTTTCATTGCCATTCACTAAGCTGCTGCTAGTGCATTAATCACTTGTTTTGAATCTTTTGTAAATAAAAATGACTAAAAATTTTGCTCTAACTGTTTTTAAATTGTGTTACTTATTTATGCTGTTCTGTTTTGCACTATGGCAGTTGTAGCCTCGTGGTTAAGGTACTGGACTAGTAATGAAAACATTGCCAATTCTAGCCCTTCCAAGTTGCCACTGAGCAAGGAATCCTTATACACACACACACACACACACACAAATGCACAAGCATAAATCAAAGTCTGTCACCTTATAATGTAATTCGATTAGTTATGTGATGAAACATCATTTTGGACTATTGTGGTAGACGAAAGGTCACAATGTCATTTTTAAGTGGCACAATAGTCAAGAGTTTATGGACATAGCTAATCCTACAGTCAGTCGGGAGAAAAAACCTTTGCCATGTGGGGGTACCAAGTACAATAGATTGGCATCCGTCTCTGTAGGCATCTTAAAGTTTAACATCTAGCACCCAGTGATCAGGAGAAGCCTGATCCACTTCAGTCAGAGTTACTTTAATTGTGTAAAAAATTGGATAGTGTAAAAATATACAAATTGCCTACAACACATTTTGTTTCTAGGGGAAATACATTTTAGTTAATTTGCAGTAAAAATAATTGGAAATCCTTTAAAACAAGTTAAATAATTAAAAAAAGAGAAAACTGTTTAGACTTTTGTCTTTTCTCCAACTTTTCTTTCTTATAAATGTAGTTTGTCCATGCAAGGCTGTGACAGATTTTTTCTGAGGACTGTAACAGATCACCTCCATTCATAATGGTGATCTCACCGCATTGATGCAAACTGATTCATTTCTGAGTCATACTGCTTCTGGGATATATACCCTCTTGGGGGAAGTGTTCTGCTGGATGGATGTTCTCATGTGTCTTTGGGTATTATATTTTACATTATTCTATCTTTTTCCTCTGCCCTGCACATTTGATTGTAGAGTTTTTATGCTGGATGCCCTTCCTGTCACAAGCCTCTTATTTTATCTGGGCTTGGGACCGGCACCATGATCCACTGGTCTGTGTTTCCTACTGGCTAGGTACCTGTAGAGCAACTCAGCGTCTCCAATTAACCTGGTGGCATGTCTTTGAACTGTGGGAGAAAACCAGAGAACCCGAATTAAACCCATGCATACACAGGAAGAACATGACAACTCCACACAGAAAGGACATATATGAGTTATGAATGCAAATGTTTACCATTTTTGATGACCAGGCATTAAAGGCTGATGGGTACCCTTTAACATAAAAGCTTTAAGATTAAGAAATCTCCCTCAGACATGTTTCTCATAACAGATGTATTTTATCACATTCATATTTTTTGTCGATGAAATTATACATGCTTTCATGTGATGATAGAAGAAATAACATTGTACTTGTGCACTATTTTGTATTTAATACTATCAGGAATACAACGTACCATTTTAAGCTAGTTAGAGTGGTGTTAGATTATACTGTAGATAGAAAGCTCCAATTTCCAGGCCGGTTACTTCCTCCCCCTCACTAAAGGGATTCTGGGAATATCACACTCATATGAGCTCCTCTCATCACATGACCCTCATTATTAAGGCAACAGACAGTAATTTGCATGTACATAACCATACCATGAGAGAGAGAGAGAAAGAGCGGTTAAGTGTAAATGGGTGAGTAGCATGACATTTCGTTGCTAATTCCTCAGTAGAGTTTTAATCTTAAGGTAACGAATAGCAAATTGCTACTAATTATGAATGCTAGATTATATTTACCTCCCAGCATTGGAAACATTCCTCCCTAACGAAGTACAGATTTGTCTCCCCAACTCTTATTGCCACCCCTCATTTTGGTTTGTTTTATTATTGTGGTAATCACTTTGTCTTTCTGTAAATAGCAGCTGAATTAGCAAACACATCAGGCCCTGTTACAGAGTAAGATACAGCTGTGTTAAACCAATCAGAGCGTTAGCAGCTGGGCAAGTCACAAGTGTGCAATTTCCCCAGAGACAAGGTATGTAGTTATGGTTCCTGCAGTGCTAATTTTTACAGAGCTTAATTTTTACAAAGAAAGCTCAAGATACTCAATGGGTCTTTTATTTACATATACCATTGTATTCAATTCAAATATTTAAGAAAAAATATATTTCATAATTTATTAAGCATTCATGATGCATGAAAATAATAAGACATTTAGTGCAAACCTTAAGCCCACACACCTTAGGAGAGTTATTTATATCCAATTACGTGTTTGAATGATGGGGATGAACAAATGAGGATTACAAAACAGTTTTGTGCTTACATTACAAAAACATCCATGTCAAATCATGGTAATCATGGTGTACTCTGATGTAGCTTCTCTCAGAACCTATTATGATTATGTCAAAGTGACAGGGTTAACTTGTTCCGAAAACGAGACTGTGTGGTTATGGCTGTGCATGCTGGGTATTATCTAACAGCTGATAATAGAAAAATCCAATTGCTTTGGCAGCCTCAAATTTCACAAGCCCAGTGTCTTCCTGCCACAGAACCCACTGTCTCTTAAATTTAACAGCTCAGATTTATAACTGAGCATAATTGGTGGCATTTTTAAAAAGCACGACCAAAAAAGAAGCCTGGTAAAGACTTTCTCAATCCTTCTGGGAGATATTTTTCTCCAGAGACGTGAGACTCAGAGCTCACTTAGCCTCCCTTTCATTTATTTTCTCTCATTTTGCTGCCCTCGGCTGTTGGTGCGAGTTTTCAAAAGCACTTATCTGCCGTGCATGTTCAACGTTATCTTTCTTTGTTCTACTCTTATCTGCTTATCTGACTGATCCTTTTGCATTTTATTTTACTTTATGGCTCAATGTCTTCTGGCTGCAATTTCTTATTGTCAAGGACTGTTTTGTGTGCTGTGAGAAAAAAATGGTAAGAGCTTCACCTGTTAGAGAAAAAAACATGTTACCGTGCACTTACTTGTGACTATTGGGATCTGTTTAATTATGTAAAAGTTTTATGTTAATTTACATAAACAGCATCAGCTCTAAAACTGCTGTTAAAGGGAGAAATTGCTTGTGCAAGATGTGTAAACAAGTTCAGATTTGAGACTTGATGAGATATTTTAGTGAGACAAAAAAACCTGCTCCATGAGAAATATTAAACTCTGCAATAATGTGTTTAATCCTAATAAGAACTATTAATATTAATATTTAGGGCCTTTCCTAAACTGTTGC
>JAYDZG010000001.1:12609040-12627711 GCA_034509265.1 Microcambeva bendego | reverse complement strand
TAGTTACAGGATACAGTCTGACCAAATGAGGGTTTGCTCTCAAGGGCCCAGCAGTAGCAACCTGGCAGTGGTGGGATTTGAACCAGCAACCTTCTCTTTACTAGTCAAATACCTTAGCCACTAGGTTACAATTGAAACATTTTTATGAAACTAGGAAATATATTGAGTCAAATAAACTCTGACCATGCTGAGCTTTTACTGAAGCTGAATACACAACATGTATTCATTTGAACCTCGTTATGGGTATTTTAACAAACATTAAAACCAAATACTGAAAATCAGGTGACAGCAAATGAAAAAAATGAAATGAGAATTGATCTATTCATTAGAAACATCTGCGACAGCTGGTTTTCTTGGCTAAGATCCAGGATTGTTCAATTTACTTTAAAGTGATGTCATGATTTCACATACAAGTTCCCCAGTATTAATGAGTCATATAGCTGGATCTGGTCCAGTCCGGCCTATCTGCCTATTGTGTTTTCTTACATCTTTTGTTGTTTATTCAGCTGATTTTGTTACACTCTTAGATTCATTCGCTAGCATTTTGTTTTATTTTTCTATCAAATAATTATCCAGCAAGGAGACCAATCTCAGGTCAGCTAAGCTGCTTAGCTTACCACCAAATATGTTCTCCCAAGTTAAACAAAGACCTCATAAGGAAAGGAGGTGCAAAGGGGGCCAATTAGATGACTGGTAGGCTAAAAAAGCAGTGAGGGCCCCCTTGCCCAGTGCCATATGGTGGCTGCTTTTTGAATCTCGTTCTGCCTAATTAGAGACCCCTGTCTGATTTGCTTGTAATTAGAAGGCTAAAGTCAGTGATTTGTTTTTTCTTTTAAGTTGCCTGATTTATACATGCTGATATATGTGGATATATGATGACCCAGCTCACACCAAAAAGCCAGACAACAGCAATGGGATTTTCCTAGCTATTAATCATGCATTAAGTGCTCAAGGTAGGAAAATTGTACATAAATGGTACTAAGTGATCTAATCCAAGAATGTTCAATATCAGTCAGTATGG
The DNA here is from genome assembly GCA_034509265.1 of Microcambeva bendego. Classification (NCBI taxonomy): domain Eukaryota; kingdom Metazoa; phylum Chordata; class Actinopteri; order Siluriformes; family Trichomycteridae; genus Microcambeva; species Microcambeva bendego. Next base: position 12,626,690 of record JAYDZG010000001.1, on the reverse strand, counting down.
CCTGTATAGTTTTGTAGTAAAAGCATAATATTTCCAGTTCAAAAGACAAATAGCTTGTAGGCAAAATGCAGACAGACTAGGAGATGATCTCTTCACGCTTCATTTGTTTAGACTGGTGTCTCTTTTCCTGTAACAGACCCTCTCTGTTGTGTTAAACTACTGTGTAAAAAGATTAAAGGTTTATATTTGGGTGGGTTTGGCTAGATGAGCTATCTGAACTGCGAGCAGGTTGTTTGTTTTTTCACAGATGAGTTTTTTGGTTATTTGGTTTTTGATTTAGTTTTCACATCCGTCCAGCAATATGTCATACAACACCACTGCCGATGCATTTGGAACTATCAAAATGTAATGTATGGGTAGTACACTCATGTCTCTCATGTCAATATTTTGCCTTTTACTAAAAAGTAATGTAGGGTTGAGTGGAATTATCTAGGAAATGGGCAAACGAAATTTCTTTTTGTCTTCCTAGATTGAACAGGATAATCAACCAAAAGATAATCAAACTTTTAATGACCATTATATACTGAGGACATAAGGTATTGTGCCTATGTGGGTAGCACTGTCACCTCACAGGAAGAAGGTCATGGTTTCGATCCCCAGGTGGGGCAGAGTTTCCATGTTTTCACTGTGTCTGCTTATGTTTCCTCTCACAGTCCAAAAACATATGACTAGGTTAAGTGGAGACACTGATTTGTCCTATAGGTCCCTAGCCACTAGGATGCATAAAACAGTGTACTGTAGTGCCGTTCCCAAGCCTAGATAAATAGGTTTTTGTCAGAAAGGGCATCTGGCGTAAAAAAAAAACTATGCCTCAATCTGTGGCTGTGGTGACCCCACCAGGAGCAGCAAAAAGAAATAACTTTACTGAAGACCATAGTTAGAGGCTTAAACCATCAAAAGCAGTTACAGAATATTATATATGGCAGCCCAAAGATCATCACCTTGAAAATATTGCTTGACAATGAGCAATGTGAAGCATTTTCCAGCAGATTATATTTCTGTTTGGTGTGGAGAAACTTTTTCTTCCAAGACAATTCCACTCAAACCTACTTATTTTTTATTATAATTCAAGTCAAGTAAAACTTTATTGTTTAACACTTGTTACAGAGACATTTGACAAATAGAACCTGAATTAAACCAATATCTTTGCATGGATAGCAGTGTAAATAAATGTCAGGAATTAAAATGTGATCTACCATAACAAAGAGCTGAGTACAGTTCATTCTAATGACATGTGAGAGTGACAATCTTGGACTTATTGCTTAGTCTCATGGATGTGCAGGTGCAAGCCAGGGCAGTCATGACAGCCTGGCATTAGATGAGTTTACATAACAGACAGGTGGATGTCATGCGTAATATTCTTTAGTGGCTTTTTAGGACTTGCTTAGATGGCAGAGCAGAGATTATGCGTAATCAAAGAGATTAAATGCTGAGTCTCTACATAGCACTGCAAAAATTTCATAATTGATAGTGTAGATGTATTTGGTCAAATATTTGTAACATGTGTAATGAATTTGAGATCATACATCATGTCTGTGTTTATCCGTGTTTATATATTTCTTGGACATTTATGTAAATGGTAATTCTTTATCCTCATTCACATGATTATTTATGCTTTTATCCAAAGCTTAAAGTTCGGTGACTGTGTACTGTCTAAACAATTGAGGGTTACGTACTTTGCTCAGGGGCCCAACATTGACAACCTGACAGTCAATGCCTTCAAAACTCAGTGCCCACTCTATGTGCTGGGTATTATATAATGCCTGTAATTACTGAAGCACAATATGTAGTTCAGTTAGTATCATGACAGTATCTTATTTGTTTCACTGAACACTTAGTCACCCCGTTGTATGCCATCAAACGGGATCACATAAGATCTCAACTAGATATGCATTGTATTTTGCATTATTGGATCTTAAAATGATTGTATTTAGAGCTTCACAATGCTAAAAGAAGAAATGGCCACAAGGGCCAAAAACTTTAGTGCAGCAAATGTCTTGAGAACTTCGTTTACACTCAAACATTAAAACATTTTTTCGGCTTATCAAAAGTTTAAATCTGTAATCTTCTGTTAAGTTTTCACACTTTCAAGACCTCCTGATGGCAAAAGCAAAAAAGCTCACTGACTTTGAATGTGGTAGGATTGTTGATCTGCAATGCCATCGCTGCTGAGGTTGGAAGATGATCATGTTGCATTATTTAAAAAATAATGAGGGTTATGGAACAAAAAAGTCAAGTGATAGACCCAAAAAAGTTTCACCGGCTCTGAGCCGTTGGATCTGATTGGCTGTCCATCAAGACATGGGACAATCCTAGACCCAAATTAAGGCCATTACTGGTGCTGATTGCAGCTCAGTAACTTTCAGACGACATCTGCAAGGGAAGGGCTTCTTCCAGGAGAATAACATCACTTTTTTGGACCATCCTACTTGTTCCTCTGATCTAGATCCAATTTTGGGAATGGATGGCACAGCAAGTTTACAAAAATGCTTCCGGACCGTGGATGCCCTTTGTGAAACCATCTTCAACATAGGTTCCTGAAAACACTTGAATCATGCATAAATTATAGTTTGAAGTGATCAAAAAGAATGGTGGAGCTACTCATCCCTGAGTCTTATTTTTGACACTTTGACTTCTGTTTTGAGGGGGTTTTGTTTTTCTTTAGTCCTATTTCAGTTAAATTGTTGTTTTCAATAAATTGCCAGCTCAAAACCTTTTGTGTCTTGTGCTTAACTTCATGTCATGCTGTGCATTACAAACTCTCCAATTTATGTTATAAACATTGAAACACAGTACCCATGACTGACAGTACCAGGGAACGGCACTATTTCTTGAGGGCAAATCTGTAAGGGTTCTGAAGCAATGAGGACCTCCCAACAAGAGGTTCATACTGGGTAAGAGGTTGTAACCCATCCCAAGCTTGGCCTGACCTAGATCTCTGATGGTAAACAGCTGCTGCTGGCTCGAGCTACTGCTGCCATCAGCAGAATGGTGCATTGGGGCTCTGCCCGAGAGCGGATCAGTGTCAGATTGCTCTTCTCCTGAGCCTCCTGATGGGGCTTAGCGACTCTTAGACTGTTTAGGAGATACAGCCGCACTTAAACAGAGCAGCCACGGCTAGGCACTAGCCTCAGAGATTAGAGCACTAACTGTGATTTGCAAGATAAATATTTTCTCTGGCAGTTGACTTGCCTGAGGTACACATTAGCCACGTGCCATCCAGGTTAACATACTGTCTAATAACCACAATTAACGACAAACTCACATGTAATTAAATATCCTCTGTTAACGTGCTGTTATTTAATGTAGTTATAAAATCATAGGAACAGGTTAAACAACCTTTTAACCACATAACCACCTGTAGTCAGTCAATTACCACATAGAATCATCAGACAATAGTAATCGGAAGCAGAATGAAACTGCACTGATCTTTGAAGAAAATAAACTAGCCAAAAGATATTTTGAACAATTTAAAAAATAAATCAAAATGTATCTAAAAATGTATCTCTCCATACAAGAAACACTTTTTCATCACTTATAATTCACTGCTGTTCAATGATCAGCAACAAGTGAATGGTGGATTTTCATAGTGCTTGAAGATTTTCTGATTAAATATTTGTTGTAACATGCAATAAAATCATTTTTAGTTAGACTTTTTTAGCCAGACGTTTAATTTAAAAACACACACAATGTAGGAACTCAAATTCATAACTTTTGTGGACCTAAATCTGTAAGTTTCATAGATTTTCATATACAAATAAGTTACTATAAATTAATATAAATCAGTGTAGTTTTTAGGCACATAAAATACATGTCCAATACAAGTGGTTATACTGAAAAAAAATATTACATGCACTGCACTCCTTTAAGATGGGTCATCACAAATTCTTTCCATCTTTAGGATTAGAAAAATTAAACACCCAGGAAGACATATGTTGTTTCAGATTATCCTCAATTTATTATAATGAAGATCATATTATCTTAAGAACAAATTAGTTAATTAAATTGAATGGATGGAAAGGGCTTCATGCCAAATGCAAACAGCTGAGCACATCAACTGAAATCTAACATTAATGACACAACTTTAGTACCATTACTTTCCTGGCTTTTTAAAATAATTTTAAATCCTCTTTTCATCACTGTGCAGTGAAATTCGCCCTCCACATTTTAACCCAATCCATGAAGTGCAACACACATAAACAATAGTGAACACTAAGGGGCAGTGAGTACACGTCCCCGGAGTGGTGGGCACCCCTAGCTATGGCGCCCAGGGAGCAGTTAGAGGTTGGGTGCCTTGCTCAAGGGCACTTCAGTCATGACCTGTTGGCTCTGGGAATGAAACCGACAACCTTCTGATCACAAGCCCAGTTCTCTAACCACCAGGCAACAGCTGCTTTTGAACATTAAATGGTATTTTATCATAGATATTTCACATCCCACGTTGCATTACAAACATAAACAGAGACCCGGGTCATGCAGTGGTCAATCCCAGCAAGTCCTCTGCATTAAAGGTTTGGTTTTAGCATGGGAGTATGAAGCCTCTCTAAACAAGGTTTAGAGAGTAACTCTGGGCTTCAGGGGCTGACAGTGGTGCAGGGAGCGTTAGGTCTTTTAGGATTATCAAAACCCTGCCATCTGTCAGCAGCATAAACCCAGCAAGAGAAAATCAATTGTCTAAGTAAATATCAAGGTAAGCTCATTTGGCAAGTCAATTAAACATTAGAGGGAATTTGTTAAACAACCACATTACTGCTGAACAAGGAATACAGAAGATTATCAGGCACAGCAGAGAATTATTGCTAAGGACCACGCCAAAGCTCAGACAAAAGACAAAAAAAACCATTGTTTAAAAAGCATTTAAATGCATACTAAAACAACAGATATTGGCTTAGAACTCACAGAACTATGAGATAAATTCTCATTTTTAAATATATGGTATATTAAGAATCCAAGACTTCAGCCATCTAGCCCTCAGCTATCTAGTCAATGCTCTATGTCAGTTAATGTCCCCTTATGGTTGTCCCATCAGGTGCCTCAGCTAGACACTTGTTGACACACCACAAATGAAAAGTTTCATAGTCTGGATTTTTCACCTTAGTTCACTTGCTAAGGCACTCCCTTTATGGCATGTATATTCTCTAAACCTTGATGGGCGCAGGTCTAGACAAGTCTAGATATGTATCTTTGCATTTTCTTCTCATTTTTTGGCTCAGAGACTTAGATTGTCAGAGACTTAGATTGTCAACTAAGACTTGTAAATGTAACTTGTAAATGTTACATTTTATAACATAACCACTTCTTAAGATATTTTATACTAAATGATAAAAGAGGGTTGATGGTGTTTACCACAGCTGTAAGCTACATGGGTAGCACTATCAACTTAGAGCAAGAAGGTCCTGGGTTCAATCCCCAGATGGTCCTTTCTCCATGCAGGTACTGTGGGTACGCCGGTTTCCTCCCACAGTCCAAAAACATGCAGCCCAATTAATTGGATACTAAATTGTCCATAACTGTGTTCAATGCTAAACTTGTGGAATGAATATCTACTGTCATGAATTTAACCAAAGTGTAAAACAAGACGTTTAAATCCTTATAAACAATCACACAGCTTAAAGCATATACTATAAAGCCCGAGACAGACTTAAATTTATAGATGCTTTCATTTCAATCCAACATACAGCTGTTATACCTTATTTTCAAAAAGGACGAGATCCTACCGAGTTCAATAGTTTGAAAGTTTATTTCTATAATGATGATTTACAGTGTATTATTTTAGTTTAGTTTATTTAGAAGGTACACTTTTATTCCAAAAAGAAGGAAAATACCACATGGTAAAATATCCTGAGAACATACTCAGCAGGCACTTTATTAGAAACTTTATTAGAAATTTTATGAGCTACGTCTACTGTAAAGATGTCCATCATCTCTACCCCATCCATTAATGAAAATGGCCCTCAAAGACTTCCTCTGTCTAGATCCTGTATAAATTATAGACAAGTCTCAGTTTATGGTTGTGTGTGTTGTCCAAGTTTAGCAGCTGCAACAAAATGAGATTTGATACACTGAGTGTATGTATACACCTTAATGTTTATAATTCTTAGTAAATCACATATTTTAGATTAAAATAGACAGTTAAAGCATTTAAAACTTTAAAAAAGTAATTACTTAAACATAATCTATATTGTTTCATTCTATGGTAACATATATTTTCAACTTGTTCATATATATTCGAGTATTCTGCATTTCACGGTTTTACTTACACACAGATCAATTAAAAAATATTTCAGTGCTGAATTACTTCAAAAAGGATATTTTGAATAGCTGAGGTAATCGAGGGCTATTTCAAGTTTTTAAATAAATCCTGAGAATTCACCTATTATTGTAAAGCCCTATTTCAGTACACAACATTTTCCCTCCTTCTGTACATCCACTCTATAAACCATTATACTCATACTTGCAGTGGCCTACAAACAAAGGTTCTGCTTGGATACCGCGCCTAGGAAGAGAGACATACGGAGATAAACATTACAAATATAATACATTTCTGTCAGATCAGCAAACTACAAAGGCTAAGATATGTCAGACAAATCTGAATCCAAGTTGTACAATGGAACCTCAATTTAACAGATTTCAGATTTGTTAATGGTTAATAAAAATTCCAACAAAAAATGTGTACCAAGACCAGTAGTTCAGTAAATATCCGCAGTAAGGAAGCAGTAAGTGAAAGAGATGCATGAAGGTGTTTTAAATGTTTAAACTTTTTTTTACTGCTCATTATATGTGATAAGCACTTTTGTGGGTCTTATTGCTGTGTTTTTGCACCCCCAGAAAAACCTTTAAATAATAGCATTTTATGGACCTGTGCTCCTCGCTTTTAGTCTGTTACTTTGAGGCTCCACTGTATTTAGAAATTGTAAGAAGATGGTACCTTATAAGTTGACAGCGGAAATCCTGTAGGCGAGGGTAAGCCTGATCCACACTAGTGGTCTGCTCTTCATCACTCCATAGCCTCTCAGCAGCTGCACTCGCACGGGGCCTGTATGGATGTTCACAAACACAAAGATTTGTCCAAAATGTTGTCATGTCCAATTACCTGATGCTTTTTGCTTCAGTTTAGGTTTTGTATGATTGCTATTATGGACCCAAAATTAGCTCTGCTTTTGCAGCATCTAGATCTCAAGATTCTGCTTATCCGAAATTGTTATAAAAAAAATTATTTCACGTTTAATCACTCTAATCAACAATGTTTTTCGTTCCATTCTCTTTAAACTCTGAAGAATCATGTGGATATGATTGATTTTGTGGATTGTACTGCTGCCGCATCACTGAAATAATTACATGAACGAGCAAGCATCCTTGTCTTTCAAAGTTAGTGGGCAGTGAGTGTATACAGATGGAAGGCAAATAATTAGTTTTAGCAGTTTAACATGTTCTAGAAATACTAAATATTTGATCATTTTTTAAAAAGAACACTATTTTGGTCAATGAAATCATGATGTATGTTTATACCTTCACATCTACATAGTGCATGTAAAAAAAATTCTCTCACCATAAGCGAGGATGAAGATTGGTTGCGTCCACATATTCTCCCCACATGCAGATTTCTCCACCAATCACCAGCTGTTTCTGTTCATCTGTACCTAAATACAGCAAATACAAAACACACAGATGTGGAATGTGAGTCAACAGGAAGAACTGCAAATTGAAAATCAGCTGCAAGGCCAGGTAGCTTTAGATACAACTAATTTAAATTAGCATCAGAATAAACACACTCACAACAAGTGTAATACTCTCAGTTTAAATAAATCAGATGAGAACAATTGCATGTCATATTTTTCTTTGCTGAGTCTGATGCACAGACATCTCTTCACTAAACAGCAACTTGATTACATTAGCAACTTAAAAATTGCTTTCCAATTTTTAACTAGACAACTGCAGATTTGGTAATTATTATATATCTGTAAACACAGATGACTTAATATCAATGACTTAATAATTATAATATATATCATAAACTGATTATAGTTAAGAGCTCAACATAAAGCCAAACTGTTAAATAGAATGAGTCATAACAGGCCCATTTAACAGGCTTTTGACAAGCACTTAGAGCATGCTGACAAGTGCACCTCCAAATGCCATCACCAGCATTTTTAAATTGCTTTAAATATGAAAACAAACTATAATAATAATTAATTAGCTAGACTAGTTATTTAATTTAACTCACATGCTGAAAAAGACTGTGAATGTATTCAGATTTCTGAGCACTTTATTAAGTTTGATTACAAATCATCAATCAAGTCTCATTTGTGAAAAAGACAACTAAATTACATCCACTGAAAATCTAATTCACACCATGATAAAACGTGAAGATTAGTAAGAGATTAGGAACCACCACCAATCAAACTAACCCAAGAACCATGAACCACCATCCCCAAGTCCACTATAGAATTCATAAACATTAGATAATCCCCCTTCCCAGTATGCAGCTTTACAAACCGGAGAAGTTCCGGGGCTGTACAGTGTAGGCTTGGCGCCAGTCCTGGCCATAACTGATATGGTTAATGTACCAGGGAGCCGAGAGCAGCACCCTGTACCCAGCTTTAGTCATTCGGCTCATTTCAGCACGGTAGGCTGCAGGGACTCCTTTCCAGATTTCCAGGATTGTGTTTTTAGGTATCTAGAACACAGACAGAAGAATACCTCTACTTCTCATATACTTCACTAACTGAGAAACTGAACAACAATTGTGATAGTGACCCGATTACCACTACTAATGATAATAATAATATGACAGAGAAATATATTTATATTTCCATTCAGTTGTATACACTCCAGCATTTAAAAACACATGTGAATAGCAACTTTTACATGCATGTTGCTAAACCCTGATCATTTCATAATTTTCTTTTATTGAGTTCAGGATTAATAAAGCACTTATCTATCAAGCAAATGACTCAAATGAATAATTACTATTGCGGTTCAAATTACTGAAAAAGTGAATGCTGGTTCTGACAGAAAGGTGTCAGAAAACACAGTACATCACAGTTTGTCATGTAAGGGCCTTCACCACCAAAGTCCAGTCAGTTCCATTGGTCAGTTCCAAAGTGGTCATTCTATAGTGCCTGGATTGGGCAATCCAGTTTCATTCAGTAATGTGTTATCATAGCAAACGGCCATCTGAACCAAATCCTTGCTTTCTAGCGACCTCTACTGTTTGGTTGAAGCATCTGCACTAGTGTTAGAGGGAGCTTATACAATTCCCATGGGGGACACTCCATAAACTGAAGGATACAATAGATACAATATACACTAATTACATACCGTTAACATACACACATTTGAAGAAAGAGGTGAAATTAAAATGCACTACACAGCATCATTACACAGCAACACCCACAACACTAAGCTCACTCTGACTTTCTGACCCTTAAAGGCGAGAGGGCGGACAGTGTAGTAGCGGGCCCAGTTGTGTGTGGGTCCGGGCAGGTCCAGGTAGAAGGGTGCTGCCAGGATGACCTTGAGTCCTGCCTTTGTCACCCTGCGCACCTCGCACAGGTAGCATCCCCCTTTCCACACCTCCACCACATAGCCAGTCCTGTGCTAGAACATACACCGCTTGTTTCTTTTAGACTAGATCTTTTAACACGACGAAAATGACACGAAAGCAGGTCCCAGTGTCTCAAAAGAGAAGAGTGGTGAGATGTTTTTGTACTTACTTTCTCATGGTAGTCAAACACATCCTGCCAAGCAATGGCAGTTTTGTTAAGGTTACCAGTGATATTCAAGATGCTAAAAAAGAGCAAAAAGGAAATGATTATGTAACTGTCATCAATTACTTTTCAGTTCATTCTTTCCTGTTTAACGTCTGAGATAGTTTTGTTTTTAAACCAAATTTTATTTTGTAATTTCTTGCCATTGTATTATTTCATTTTACATTTTCTCCCAATTAATATTTAGTAATCTTCCATTTCTTGAGACTCATTTGCCCATAAAAGCTCAGCCGCAGACTGAGAGGCATGTTTTGATCTCCAGGCTACTCTACTTTCTGTACAGGCGCCTCAGACTATTAATCTGGGTCCTTCCACGGCATTGAAGACCCCACCCACTTTTTGGTCTTTTATCATGCAAAAGACTTGGTGGCCAATTTTGTCTGTGGAATTCAGAATCCCAGCACTGGTGTGCTAGTGGATTATACTGCAGACCTGGGCACCTGGTACTTTCATATTTTAAATAATACTTATACTTTAGATGAGCATACAGTACTGTAGTTTTAGATATGTTTCTTTAATACAATCTTGTTATAATGAATACCTTAAACACAGTTGCTTTTTACTTGTTAGTGGAGCACTAAATGTTTCCAACTGTCTTCATATAAAATAGGATTTGGATTTTTTTTTTATTTTGTTGGTAAAGTAAAATAATAGAGCTATTTATAAACACACATGTAAAAATAGTTTAACACACCGCAAATCAATCAAATATTTTATGGTCAATAAACATTTTGTTTGATGCACTTTTCATCACTTACTTTTCCATGTAGAAAGACTCGAGCCTGGTGTAATCTTTGTGAAAGCCCTTTTTCTTCATGAAGGCCCGCACATCAGGGTTGGAGTCCCTATCGAAAACCCAAATGACAGCAATTACTATTAATCTATGTCGACAACCACACACTTCACATTTATGTAAAACTTACGCAGTGCAGAACATGAAGGTAATTACCAGCAGTGGAAGTTCACTTCATCTCCTCCAATGTGTACATGGGAGTCAGGAAAGACAGAGTTGACTTCTTCAAAAAGATTAGTCATGAACTTGTAAGTAGAGTCCAGAATTGGGTTGACGGGGCCAAATGATCCAGAAGGAACGCCTCCACTATAGCAGGGGGTTAGTACATCTGGGTGCCCTAAAATTATGTACATATAAAAAAACATACTCACTGACCTTTATATATATAAAAAAACATGCACAGTGACCTTTATATTGGGGCTTTAAGGGTATGAGGAAACCTGTATTTCACAAACATTACTGGGTGGGTTTCCTGTCATGAATGTAACCAATGTGTAAAACAGGACATTAAAATCCCAATAAACAATCAAACAAACAAAAAAACATTAGTGTATGGGCTGTGAATTCAAATCTGAGTTTAAATAATAGAATACATTTTACATTATCAAGTGACATTAGCTTATATGCTTTGGAGAACGCAATTAATAACAATACATTTACACCGTTACATTTGTTTTGGTTGATCTGTTCACAGTTGGTTAGGATTTACTTTTAATTTATTTTAATTCTTATCTCTTGTTAAGGGCTTCCTCAGTGAATCATTTGTCTCCTTCTTGACCTTTCCTGAGAATGCTCTGATGTAATCCCAACAATTTAAATGTCTTTTTTCACAGCATCAAAAAACCTCTTCTTCATCTTTCCTCTCCTCGTCCTGCCTGATGGCTCCATCCTCAGCACCTTTCCAATATAACCGCATGGCCAAACTATCTTATTCTTAAAATGGGTTCTCGTAAAATGTTTTTTGCTATGCTTACCTTGAGCCTAAACTCAAATTGCCATGTGTATAATGCTTAGCTTGAGCAGCATGGTAAAACACTAGCTAGGCACACCACAACACAAATAAATGTGTGAGGAATAATCATAATATTCATTGGTTTCTCCAAGACGATGGGTCTAAGAAAGAAATATGTATATATAAGTAAAACAAATTTCATACCTTTACCCCATGATTTTGTGTGTCCTGGAGAGTCAAACTCTGCCACAACTCTTATACCTCTTAATCTTGCATGCTCAATCACCCTTTTCACATCTATTTGTGTGTAAATGTGGGTCATTGGGTGAAAAGCTCCCTAAAACAAACACAAGTTCATACACAAGTTAGACAAAGAAACAGATATATTAAAAACCTTGTGTAAACAGAAAATGACCAGGTGCCAGAACCTCAACACTGAGCCACTTGTGTCCATGTTTTTTTAAGTTTATGTTTTTGATGAATTGACTCAAAATGAACAAAGAAGTTTCATCTTGATCAAAGTTGTAATGGCAGGATGCACTGGGAATGACAGAACACCGATCAATTAAAAGTCTTCAGCCACATCCCCCCTCAGACACAGCCAATCACATCTTCGTAGACACCCAGCCGGCCAATAATCTAGCAAAATAATGTGCTGTATAATACATTAAAAAAATGTATAAATGTGTAAAAGTGTGATTTATTCGGGGTAGTAAGAGACAATTTCACAGTTTCCTTTTGTGCTTATGGATTAAACCAATAGGCAGATTGTGCCTCCCCAGCCTATTGGTTTAAATGGCAAGAGGCTACCTGTTCACTCATGGCAAGTTCACACTACATGACTTTCCCAGTCATCCGGTCATTGTACAGTTCACATTTCACAATTGAGTCTCTTGTATTCGGGAGTCTTTCAGGCCGGTGGGGCTTTTAAACTACACAGCTGATCGGTAACCAAAGGTTTCACAATGCACTATTCATTAACATCTGATATCGCCGGCCAATCGCAAACCACAAAAACAAGCACGAGAAGTGACGAGGGGCTTAATGATACCACATTCAAAATATGCATGGTAACAATTAGTGAGCGATAAAAGTGTGTGCAGTGTAAAATCCAAAAGAAAAATAAATGAATCTGAGTAAGGACAAACTAAGTATTATTAAGCAGAGGTGGCAGAAGTACATGATTTCTGTACTTGAGTAAATCATGTGCTAGATAAATCTAAATAAAGAGATAAAATAAACCAATAAATATTTAGTTAAAACTAGAGTAACAGCCTGGTTTCGTGTTGGGAGTAAAAAGTACAGATACTTCTTTTGAAATGTAGAAAGTATTAAGTGAAGGAAATTCTCAAGTAAAATACAGATACCTAAAAACTACGTAAGTACAGTGACACAGTAAATACACTTTGTTACTTACCACCTCTGTTGGTAAGACTGTGGTAACCTATTTTTTATCTAATTAGTGTGTCTGAATAACTTTCCTCATATGTTCATAAGTTCAGTTCAGTTCATTGTCTTAAATCCCTTCATCCTAATTAGGGTCGGGGAGGAGTACTGGAGCCTATCCCAGCTCTTCAACGAGCACAAGGCACATGGTAACACCCTGGATGGGGCACCAGTCCAACACAGGTACATACAGGACAATTCAGTGTCTCCAATCAACCTGGTAGCATGTCTTTGGACTGTGAAAGGGAAACGGAGTACCCGGAGGAAAACCACGCAGACACTGGGAGAACATGCAAACTCCACACAGAAATGACCTAGATGTTCAATGGCTTATTAGTAGACACTATACTGAGGTAGCTCCTTACGTAGGCAGTGGATGGCCAAGGCAGCTCTATAGGTTTTAGTACACAGACTGTAAGTAATGATTTTGTGTTGCAGAAGTGTGCTGCAAATAAATGGGCTTAAACTTTTATTAAATACAAGGTTGCCAAAAAAATAAGGTTGCCAAAATCAGTAATAATAATTGTGCACTAAGTCACACTCAGCTCTGAACGGAACATGTCCTGCAAGTCTGTATGTGTGTGTGTGTGTGTGTGTGTTTGTGGTAATCAAAGATCACATGAGTCACATGGACTACCTTGTCGCTCAGATCAGGATAGGTATAGCTCTGATATGGGAAAGAAGGATCATCTACAATGTGCCAGTGGAACACATTCAGTTTATTATAAGCCATCGCATCCTACACAAATAAAACACATACAATTATTAGTTGTTGCTTTGTATATCAATTCAGTATCACACACATTAAATATCACTTTTACAAAAATGAAGTTACCCACCAGAGTCTTGAAAATAGCATTCAAGGCTAAATAGTGCCTTGAAGTGTCCAGCAGAAGCCCTCTAAATGGAAAGCGAGGGAAGTCCTCAATCTCAGTCTTATTGATGTTATACTGAATAAATAGATAAGTAAATGGTAATCCGTCTAATTCTGATATTGTATTTTAAAGCAACAGAGGCAATTCCCATTTTTACTTACCACATCATAATCATCCTGGTACACTAGCTGACTAAAAGATTCCAGACCTGTTTCAAAAAAGAAAATCTTGATTTCATTACTATTTAATATATAGCAATAAATATATAGCAGTGAACATTTACACCAACCAGGCATAACATTATGACCACTGACAGGTAAAATGAATAACAGTGATTATCTTTTCATCACTGTACCTGGTTTTTGAGTGGGATATAGTCAGTTAGACTATAACAGTTCTACTTAATCATTAACAGGGGAGTCCACAATCTTTTCTTATATAGTGTTTAAACTACATGTAAGGAGAAAGCATTGAAATAAATTCCTTTCACGAAAAATACTCAAGTACTCAAGTAGATCAGTAGAAACACCGTACCTCTCAGCGCTCCCCAAACTGACTCCGCTCTAATGAAAGCTTGAAATGCAGACACGCTCAGGTTATCTAAAAAAAAAAAAGTCACACATGAATAGACACTAGTTACATTTATGCCAGAGTTAAATATTATTATATACAAAAACATAGTTTATTTACAGCCAATTCAAAAATATGCCAGTACTAAATTCGAAGGGACATTTTGACTTAATTTCACAGACCTCGGTTTTCAAAATACGGCATTTTATGGCAGTCATTTAATAACACACAGCTACAATAAACAGCACAGTCTCCCTTATTAGATGGAATATGACAATTCTCATCAGTGTTTTCACACATCATGACACGATTTTCAGGGCTGTGAATTAGTGAGTTAATAGTAATGTTATTGGCAGGGCACAGATTAAGACTAGTGAGAATGCAAGCTCTGCATGAGTACACTGCCATGCAACTGAAAATGTGTTTTCTCTCTTCTTTGTAACCTTTGTGTGTAATGAGTCCTCCTGTAAGTCAAGGTGCAGATTATGCAGATTATTAGGAAGTAAATTCTCTTAAAACGGCTTTTCAGAAGCAATTCCTACACCTGATCAGTTGTTACCAGTTACCTCTGGGGTAATTTATAAACGGACTTGAAACTATTTATGCTAGTTAGACTCTTTAAAACTGTCTGGCTGCTCTTGCTGGCTACCTTTGTAAACCAGCAACACATGGTTGCGCTACTCATGAACAAAATGAGAAGTGCATAGCTACATAACCAAAAAAGTGTAATTAATCCACTCTCTTGGTTCTCTGGGTGTTTAATTTGAGTGGTAAATAAGTGGTAGCTTATTTCATGTGTTTCCAGGACATTACATCAATATTAAAATGCAAAAAATACATAGTGTAATATAGACTGTAATATAATGAGACATTCATGAGAATTGTAGAGGATATCCAAAATGGTTGAATTCAATGGTACTGTATGTAATCTGATCATTGATAAACCAATGAAAACAATGATAAAATCATTTGACATTTTGTATAACTAGTGTACTCACAGCTTTCATCTGAGCCTTCATCAGGATATCCATCACATCCACCACTTTTAACACCCACTGATACTGTAAAGGGTTCTGGCTCAAACCAAGATTTACTTAATTCTGATCAAAGAAAACAAAACAAACTTTAATTTCATTTAAATTTCACATGTAATAAAAACTTTGAAAAAGCATGTTAAACACTGTTGTAATTAGCAGCATGTATAAAAGTACATTGATAAATCTAGAAGATTTGAACCTATTATTGCTTTTTAAAAAAGAAAGGTGGCACTTTTTAAACACTTTGAGAATGGTCATGGTGGCAGCTCCCTGCATGCTGAAATGAGCCAAGGCCACCCATGACCATGTTGCCAGTTTACCACTAATTCTTCCCCTTTTGATAAATACTGACCACTGGAGACCGTGAACATGAGCTACAGTTTTGGAGATGCTCGAACCCAGTTGACTAACCATCACAGTTGGGTGCTTGTCAATCTTGCACAAATCCTCACGCATGCCAGTTTTTCAGCTTCTACATAATTCACACATAGCTTTAGGGATAAAATGTTTAATTGCTGCCTAATATTTTCCACCCACTAAAAAGGTGTAGTGATTGTAAAGGAGCAGTCCAATATGTTAACAAGTTTAGATTTTGAGAGCCATTCAGCACTGTTCACGACTCAAACAATTCTGATTTAAGTGTAAAGCTAAAAAATGACAAGTTGTGGTGCTTATAATCAAGCCTTGGCAAAACCCATTAACTAGATGCTGCAACTGTCAATTTTACTACTGGACAAATGGCTAATGGGAAAAGCATAGTTCCTGTTTCCCGGTGTTAAAAATTCAAGGTTTGTGTTTTGGGAAGTTTTTTTTCCATGTGAATGTGCTACCAGTCTAGCAGGCTTACCTACATAGTTACATTGGCCCTCAGAGTTCATAGTTTGAAAAAACTAAGCTTGTTACTGTAAGAACAATGCAGCATTTTTTAAATAAACAAACTAGACCTGTTGGGGTTGTTTAACACAGGATCAGATCCCGTGAGAGTCACATGACTTAAAAACATGACTTATTCCCCAACATCATTTTTTAAAAATGTGAATATTATGATCAGGCATAAGGACATGAGTGATTTGGTAACATTCATTACAGGAAACACTTGTTAATTACAGAAGGTTCAACAGTTCAGTTTATGTCAAACACAGTCATGGACAATTTTGTATCTCCAATTAACCTCACCTGCATGTTTTTGGACTGTGGCAGGAGTACCCAGAGTAAACCCACACAGACACCGGGAGAACATGTACACTCCAGCACCCGGACTGCCTTATCTGGGGATCAAACCCAGGACCTTAGGCACTGTGTCACTGTTCCACTTTGTCCTACAGTGTTTCCTGGCACTATCCTTTTGCAGCTTAACAGTGCCATCCACATGACCAGTAAAACTTGCTCCAAAGTCCAGTTACAATAGAGCCTGCTCATTGTAGATGTTTTCAATAGTAGACAGACAATAGAAAGGACACTTTGAATGAACAGAAGGGTTCCATGCACTATGTGACATCTCAAATATGAGACATAATAGATCTTATTTTATCTGTACCAGACACTGCAGACTTCTATGGCATTATTAAGCGTTAACAAGCCTTATTAAGACAAACAACCTGTCAGCAATTTCTGGCTCGTCCCTCCAAGGACTATTGTCGGTGGGCACCCATCATGGCTGCCTTGCTGTTTTAGAGATAAAGCCAGGCATCTGGGTTTGGTCGTTGCACTGCACAAATCCACTCCTACCATCAATCCAACACTTAATATCTTCCTGAACATTACATGTAAAACGAGCATTGCCATGCACCTCTTTGTGATGGTACTAATGCTTTTGCTGATCAGTGTATAACAGTCTTTTAAAAAGTTATATAGGTCATTTCTAGAAAAAAAGCATGTCTGCTGTGAAAATTTATTCTTTTTAAAATGAATCATCAATGAATCTGTTTGTATTGATTATTTTCTGAATCAATACATCTCTAATTATAAGGCATATCTTTATAGACTTGACACGTTTCAAAAAGCATGCCACTTTAATACTTGGCATGGTGTGAATAAAAAGCTTTAAAATGTATAGTAGATTATATAAAATATAGAACCGTGATAAGCTTATCATGATGATGAAATTTTAGCTTCTGGTAATAAAGGTAATTGTGCCAAATTAGAATTAATGAGTTATTGGCCAATTATGTGAATCAACAAAAATGATGTCTGATAAATAGTTAACA
>JAYDZG010000001.1:12573807-12584216 GCA_034509265.1 Microcambeva bendego | reverse complement strand
TCAGGCACTGGTGAAAAAGAGATTTTTGAGCACAATGATTCAGAGGCAGAAATCTTCTTGAATACCACCGGCTGCATTAGGTATATTCACTACAAAACACTCCTTTATAATGTAAGACGATACATATTTACATAAATGACATTGCAAGCTACAAGGAATGTGCTGTTCTCACCCTTGCTAGCATTCTCCTCTGTCTGTGTGTACATGCTTTTTAAGTGACCCATTTTTATTAAAAATGCTTAATTAATTGTATTAATTATATAATTTAAATAACTGTAAATATACACTGATCAATCTAAAGCAGTTAATAAATATAATAATGCATTATATTCCCCACAATGTTTGTCATCGTGGCTAAGTGGGAAGCCTCATGCCGAGAAGGTCCTGGGATTGATTCCAAGGCAGGGCCGTCCAGATCCTTTCCTTGTGGAATAAAGTCACATTTCGATGCTAACAAAGATTTTCTGTCATTGCAGAAATCTTAGTTCACGAAATGCAAATACACGCCAGATGATGAGAGAGACTCAGGGTCTAGTGAATGCTTTGGTAGGCTACCTAAAGAAGTGTATGGGGGACAGCAGAATCAATGACAAGGTCAGTTATACACAGCTATGTCCACATTGTGCACGACATTTCACTCTTCAATTTTCTTTTACATGGTGTCTTTGTAACTTAAACAGGAGAAAGATCAAAGTGAGGGGCCAGGCAACATTTTCCAATCATTACACATGACCAATGTTCTTGCCTTTCAATCATGTTTAAGTGCAATATTTCAAACAGCACATGATCATTTCTTTGGGTTGGCGGGATTTCAGAAAGAATGCATTCACTTTGGTTGTTGATATTAAAAAGCTTAACTCTAGAATTACTTTTTGTAACAAGCCTATCAGTGGTGCAGATCAGCAACATGGCTTTGTTATGGAATTCTGTTCCTCTGCCTTCCCACATGTGGATGGCTAAGAAAGCACGTATGCACAGATGACTGTCTATTAAGTTCTTCTTAACTGATGACTGTCACCTGCAACTTGCTGTGCATTAATTTGGTTTCTTCTTCATCTGCTTCAGACATGATACAATATGATGTTCTACTGGTGTATGAGGCCAGCACATTTGCATTTATATTTGGGAACTGGGAACAGAATTTTTTGGGCATCATGAGGCAACCGCCCTGAAAGAGTGAGCTACCCCAGAGGTGGCATGCCAGCCCTTTTCTAGATTTGATACCCTCACTGGGTCAAGCCATGCGGGTTGGCAGAGTGTTGTCGGTGCTATATTTTTATCACAATAAATAAATAATTTTTGACACAGTTTTGCAACTATCTCCAGAGACAAAACATTGCTTCTTTTTTTTAATTTTTTTAGAAATCCCAGACCACGCGTTGTACCTTGTCTCATGTAGTTCAGTGTGCAGCCTGATTGGCTGTTGTGCCGGCTTTATGACAAACCTCTGTGCAGTTCTGCACTTTATATAGTTAAAAGCCTCAGTACATAGTAAAAGTGTCTCAATGCTCACAGGAAGCTGTTTCTTTTGTTACATTATAATATCGTTTCATCAGAATAATATGACAATTATCATTTGGCTAAATAAACATTATCATGCAAGCCTAGTAATCCATCATTTTTTAATGTGTATCATCTGTGACTTGAAGGTAAATTGGATAACATATTGACTGTTTTGTTTCAGGGAGTGGAAAATGTTGTATGTGTGCTAAGGAACCTGTCCTATCAGCTGTACTCGGAGATCCACAAAAATATCCAAAATCACTTGGAGGGCATTCGTTCTCTTCCCGGCCATGGAGAGCCTATTGGCTGTTTTACACCCTCGAGCAAGAAAGCTAAAGATGTAAGATACAATTGAAGATTTTTATTACCAGCCATGACTGTTTTGTGTTCTTCTCTGTGACATTTACAGTTTTGACAACTTTTATTTACATTTTTCAGAGGCAGAAACAGTCATTGGCTGTATTTCCTGAGGTGTCTGTGAAGCCAAATGGAATGGAGTGGCTCTGGCACCCGAACGTGGTAGGACTGTATCATCTAATTCTTATGAAATGTGAAACCAACGCTTCCACACGTGAGGCTGCTGCTGGAGCTCTGCAGAACATTACTGCAGGGGACACAAGGGTAAATACAGAACAAAATCATTTTTCAAAGGAAGTGCATATTTTAATATGAGTGTTCTTCAAAATGTTTCCACACGCTTGATTAACTTTATTTATTATGAATTTCAAAAAGTTTTCCTTCCTTTGTAATACATTTTCCCAGAATCATACTATTTTAATTCCATCAGCAAAAAAATGGTTGAGTGCATACTGAGTGCCACTGATGCACCGCTGCTTTCCCATCATCATCACATTAACAATTATCCTTTTAAAGCCAAAATATCGGTGTGGAAAGAAATCACTTAAACAAAACCCAGAATCACCCTTTCATCACAGAGTTCACCTGTATTTTGTAAATTCTGAATTTTGCATGCATTAACATGACGGTGGTTATAAAAATGTCCTCTGTCCACAAGTATTTGTACCCTGTACCCAGTGTGTTCAGTCTGGGCCCACTATAAGCTCAATCTGAATAAACAAAAACTGAATTAATAAATGTAAACTTCATTAGGTTATAGGCTACGGCATATAACACATTCTTTATTCGGAATAAAGAAGCCAGTGTTTCTAGAAGACATGATTGTATTGTTCAGATTTACTTCTAATATACATTACAGTGTAGAACAGTGGTAACATAAGTGCAGCTGACCTAACAAACTGGTTTATTATGTTCTGCCAAGAACCATGTTGATAAGCTGAACCCAAAAATCCTGTAACCTCTGTTACAACAAAGAGGTGTTATCAGCTAAATCTGTTCAAGACCAGACATGTTCACATGCTTATTTATTTTATGAGAATTAGAAACGCCGCCTGTTTGGCAAGAATTTTGTCTCAATGTTGACTATGATGTTTTTATATTTATATTTCTATTTTCATCGATCTCTTTAGAGATCAGGTTTCAGTAGGAAATGCTGTTAAAATATCTTTGAAAGGGAACCAATCTATTGCAAGACTTTATCCATTCCCCTTTAGACATAGCAGATCACTCACACACACACACACTGTGTGCATGTTTTTGGACTATGAAAGGAAACCGGAGCTCCCGGAGGAAACCCAGGCAAACCCTTCTTGCTGTTAGACTGCTACGTACTGTGCCTACTCAGAAACATCACACAGGGCAACAACACACAAACGGGAATCTAATCCACCCGGTTTTTTTTAATGAGCAGCTTTTTGGAGATTGGAGGAAATGGAGTTACTTAGAGAAAACCCATAGTGACATAATTAGGCATGCTAATCAGGCTTTCAGTGGTAGTCTAGTGGGTAGAACTTTGGGCTATCAACCAGAGATTGGTGGTTTAAATCCAGGCTTTGCTATGCAGCCACTGTAGGGTCTTTGAGCAAGACCCTTAACCCTGTCTGCTCCAGGGCTGCTGTATGATGGCTGACCCTGCACTCTGACCCCAGCTTCCAAACAATCTGGGAAATGCGGCGAAAAAATTTAATTGTACTGTACACCTGTATATGTTTATATGACAAAGAAAGTGTATAATATATTTTTCTGTTTTGAATTAGATGGCAGTGATTAATGTCAAGGTCCAAGCCATATCCCTCTAAAATATGAAATATATTTTGTTATTTATGTAGCATAGTCCCATACTGTATGTGCGACCAGTTTAAAATGGAACTAGTTTATCATGCAAGATGTCATAATTGTCATGTTGTGCATTTCTGACTAACCTCACTAATTTGTTTATTTTTCTCGTATTTAGTGGTCCTCTATCCTGAGCCGTGTGGCCATAGAAAAAGAAAAAATGGTACCAACAGTTATGGATTGTATCAAAAAAAGCTCTGATTCAGAAATGCGCACTCTCACTGGCTTCCTCAGAAATTTGTCTCGACATGCCATGGACAAGAACAAATTGGGCAAGTGTGGCTCCTGTTTAAAAAAACCATAAAGGTCATAAGGGGGGCATATGTTAAATGTGTTTTGACTTTTGTTTCTTGTCTTTACTGCTTTAGTTCCGAATGTGGTGTCAGAATTGGTGAACATACTGCCGGACAGTGATAAACAGAAGAGTCCTTCTCCTGAGACGATTGTCAATATCTGCGGTGCTCTTAACAACCTTGTTACCTGTAGCGAACTGGCTGCACGGGACATATGCGATTTTCATGGAGTGCCCAAGCTCATATCCATCAAGAAGTTTCAAGATTCCGGGTAACAGACTGAGTGATAACATTGCTAAAAAATATAATATGAGGATTTTAGGGTTAGAGCCACCATTTTTCACACTGCCTTTTTTTCATTGTAGTGAAAACCATGTGAATCCAGCCAAAGCAGCAACTACAGTTCTCTTCAACATGTACCAACATAAAAAGCTACACAAACTTTACAACAGGGTAATTAAAAGTTTGCCTTATCATATCATAAATGCCTTTAGCAAATGCAGATTTACTCGTATGCATGTATATCTAACATATATACAGTATATCTATACATTTGATAAGTATGTACCAAATTGAATAGTTGTGCTAGTGCACCTTTTGAGAAAACTTTTTTTTTACAGTGATGCGTAAAAACATTTTATCATTTCGTCATAACAATTATGACCACGGCCAGATGTAGTGAATAAAATTATTATCTCTTCATCATGGCACCTGTGAGTGGGTGGAATATATTAGGCAGCAAATGAACATTTCATCCTCACAGTTGATGTTAGAAGCTGGACAAATGTTTGACTAGGGTTTGTAGGTGACAAGTTTGACAAGGGCCCAAATGTAATGGTTAGGTGACTGGGTCAGAGCATTTCCAAAAATGCAGCTCATAAGGGGTGTTCCGGAGTGCAGTGGTAATTTTTTAACAATATCATCCTAGGAAGGAGCAATACTAAACCGGCTACATGGTCACGGTCGGGCAAGACTCATTGATACACATAGGGAGCAAAGGAGGGCCCAATCTAACGGACGAGCTACTGTAGTTCAAATCGCTGAAGAAGTTAATGCTGGTTCTGATAGAAAGGTGTCAGAATACACAATGTATCTTAGTTTCAGGGCTGTTTTGGCAGCAAAAGGGGAACCGATAAGGGAGGCGGTGTTTAATAATAATTAAGCATGATCTGTGTATTTTCACTAGTTGGGGGTTAATATGTAAGGCTGTGCTGTTGTCATATATTTGTCTCTCTGACCCCAGCTTCCCAGCAATCTGGGATATGTGGAGAAAGAATATCATTGTACTGTAGACACATAAAGTAGACAAAAGTATGTAACAAAATGTTTCCTTCACATATTGTTTGGAAGTTGGGGTCTGAGCACCGCTCTAAAGCAGCAATGATTAAGGCCCTAGCCAAGGCCAATGGGGGCTCTAAACTAGCTTTCGCTTTTTGCTTATAAATGTACAGTGAATGGTGGATAGAGCAAAGTCTCCTTCTGCTGCTTTCACTGCACCAGTTTGTCATACCCATAACCAGTCATATCGCCCCGTTACTGCCACAGGGCTTCACACAAGACACTAATATTTAACTGGCAGTTCAGTACGCTTCTCTCTCAGACACTTAGTGTTTACTGAGGGACTGTTTGTCTCGGTGTATAGTACTACATCTTAAAGCCATGACCCCACCCTGGCCTGCAGGCGTTTTTACAAAGGTTTAAAAAGGGCGTACAGTAACACAAAAAAACGTACTCAGGGTGTGCTCAAATGTGGTTCTGCTTTAACAAGTGAAGGTGGAGCCTCACCCCAGGCGTGTCAGGTGATTTCCTCAGCAGCATGTCCTAACACACCACAGAATGCCTCCATTTTACAAACCTGCCCTTTTCAACATTGAATAAAGAAAGAAAAACCCAGTTTCAAGAGTTGGATAATTCTTATTTGCCCTGATACACTGAGGGCATGATACTTTGCCAAACTGCCTGTGAT
The DNA here is from genome assembly GCA_034509265.1 of Microcambeva bendego. NCBI lineage: Eukaryota > Metazoa > Chordata > Actinopteri > Siluriformes > Trichomycteridae > Microcambeva > Microcambeva bendego. The sequence continues at coordinate 12,578,261 of JAYDZG010000001.1, read as the reverse complement.
ATCGTGTCATTTGCTAGTCATCGCTGTGTCGTACCTTGAAAGAACAATTTGCATTTCAGCCGACATTTTGTTCCATGCTTGCATTTGTGTGTTGTGTTAATTATTAACACTACTACAGTAATTCCTGAAGCGACTGTTCTCACACTCACATGCTCGCATTGAACAATTCAGGGTTATTATGCTTCACTACTATATATTTGCATTTTTCGGTATAATGTCTGAGTGCATTTTTGTTAATGTTTTTTATGTTGTTGTTTTTTGCTTACAGAGTGGATTTGAGAAAAGAAACTTCATTGATTAATATAAACAAGACAACCAATTCAGATGTACCTTTGGATATGTAAATGGATCATGGTGAAGAAAATAGCTTGAAGCTGAATATTTCAGATGGCTGGCTATCTTAACCCATCCTACCCCAAAGCATGGGAATGACACTAATCAATGACACAAGCTGACAGTGGAGTTGAAGAAATTGATTTTAATTCTGTACTTCATTGATGGACTCTGCACCTTAATTCAGCTTCTATTGGCCTTTTTTTTATTTTCAGCAACTTTTGGCCACAGGTTTTATTGGCCACTCTCAACTGCCGGCAAAATCTCCTAACAGGAAAACAATAATGGATGGCTTGAGAATTCCTATCTATAACAGTTATGAATAGTAGTTTTTTTACATGGCCTAAAATATATTCAGGTGTAATGGTTGTGGAATTTGTCAAAACAAGAATATATGCAGGATGTAAAATAGTTTACAGAGGGTATACTTCATACACATTTTATGTTGTATAAAGTGCATTCCATATTTATGTATGATGATCAGCTAGCACCATTTACACATTTATTAAGGGCATACAGTTTCATAACTGGTGCCATTTTATTTTCTGCAGCCTACTTAAAAGTATGTCTCAAATTGAGTCATATGCACTGTATTCTTAAACCGTACCCTATGACCCTAATTTTCTAAAATGAGTACAGATTTACAAATACAATCAACTGCAAACTATCTGATTTGAGACACATCTTATGAGTAGGCAATTAGCAATTCACTGCTCTTGTACCTGGGTACAGAATGTAAGCCCTTCTGTATTTAATAGTGTTGTATTAAAGCTGACGTGAACAATTTCATGTGAATGTCTGAATGTAAATGGTTGCTTTTTTTCATTCAAAGTTTTTCATGTATTCTGTACATTCTTTCTCATTAGGATCGATTGTTTCGATTAATGTTTCAATATTTCTGACTTTGTGGGCACATTAAAACAAAAGTACTTAATTATAGACTTTAGAAAATTGCATGTCATGTATTGTAAAATTCTATAGAATTCTATATCTATTAGATGTCCAGAGCTTTTTCAAGATCATCTATAGAACATATAGATACTATAGAACATTCTTGTTTTGTAAGCAGAATGTTTGCTTGGTGCAGGTGTGTATTTAATGTGGTGTGTATGAAATCACTGTATGCATTTTTATTGCATTTTTTTTCTAATCTAATTATGTTCATGATTTCTGTAATTAAATATTTTTTTTTATATTAGGATTGTGACAACAATGTTTTTGCCAAAGTTTTTGTTCAGGTTATCCCTTATTCAAAACATACACTGCCTTTAAATGTTTTAAGCAATAGTAAAAAAAATACTTCTCTGTCTGTATCATGGATTGTCATATTAACAATAAATGAATTTTCTGACTTTAGTGTATTGGACTTGTATTATTTTGAAAATCCTAATGCAAATTGGGACCCAGATCTGCTCTGCTGAATAGAATAGCATCTCATTACACACATAAAAATTAAATTTCACATGCTATTTCAGCTGTCAAGTGTAGTCCATGTACACAGACCAGTACACCTTCCTAATATTTTGTTGGTCCCCCTTTCTCTACCATCCTTCAGCTGTGATGCATTGTGATTTCTGACACCTTCCTATCAGAATGATAGACGCTAGATGAATGAAGTTTGATCGCCCATAATACTCTCACTGGTTTACCACTGTTTCTTCTATGACTGAATAGCCTTGTTCATACGGAAAGCTGACAGTTGCATTCCTGTGATTAAATGAAAGTGAATATAAAAAGGTTTCCTAAAATCTAATTAGAAGACTTCCCAGAACAATAGCAGTAGCAAGAAAATGATTGTATAAATGCCAATGGTTATGAAATTACATGTTAAACATGTTTTTACATATTTCTGCCATGTAGTGTAAATCCATCATAATGCCTTGAGATTTTCTCCTTTATCTCTTGAAACCACCCACCCCGTTTAATTCTTAAGCCTTCTGGTCCAGCCCAATGCATACCTGTACGAACCATATTAACAGAAATGATGTGGCGTTCTGTACAATGCTTTAAAAACAAAAATCTGCAAATTCTCTGTAAATTCTGTAAATGTAGAATTAATATATTTCTTGTGTTATAATGATCAGTTTCATTGTATGTTGTGCATCAAATAGGCTGAGGTCGGTGGAGTGACCCCTTTGTTCCATCCCCTTTCCTATCATTGAAACTTTTGGAACTTTGGAAACTGAAAACATTAACTGCTGTAGTTTTGCACTTGAAATTAGTATTAGAGTATTGCTTTCTAAGACATTTAAGCTGCTTAATGTTCCATACTCAGTGTTTTCTGATGGCAGCATGTGTTTCTATAAGATCCCTATATTGTTTTGGTGTGATTTTATGCCAGAGGCTCATCCTGATGCATCCCATTTATCTGGGAATGGCACTGACACAGCCGTGCACTGTTTTTTGCATGCTAAGGTGGTACCCAGTCGACCGGTGGCAATGTAGAGATTCATACTGGGTTGTTTCAATTCAAAGCATTGATGTGCTAGCTTAAAATCCAGCCTCTCTACCTGAAAAAATACAGAACAACAAGGGAAAAGCTCGAAATTAACTAGTCTGTTCAGAACAAAACGTTTAATACTGTATGTATGTATGAAATTATTTTCTACATTGATTTATTTTAAAACATTCTATTTTATTCTGTTTAGTATAAATGTATATTTTGTTAATTTCTAATGTTTACTTTGATTTTCTAAAGTGGCAGTCATTAAAGCATTTCACTCCCATGCTGTACTATGTGTGACTCCATATGTGATAAATAAACATAATGTAACACTATATTATGCTAAAAAATATTTTAGCCTTTAATGTCAGATAGTAGTATTTGACTTAATTTTGTTAGGCAACATATCTTCAATCTATCAACAGATGCATGCCAAGTTTATTAGGTATAATGTGTAAACCATCAGTAACAGACACCACAGTGTTTATTACACACAATCCATGAGCAAACGTCTAAGCAATGATTAATTCCAGACGGATAGTCTGGCCTCTAAATGACAATTTCAGTTTTTTTTTCACCTCTACCCACACATAACTAACATAGCCCAGGGTGGCCCATTGTATGATTTAAGACAAGCATAAGAAATATTTAAAAAGCTTTTAGAATTTGGAACAGACAAATACATTTGTCGTAATTATAAAAAATTATAAATACTATTTCTTTTATTTTTGTATGTTTTGTTGGATACATCGAAAACCACTGGTGCATATGTTTTTGTCCATGTATTTGCCAAGATTCATTTGATCCCATAAAGGCAATGAGGCATTTTTAAATGACTGTTAATGAGATTATATTGACTTTCTTGTGTATTGCGACACCTGAAATTCCAGTCATTCTACTTTGGCCTAATGCCGAAGGCTACCACACCTGATTATATATGACTAATATTCCTGGTAGGTAGCATTTCTACAAACCCTCTCCCTCTATCTCCCTCAATTCAGTTGAATTAAGTTCTCAAATAATTTTATAGGCAAAACAAAAAATGGACATTAGTGCAAAAATGTACATTATGATATATACAATAATAACAATATAGTAGTGAAAATAATGGTAACATGCATATGTTACCATACTAGCAAACAGAGGATATAAATCTCACAAAACATATAAAACATTTAGGGATGTGCAATGTGTTATTTAGTACAGACCATCCTCTAAAACATTTCTAACTCTATAACTCAGTGCTTCCCCACTGGTGGCTCACGACCCCTGGGTTTTTGTTTTCGGGGGTGACTACAGGTTTTTCTAAATATTTAATTGTAGTCTAATAATTTATTTTACAAATAATTAAATCTAATCAGTGTTGATCTCAAAATATGAGATCAACTTTTCAGCTTTTATGTCCAGATACAGTGTATCACAAACGTGAGTACACCCCTCACATTTCTGCAGATATTTAAGTATATATTTTAAGTAGTCTGTGTGCTGCTTATATATAACAGTGTAAATTTATTCCTTCCTCAAAATAACTCAATATACAACCATTAATGTCTAAACCACCAGCAACAAAAGTGAGTACACCCCTAAGAGACTACACCCCGAAATGTCCAAATTGAGCACTGCTTGTTATTTTCCCTCCAAAATGTCATGTGACTCGTTAGTGTTACTAGGTCTCAGG
>JAYDZG010000001.1:12546165-12556418 GCA_034509265.1 Microcambeva bendego | reverse complement strand
GGCCTCATAATGTTAAATCTGTTAAGTCATTTAACCTGAGGCAGTTTTCTGAATAAAAAAACACTAATTGCATTTCACATTACCTCTTCCTCACACCAATCAAAAACCTTCCACTCACAGACATAAGAGGCTCTGTGGCGTTTCCAAAACTCAAGGAACACAGTCGCTGCAAACAAATAGTGATTGTTACTCTGAAAACTCAGAAAAACAGAAGTAGAAGTAGTTTAGGGATTTGTAAGACTAAAGGCAGATATGTACCCCAGACTGCCATGAACATAGCAAATGCAACTGTTCCTTCATTGTCAAATAGCGTGCTCACCTGTACAGAATGAAAACATGTAAGCAGGTAAGTAAGCTGAATACACACGTTGAATGAAAAGATGCTAGGCAAACCTGTTTTTATGCAGCTTTATCTACCCCTGTTACTATTCAGTTGATTAAGCTGTTAATAACTATGTAAACTCCTTCAGAACTGCCTACTCAACTAATAAAACTTTAACTTGTAAAATCTGCTGTTAAGTGTTCAGGGTTTAAAATATTGGTCAGTATGTTGTAAAAAAGCAGGGACCTACAGAGGACATGCAAGTTTAGTAATAAATAGATAAATGTTTAAAATAACTAAATTCCCAGATAAAACGTATTAAGAACTAATACAATAGATTATCAGGTTTATAAATCTAATTTAATAAATAAAAAATAACTGTATATTTGCTGAAAAATAAAAAGTTGGTATACTTTGTGTTTAGGCAGTATACTGTATAGCAACAGATGATCAGGTTATTAATAAATAAAAGTACCTCTGTATATTTGCTGGGAATAAAAAGTTGGTATACTTTGTGTTCAGGTAGTGCAACAGTTGAATACGCTAGTCCAGCACAACTGAGACCCAGGTTTTGAGTTTCATCTGTGCCAGTGGGTTGGTCAGGCACTTTACAGAAACAACTACTATTGTCTGGTCAGTGTGAATGGCTTAATAAATACAAAGAGCACCACACAATCCATGTAATGATTCTGTATTTAGATGAATTCACTTTTGTTCACTGGTACACCCAGAGTTGTTATCCTTTCCTTTTGGGGGAACTACAAACAGCACCCAATAGCAGAAAGGAAAACAATCGTGATTTTGATTTTACCTAATCTGTAGTCTTACGTTTAATGCAGTGCAGTTGCAAAAAACAGCATACAAGCCTGTACACTAGATGATGATGATTTTTACAGAGAATGATTATTGCATAGATGAACCAAGCAGCTCAATTAAGTATGATCAAATAAAATGTTGGTGATCATTTTAATATCCCAAGTTATCATATTTTTTGCAAACATCATTTGAGTTAGTCAGTAGTTAATAACACAAATGTTTGCATTATTGTGTTTTTAAAGTATTAATTGTTCTATTAAACATACAAACTTATTTTTCTGAAATTGTTAGAGCCCAGCATTTCCTTTTTGTGTGTTTTATCCGTGAGTGTGTGAGTACCTTTGCATATGTGCATGTATCAGAAAGTCGCCAGACCTTACATCTCTTATCACAGAGTGGACACATGATGATGTCTGATTCACATACTTCTTCTCTGTGATCAGTTAAAACAACACACACACACACACACAAATCAGCCAAAAAATTAGGACCATTCTACAGACCAAGTTGACTATTAACTCACATAAGAGGATTTTGTTTGAAGAAAAACAGGCCATAAAGGAAGACTATAACACCCAGAATAGCAGCAGGAATCAGCAGAAATGTGTACCAGCCCAGCCACAGGTAATACAGAGCTACTTTCTCGCCAAAGTAATTCCTAGGAAATCATGAAACAATGATTTTATCAGTCAGCAGATTTAATATGTTCCAATATATTCTCTGATTTGTATTAGCCGGATAATTACACAGTACCTTAAATCCGTTATGGGTTGTCCATTAAGACAGGCTGTCCATCTTGCCCAACCTTTTCTCAGTTCTGTCTGTTCCTCTTTCTGAAACAGATTTGCTGAATCTTCACAAATTTCAGTAATAACCTTTTAAAGCACTGAATACAACAACACAAAGTTCAGCTGGTTTAAATGAAAATGAATTCCAAATAAGTCTGATTCACTTTAGGGAATTTTAAAGAATCAACCCCATTAGTAAGAATTTGACTTTGATTAATACAGGTCACTTAAAAATGTTGACAATCTTGCTACCCACATGCAACATGGCCAAAATGTGCACACACCCATTTATGACATTTATAAGTTCCTCCACTTTCTGCAAGGTTTGTCATCAGAAATTGGGACGAGATTGCAAGTATTCGCTTATATTTACATAAGTTATGTTAGGCAATGTGTTAGACTATAAGATGGGTGTGCGGTGAGAACTTCTGTAAAGTGGTGGATGGTGTTGAATACTGTGAGCATAGCTGTCAAGTTCCTTAAAAACCAGACATGACAAATCACTTTTGATCTCAGCTTATAAAATGTGTAATGCTGAAAATATTTTCTCCAAGGTATTATTGCTGTACAATACTGTAATGTAGGCTTCAGCACCCTTCCCCGAACCTAATTAGGATAAGTGGTTAAAGACAATGAACTGAATACTGTAATGTACTGTAACATTTTGCTCAGTTTACTAAACCCCTTCAATATATTAACTAAAGGCTCATACTATTGTTTTCAAGCACCTTTACCCTTGGTTTTGAGTGTGTCTGATCCGCATTGGAATTCAAATGACCAAAAATATAATAAGGAACAGTTCTATTACTAGGATTTTAAAAGTAGTTAATAGCTTTTCAGTAAGTAAGTATTTCAGTGTCCTGTGAATGACCATGTCTGCACCAAATAAACCTCGATTTTATTTTATTTGAATGAACCATTTTGAAGAACTCATCAAAACCATGTTCTTTTTTGTGTGGTGTACTGCTTTGTTTCCTTTTTCTATTTCTGAACCCACAAATTAGAATGTGAGTCTTCACATTTACCCAGTGTAATAAACATTACTTTACGGTGTATTTACAGTGTATTAAACATTAATACTGTTAATAAGGATTAAAACCTGGTCTTAATTTTTAAAGTGGTCATTCTGATATATGTGTTATGTCTGGCAAAATCTCAGCAAGACAGAACACAGGCCATGTTAGGTAAATGATAAACAGTAAAACATGCAACATGTAAAATAAATAACTGTTTTATAAACAGCTACAGACCTCGTGTAGACAAAACTGAGCCTGAAATACTTTTTCTTTAATGAGATCTGACAGGTATTCTTGTTCCCCTGAGAGAAACAAACAATGTATTAGAGATGTGTAAGCACATGGGAAGTACACAGTTCTTGTAGAACAGGGATTTAGGTGCATGCATATGTAATTCAAAAGCAATAACAAATGAATGATGCATATACTCACCATTATTCTCTATGCTAGTGTTGTGCAGGATGAAATCAACAATTTGTATCCTGCAACAGATATAATCCGATTTTTAGTCATACCCAATTAATCATTGTAATTTCTCTGTGGACATGAAGGGACACCATCCACCAAGTGCTCTGTTTTCCAACACATCCAGTCTGGCAGTCAGGTTTATTCAGTACACAGTCAGACACACAGACAACTATAGGACAATTTACCTGACTGCATGTTTTTGTACTGTGAGAGAAAACCAGAGTTCCCGGAGGAAAGCCATAATGACTCAAAGAGTACATGGAAAAATCTACACAGAAAAGGCCCACCCAGCTGTGTCCGGGGTTCGAACTAGGACTGGCTGATATGACCAAAAAATATATCTGTATATGCCTGAAATAAATGGCGATATGTGATATAACATGAAATTATGAAAACCATAACAAAAGATTAAGCCAAAGTATTAGTGTTTGTTTGTAACACCAACAAGATGATCAAACTGAATGTGCTGCACACAATGCAGACAAACTTGAGTGTTCTGTTAAGTCATCGCCTTATAAGTGAGGTTATACATAGGCCGTACAATCTGATTGGTTGAGTAGCAGTCCAACCTTTTTCACACCAACTGTCCACTGATGCGTAACAAGTAATGAGTGACACATTGCCAGTAACGGCAAAGTTTGTGCTCACAAACTGCAGATTGTTTTGGATCTGTGTTCACAGCTGTAATGTTATTTGTGATAACACACTCATTCTCATGTTCTGTTGCTTAATTATTACAACGTTCTCTCTAGATAGCAAGATTAGATTAACATGGCATTTCATTAACATCGTGCCATTCAAAACAATGGGACGAGGTGGTATAAGCATTAGCAGCTCAAATAACGTTTACTAAAAGCGCTTTAACTTCACTGACGAGCCTGAGCTTGCAACTAAATACACCCTGACATCTTTATACATATGAAAAATCATTTATTACGATGTGAAAAAGTTTTTCACCTTCACATTGGCCACCATGTGGTGTCCTTCCTGAATGAGAGAGGATCCGATGCTGACTCGTTCTAGGCTGAATATTGTATTAATATTTGAAAGTGACTTAATAGGCTACATTATAAGGCATCTAGGTTTTCGAATAGCCTCCTGCTCTAGAGCACGCACAGGATGATGTAAAATGCTGCTTAGGTAGAGAGCTGTCTAGGTTTTCAAACACACCCGATATAACAAATATGTTCATATTCAAAATTGTATGTGTCTGTTCTTACCTTGTTGATTGTGAAATATTTCCCTGTTGATCACAGCTCCAATTACAGGCATCAGAAATTTTAAGCAGATATCTGTAAGTCTCAAAGATCTCATTCGGGGCTTTTATCCCATAAAAGATTTTGTGTTCATCAACAAATTTCTGGAACATGAACAATTTATAAACATATATAAAATTACATTTCTGGACTGATTCATTTATGCATTTGTTCTGTAAACATAACGCATACAGCGCATCTCAATAATGTAGAATATCATCGATGTTACATCAATGAATTAGTGTTTATTTCGATTATGGCTTACAGCTAAGGAAAACTTCAATATTATATAAGACCAATTTAAGAAATTGTTTTAATACAGAAATGTTGGCCGACTGAAAAGTATGTATGTGTGTGTGTGTACGAGTTTCATGTTTTGAATTGAATTTCTAAAAATGTTGGATAACGTTGTTACTTACTGAGATGCACCTGCAAACATGGGTCAACATCAGAAAACAAACTCACTGTTATATTTAAATGTTTGGCCTTTAAAGCATCAATGAATTCTCTGCGCTTCCTTAAGGTCTGAGTACCATCTTCATCTTGTTTGGAGACCACAAGTACATAATCGAAGGACTGCGGAGAGTGCTGAAAGGAAAAGTCAGTATTTGGGGCATGTTAACTACTTAAACCCAGCTTTTCAGATGTCGTTAATTATCCTCTAACACTTAAAACACAGAATACAAACACAAAAACTCCTGTTTGGCAATTAGAATAGATGATGTGGTTTATAGACATTACCACAGGTAGCATATATAGGCTTCCCATGCCATTCTCCTTTTTCACCACTCCAATTGTCTCTAACATCTCAATGCTCCCCTGAAAACCATAACAATAAGTGTTACAATAAAACATAACAATACAATTACATTTTTGACTTATTTTGTGTGCATGAAGAGTTAACTTTCTGATTGCAAAAGAACGTTTCTCTTTTTAGTTAATTAATTTAACTTGAATTGTTCAGGGTTTTTGTTTAAGGATGCCAGAAATCAAAATAATTAAATTAAACTGAAAAAGCAAACGTACATTTTATTTAAAATGTTCATTTTAGTGTCTGTGTGGGCATTACTTGCTGTTATCAGTTTTATCTATCAAAAACTATCATGTAAAACAAAGGGTTTCCTCCTCTTACCCATGCCTTGCGTGTTCTGTCTCCCATCACTAAGGTTCGGTCCAGCTGCACCTGATATGATGTCCGAAATTCTTACGTTTGATTCACCTGGAACAGAGCAACTATTCGTCTTTGAGTTCAAATGTGAGCAGTACCTTTTATCTAACCTTCTCTGTGGCGGAACGAAACTGTATTTGTAGTTTGGAATGTCATCTGTCAGCCTAAAGTTATGCATGACACACCGGGTATTCTACTCTGAACTCAAAGATCGCATGTCAGCATGAGAAAGAGGAAATGTTTCGTGAGAAAACGAAAACCACCAGAACGTCAATACAGTATGATAGACTAAGGCGGGTATAGAAACTAAATAATGCACTGTATGTCATACTGTAATTCCAGGACAAATCAAAGCGGCTGGCAATGACATATTTCTGACACTAGGTGGCAGCAGCTGGCTGCTGGACACAACACGAAGACGTGGCGCTTCAAAAGTTAATGGACAAAGTTAAAACTAAGTGAAATTAAAAAATATATAATACAGAAGTCAACAAAAAAATTACGTGTTTCCCCTAGTTTGTATACAGGTGCTGGTCAGAAAATTAGTTGATTTATTTCAGTAATTCCGTTCAAAACGTTAAACTTGTATATTATATGCATTCATTACACTCAGACTGATATATTTCAAATGCTTTTTTTCTTTTAATTTTGAAGATTATAAGTGACAACTAATGAAAATCCCAAATTCAGTATCTCAGAAAATTAGAATATTACTTAAGACCAATACAACAAAAGGATTTTTAGAAATGTTGGCCAACTGAAAAGTATGAACATGAAAAGTATGAGCATGTACAGCACTCAATATTTAGTTGGGGCTCCTCTGGCCTGGATTACTGCAGCAATGTGGCGTGGAATCTGGATCTCCATAAAGTTGGTCAGCAGCAGGAAGAATGATGTGCTCTAAAACTTCCTGGTAGATGGCTGCATTGACCTTGGACCTCAGAAAACACAATGCACCAACACCAGCAGATGACATGGCACCCTAAACAGTCACAGACTGTGGAAACTTTACACTGAACCTCAAGCAACATAGATTATGTGCCTCTCCTATCTTCCTCCAGACTCTGGGACCTTGATTTCCAAAGGAAATGCAAAATTGACTTTCATCAGAGAACATAACTTTGGACCACTCAGCAGCAGTCCAGTCCTTTTAGCCCAGACGAGACATTTCTGACGCTGTCTCTTGTTGAAGAGTGGCTTGCTGTGACAGCTGAAACCCTTGTCTTGCATGTCTGTGCGTGGTGGTTCTAGAAGCATTGACTCCAGCTGCAGTCCACTCTTTGTGAATCTCCCACATTTTGAATGGGTTTTGTTTCACAATCCTCTCGAGGGTGAAGTTATCCTTATTGCTTGTACACTTTGTTCTACCACTTATTTTCCTTTCCTTTGCCTGTCTATTAATGTGCTTGGACAGAGAGATCTGTGAACAGCCAGCCTCTTTGTGCAAGATGTCAGGGGTTGTCTTTTGGTGTGTATGTGTGTGTGTGTGTGTGTGTGTGTGTGTGTGTGTGTGTGTGTGTGTGTATGATGTGTGTGCACTTTTTTGCACTGTTTATGGTCTGTTTACACATTTGTGCAGAATTAAATTGCTTAATTTATTTTACGTATAATATATAGTTACTCTGTAGTCTGTTTGGACTGTTGGAAAAAAGTCATTGACAATTTAGTACCTTCTGTTTTCCACACTTGTATGTCTTCGAATTGTCAGAGCAAACCGGACCCTGAAGTAAACCCAGACAGACATGAGAACGAGCAAACAGGACCTGTACTTCATATTTGTGTGTATAGTCACGTATTGCGTAATGTAGTCAAACAAGCTGTCTAATGAGCAATGCTGCAATACCTTCAGGGACTCGTATTACGTAACGTATTAGGCAAACTTATATTGAATAAATGAGTGATTTATGATTTGATTCATTTTGAAGGTTTTGCATGTAACTTCACATCACGATTCCAAAAACACATACACATCCAAAATAAAAACGAGAAAAACTAGCGCTGTAATTCCTTCATCCCAGTACATTGAGGAGACATCCCCTAAAATGTGCCACTAATATTCTAATGTAAAAATGATAAACAAATCTCACAAAAGAAATGCGTAAAATTTAGATCTGCCAATGTTCCCACGACACATTTAGTCCCTCCAATGGAGCTCATTACTGATCTTATGTCTTCTCATAGATCTGAGCAGTCATGCCCTTCAGCAACACTCACAATAAACATAAAATGAACTATACGGCGGAGCAGGAGTATCCTGATCTGAGCAAGCACCACAATCTCATGGCCAAGGTGCTTACCCCGGAGATGTACATAAATCTGCGCGGTAAATCAACCTCAAGTGGATTCACCCTAGACGATGTTATTCAGACCGGGATTGATAACAAAGGTAAGAGCTCATAATGTGTCAAGTAAGGTTGAACGGTATGAGATTTTCATGGTATGATAACAGTCATAATGTTGCAGTATCCCAGAGTGTGTATATATATCCCAGTACCCTAACCACTAGGCTACGGCTGGCCCATAACTTAGTTTTTAGTACCAGTTCTTTACTATAATATTTTTCTTCTGTTAGATGTTTTATGTATTGTCATCTTTTTCAGCCCTATATCCCAAAAGTTTTGATCAGAACATTTATGTGAATACTGATTTTACTATTTCAGCTGTTATCTACTCTGATGTACTAGATGTTAGATTGCTCCACTTCATATAATGGTGACTTTGATTATTCATTAGGATTCATAACCACTCTTTGATTACGAAGTTATTTCAATTGTCGTGCACAATTGTTTTTCTTTCTCCAATTCAACTCCACACAGAAAGGACCTGGACCGCCCCACCTGGGGATCGAACCCAGGACCTATTTGCAATGAGGTGACAGTGCTACCCACTTTCCAGTTTGTATATTTACCAGATTTTCATTTAACGCTCTTTCTTCCAGGCCACCCACTGATCATGTCTGTGGGTTGTATAGCTGGAGATGAGGAGACATATGAAGTGTTCAAAGAACTCCTAGACCCAATTATTGAAGAGCGCCACGGAGGCTACAAAGCCACATACAAGCACAAGACCGACCTTGACCCAGACAAGATTCAGGTACAAGTCAATTACATCTGCTACATGTTGCTTGTTTCAGCTAAAATATGAAATGAAATTTACTTAGGGAATAGAGGACCTTGACCCCAACTACATTCTGAGCTCCAGAGTACGAACTGGCAGAAGCATCCGTGGTGTCTCCTTACCTCCTCACTGTAGCCGTGGAGAGAGGCGCCGCATTGAAGATCTGGCTGTTGAGGGTAGGCAAAATGATTACAATCTAATAATCTTGTTGCATGTGGAGTTTATTGTTTTAGATGTCTGGATGTGTTTTTAAGCTCTTAGCAGCCTGGATGGTGAATTCTATGGAAAGTACTACGCTCTGAGAAACATGACTGAGGAGGAGCAAAAGCAGCTGATTGACGATCACTTTCTGTTTGACAAGCCTGTGTCGCCAATGCTGTTAGCTTCTGGGATGGCTCGTGACTGGCCCGATGCCAGGGGGATCTGGTAGGAAATGGCATTAATGCAAACTTTAAACGGAATTGATTAAATCAGTCACCCAACCTTCAGACTCAAAAACAGATAAACTTCCATAAAGAAGATATCTTCAAAAAGTCCTCACCAGAGAAAATACTTTTCTACCTAATAAGCATCAAACTAGTACAGCTTAGATGATAAAGGAGATGGAAGTTTTTAAACCGCTCCCCATATCCTGGGAACTTTATCAGCTGTGTATGAACCAGAACTTTATATGCCACGAATATAGCTGATGTGGCAATAAACCTCAGCTCTCATCATCTAAATCAGTCTCTCATGACAAATAAGCATTGATATATACACTGATCAGGCATATCATGGTGGCCACCTTCTTAATATTGTGTGGGTTCCCCTCCCCCCCTTCCAAAACAGCACTGCACCTGTGATGATCTGAGCATTCTGACACCTTTCCATCAGAACCAGAACACACACATGCCTTGTTCATGCTCTGGAGGTGTTTAGACAGAGCACCTTCAGTTGCAGAAGGATTCCTCCTATATGCTGGACTGAATGATACGGGGAGTCTTTCCTAACAGCTGCTATAAAGGTGTTTAACAATACTGAATAATTTATAATAGATTAATACCATCATTGTATATTAATCATATACTAGCTGCTTAAGTTTACATGTATATAGACCTTTGGAGTTTATCTTTAGCTGTTTTCTTATATCTTGTCTGATGTGAGCTGCTGTAACAAAAGAAATTGGACCAGCCTTCGCTCCTAATGTGTATCTATGTGCCTTGGCCAACCACAACCCTGTCGCCGCTGTACCATTGTTTCTTCCGATTTGATAGATACTGACCACTGCAGACCAGAAACCCCCCACAAGAGCTGTAGTCGTCT
>JAYDZG010000001.1:12535266-12546065 GCA_034509265.1 Microcambeva bendego | reverse complement strand
AAGAGCACCTTCCTCCATACATTTGGGGAGTCTCCCAAATGCCTTTTGGCAAACTCAAAACGAGCCTTCCTATTTTTTTGGTAAGTGAAGACTTACTTTTTCCTTGGTCTTCATTGTTTGGTTAGTGGTGCCTCTTGCCTAATGGTGTTGCAACCTCTGGGGACTTTCAGAAAAAGGTGTGTATATACTGACAGATCATGTGACTTCATTTCACTAATCATGTGACTTCTGAATGTAATTGGTCGCACCAGGACTTTCTAAGGGCTTCATAGCAAAGGTGAATACTTATGCACTTGCCAATTTTCAGTTTTTATTTCCACAAATTCAGATTTAAAAAAAATTAAACACAGGTTGTAATGTAAGAAAAAGGTAAAAAGCAAAGTGGGGTGAATACATTTGCAAGGGACTGTATGGGGTGGCCAAACTCCTGCAATTGTTCGGCACCAGGGTCAGGCTTGTACCCAGTGTTTCTTAGTAAAACCGGACCTGCCACTACCCAGAATAAAGAAGTTGATAAAAAATAAAACATGTTAAGACTTACTCTGTATGCAAAACAGTCTAAAATAAACCAAGATCTTTGTGTATTCTTTGATGAATCTGTATTCCAGATGAATTGGTGCGAAGGATGATGAGGATGATTTTTAGCATGCTTAGAATCAATTATTTATAAAGCTTTGTCTCCATTCATGTCAAATGAAAGAAAAAAATATGGGAGACTTTAAAAACACAGTTAAATCTGAGAAAACCACTAGGAGCAGAAACTATACAGCTAGGAGGTTTATCTTTGTGCCAACAGGTAGGTGTTAACCTTGGGAATACATGTGAAGAGCATCAGGACAACAAACTCCAAACCATAAAGTCACTGCTGAATGGTACAATTACACGTGTCGGTGTTAGCTGATTTTTTGCTGGAATAAGCACTTTGAAATGTTTTCCTCTTTTCCTAGATTGGATATATGTTGGTGGTCTTTGTGTATTAAATGTATTTACACTTGTTGAAGCCCAGTGATTTAAATAATGAACCCTTGGATATTTAGCTGTAGATGAACATAGAAGAGACCTTGTGTCAGTATGGAGGCTGATTAGATTTAAGTCTCTGTACATGCTAATTTATAAGCAACCTTTTGCTCATTGTCTGATCTTTACTGATCTTGTCTGATGCTCTCATGAGGCAAAATATTCTCATCAGTTTTGTAAAAGAAAAAAAAAAATAGAGATCTTCATGTTTACTGGGTCCACCTGCTGTACAGGTGGATTTAAATAAGCTTTAAACTTGTAACACAGAAAAAATGTTACAAACACAAAAGAATATCATTAATTGTTGATAAATTGGTTATTCTTTCTATTAAATAAACTGTATTAAATGAGTTGTATTTTTCACTGTGGGTTTTGTTCTGAAGTATTTACCTGTCTGTGTGTTGAATGTATGGATGGTTTGTATTGTCACAGCCTTTGTTTGCTGTGAGCAGCTGCTGCTTCTGATCATGTGTGTATGGAGTTTGATTATCTGCTTGTTAAAAGCGCTTTAGTTTTATTTACAGTTAAAACACTGGTCATGTGTACTGAGCTGTTCTTAGTTCATTGCCTTCTTAACAGAGGTTAATGGTTAGAAACAATCTAGAATTATAGAAACGCATTAAAAGACATCACATCACATGGCACACATCTGCCAGACAGTACCAACAGAAAACGCAAATTGATTGTGGAACTAAACTTCACAGACTGATTCCCTGACATTAAATAATTCATTGGTCAGAATTTTTTTTTTAAACTTGAATGACTAAAATGATCTTAAAAAATAACTTTTACTTAGGTTTACATTTTATTTCTATCAACCACTTCAATCACAATGTGTTCGTGTTGCTTCCTTTCACTCTGGTGGCCTCTGACACATACGTACATAGAACTTTCCGTAACAGAGGAGGCAGGCTAACATAAGCTTTCTCTGTCACATATGAGACCACAACACTGCCCTGTTTTCAACTCTCTGCTTCAGCTGAAGGCAGGTGACCCTCCAGATGGCTTTATTTCCCTACTTGACCGAGGTGGTGAGGTTTGGGTTCATGCAGTGGTGGGCTTGTGTATTAGCATATTGCTCATGGTTATCTTAGTCTATTTTTAATCATGAATTATAATAAGTTGCAAAATTAAAATAAATGACAAATATTTCTTCATGACACTGGATTTTGCTGTAGATCAGGGGTCTCAGTTGCACAGTACACATAGATCATGCATCATTCTAACAGGTCGATGTGTTTGCCATAACATTATTTCTTTAATTTGTGGTTTAATACCACACTGCCACCTTCACCTTGTGGACATTTTAAGAAATGCAATTTATTACAGGTTAGAACTGGTGCATGTACTCACCATGTCTGTGACAGGCCAGTTTGTGCTCTAAATTGCATCTGAATGTGTAAATGAGTACATGATGATTTGCGATCGTTTGGTGTGTCCTGTGTAGGTTGTATTTGTGTCTTGCGCCCAGTGTTCGTGACACTGGACCCACTGGAACCACGCTTGCCCAGTTATACTAAATATTAATATAGGAACCGCAAAAAAGCTATACAGATTGTGATGAGGACAAAATGCTAAAAAGTAGATCACGTCCCGTTGACTGAGATCCCAAGCCACAAATGTTTTTACAAAAGGGAACAAAGATGAAAACGTGATATGCTAGTTTTCCTTTAGTCTCAGTTTTCGCATAAAAATAAATCATAGCTGGAATGTTTTGGTTATGTTGCTTCAATCTTTCTTCTTTCTGTTTGTACCTTATAGAGGAGAACAATGGATTTCATCTGAATTCGGAAAGCAGATCACTTCATTGTGGTGACGCTCTGGTAAATATGTTATTTACATATCATTCCATTTTAAT
This sequence comes from Microcambeva bendego, assembly GCA_034509265.1. Taxonomy (NCBI): domain Eukaryota; kingdom Metazoa; phylum Chordata; class Actinopteri; order Siluriformes; family Trichomycteridae; genus Microcambeva; species Microcambeva bendego. Next base: position 12,543,190 of record JAYDZG010000001.1, on the reverse strand, counting down.
CTTGATCTGCTGTATTATCTGTTTAGCCCCTCCTGCCGGAACACACAGTTTGACTGATCTGGTGCAGGAAGCTCCACTCTATTCTTTGTTTGGTATACAGAGAGCCTGCAGACACTAATGCAGACGGATGGCTAAATTATTAAGTCTTCATCTATTTGTTAGTGTAAATGTCTGCAGGAATTCTTTATTTCACAAGAAAACAGGTTCAATATGTGTATGTGAATGTCTTTTACCAGCTACCTGTAATGCAAATGAGCCTCCTCTTTCGGACGTAGGCATTATTTCCATAGGGAAATTGGGCTGCTTTGACATTTCCATTCTATTCCAACCACGGTTAGATACAAATACATTTCTTTTTAGCACAACAAATGTTGTGTAGTCTATTGTTATTTTAACTTTAAAAACAATATTCGCTGTACTTGACTAATTTAGGGAAGAAAATAATTGAATTTGTGTCAGTAAGGGTCTATGAACCCATCTTAGCCTTTCGAGAGGTGTTCCATTGGGTACCACTGGGTGACTAGTTCAGTGTGCTAGGATAAGCCCGTATAAAAATAGGTGGGTTGTCAGGAAGGGCATCTGGCCTTATAACAGTGCCAATTCTGACATGAAGGTCAAGTCTGCTCTGGCAACAAAAGGCTTAAAGATGACAAATAGCTAGTGTCAGAAAAGTCTCAAAAGTGATGTCAAGCATGGACAAACGTCATGCTTGACATCAACTGCATCTGTGTAGAGCAGAAGTGGACACAGGTCAAAGTTTACAGGCAGAAATAGACTTGACACGGTTGCTAAATGCCACAAATGAACTGCATCGGCAAAACAGTACATGGTCAAAGTATGTGGATACACCATTTAATTATTGATGTAAAATTTTTTGCCAGATAAGTTGCTGGAAGATTTTTAAATTAGCTTATAGTTAATTAGTTCATATAGTCAAACTTTGGCACTAGAAAGAGTCCAGAGCTCTTGGACTTGATACTTAAATGTTATTATCTTAGGATGCCACCTTTGCCAAAAGGTATTCTATAATGTAAAGTTTGGTGGAGAAGGGTATTTACATTTATGGCATTAACAGAATTCAGAATGAAATTTTACTTACGATTGTGACCAAATTCTCAGACTCAACAGGTGTGTTGGTACTTCAACTAGCAACCTTTTGATCACTAGTACAGAACCTTAAATTACTGGCCTAGTAATAATTCGCTGGTGCTGTATTTTGGGAAATGTAAAGGGGCGTTTTACTCAATGATATGCTTCTATATTTATACCATTTTTGGCAAGGTTCCTGTTCCAGCATAAATATGTGGTGGCATGAGATTGGTGTAGAGAATCCCAGCCTGACCTCAACTTTAGAGAATTTCTTCAGGATGAATGGCTACAGATTCCCATTAAACCTGTTAAATTGATACATGAATGGCAAGCTCAATTAAGTGTGGTGGTCAGTTGTTCACATACTTTTAGCCATTTAGTCTAACTGCATTGACTGAAAGTTTTTAGGGTGGCACACTGGCTAACTGCGTAGCACTGACGGCTCACAGCTAAAAGGTCCTGAGTTTGATCCACAGGTGGGGTGGTGCAGGTTCTCCCTGTGTCTGCGTGGGTTTACTCCGGGTGCTCTGGTTTCCTCCCACAGTCAAAAAACATGCAGCAGGGTTAATTGGAGACAAGGAATTACCCATGACTGTGTTTAATATAAACTGTGCACTCATGAAACTTGAATAACTTGAATAATTTTAAGTGTAGAACATGACTTTAAAATTCAAATAAACAAACAAAATAGGGGCCTTTGTAACACATTAACAATGTTACTCCCACCCTGTACCCTGTCATTTTTTGTTTCTATTATCTTCTGTTATACTTCAGATTTATGTACAACACGAAATCAGAAATAATTGAGAGATGAAAACACACATGGGTTTACACATGGGCAAACATTTGTCAAGCACTACAGTATGAATTTACATGACACCAAGAAGCCAGGGTTTGTCATGGTATGGGCTGTGTCATTCACACTTCTGTGATGGCAGCATTAATGTAGAAAACTAGATTGAGATCTTAGAGCAACACATGCTGCCTTTGAGACGTCATCTGTTTCAGGGACTGTTTCATGCTTTTTTTCAACAAGACAATGCAAAACCATTTACTGCTCATGTTACAAAGGTATGCCTGTGGAAGAAGAGGGTACAAATACTGGACTGGCCTCCCTGCCCTCTTGATCTGTCCCTAATAGAGAATGTGTGCAGAATTTTGAAATGAAAATGTGCTCACGACAATCTCATGCCGATGCACGTTTAAGATGTGTTTGCTTTTCCTTTTCTTCCTCTCTCAGTCCACAGCAAGTACATGTTCCCTGTGCTCTGGCTCACTGTCCAAGAGCTCCAGTCACTCATCTGTGCTCGTGTGTAATCAGTGTGAAACAGAACACACTGAACCTGTTCTACATCTTTCCAGTTTTGCAGGGGTAGGAGTTTTGAGTGTGCATGTTGCGTGTTATGCAGTGCTTTGTTCATATATATGAACCAACAGTTCATTGGACATTGTGATGCTTAGGGATTGTTTCCATATTAAAATAGCTTAAATTCACAGGCTAAATAAGCAGTAGAAATAGCATTATTGCTGTGCTAGTATAGAGCATGTCGACATTTAGATTTCCTTTAATGGAGCCACATGATTTTTAGGAAGCTAAGAGGCAAACACAGGAAGACTAGTCTGACTAGAGCAGGAAAGAACCAAATAAGCTGCTGGAAGGAATTCAATACATTGTGCGTAACATGCTTATTGTTTAGTTTGGTTTATTTGTGTAATCAAGAAAGTGAATCTCCAAAGAATGCTGCGTAATGAGTCCAAATTTAATACCAATTTAATACCATTTATTTTTACAATGGCCAGCAAAATACAATAATAATAATAATAATAATAATAATAATAATGTTATCAATAATAACATTTATTCAGATTGTGCTGCATTAAATAATACTACCCCACTACTGCTGGGAATCCCCAACAGTGCTAACTCAATACAGTCATGATTAACTATGTCTAAGGCCTGGTGGCCAATTCCCTTTGATAGTTTGGTGTCCTATCTCTGTAAACCTGTATCCGCCACAACCTTGACCGGGAAAAAGCGGCAGTAAAGCATAAAAAGTAAATCCTGTATAATGTAGAGTTCACACTTAAAATTGTTGCAATCCAAAGAATTCAACCCCCACTTCAACCTAGATACACAGTGTAATAATATAATAATACTAAATTGAAAATATACAAAGTTGAAACTGCTTTGTAATAAACCAAATGAACAAGGATGATTTAAATCAACACAGGTAAGAATTGATATCAATATCTCGTTCTCTACTGTAGTCAGAATTTAGTCACTTCAAGTATCCTTCAGGTATCCAGTGGAGTCTTAATGGGTCAGAGTATTTTTGAGAGTTTATTCATTGGTCAGCCTCAGTGTTTTGGCTGATCAGTGTATGTTCAACATGCTGCTGTAATACTCAGTAATAAGTCTGAGTGGCTGTGGTTTAACTCAGTAAAACTGAAAGTTTCACAAGTGTTGCAAAAACTGTATTCTCAAACTTACTTGCTAGCCTAGTTGCTATCCCAGTAGTTGTAGTTCCGTTAGAGTCGACAATTTTAGTTATAATAGAGAAGTGTGATGCTCTAAAAATAGATGGTTGCTTACCAAAAACCAGAAGTCAAGTTTTAGGTCATCTAATAGAGTGCAGATTTGTAACCATAGTGTAGTCTTGCACTGTAATGTGTGTGCATGTGTGTGGATGTATGTAAGTCCTATAAGTACATTATTTTACACTTGACCTGCCTCCCCACAGATCTGGAGGAAGAGAGCTCTGTTTCTGAAGTATCGCTCCAGGGTACGCCATGGTAAAGAGGGTTGAATTGAGTTTGCTTTGTGTTTGGCTAGAATGCTGTGTGTGGATGATTTCATTTGTTTACCGTTAAGCATGGCGTGAGTCACAAAGCTAAATACAAGAAAGTAGGTTTTGGGAGTCTATAATTTTACTTATATAACTGTGAAGTTATTAACCTGTAAAGTAATTAACCTTCTTACTTAGGTGAAAAATTGTTTGTCACTTAAAAACAAAACAAAATATCAATCAGACATAACATAATGAGCACTGACATGTGAATAACATTGGATATCTTTTTATCACAACACCTGTAAGTTGATATTAGGCAGCAAGTGAACATTTTATCCTTAAAGTTGACTGATCAGTTTGATGAGGGCCAAATTGTTGATGGTTAGATGACTGGGTTAGAACTGCAGATCTTATGGGGTGTTCCTGGTCTGCAGTAATAAGTATCTAAAAATAGTCCAAGGAAGGAACAGTGATAAACTGGCCACTGATAATTATCAGTTTGGTGTGGATCTGACTAGAATGTTTTCTCACCTTGCCTCCACTGTGTTCAGGTTAGTCTCTGGACCCACTGTGACCCTGTACTATGAATGGATAACAATGTTTTGTGGCCCATTTGAAAGTCACGTTAATGGTGAATTTACACGAGAAGAGAGATAACTGCCAGCCTTAATGCAAACTCCCACTTGGCTGAGTGTTAGGTCTGAGCGGTGTGTAAAACACTATCAGAGTGGACCACAACACAAATCTACATCTGCATGAAATAACCATCCAATTTACTCTGGAAACATCTACATGTTTGTTATAGCCGGCAGTGCTGAGAAAGTGTGAGAGAATCAGCTCGGAGAGTATAAATCATTAATCATAAAAAAGCTTACTGTGATTTAATGTACTAAAAGAATGACAGAGGAACACTAAACCGCTCTAAATTATACTGGTTATAAGTTCTCTCCTCTAATGGAAAATTCTCAGATGCTGTTTTAATACAATAAGTTATGTTAAGTTTCGTTAACATCTTCCTCACTATGGCTGATAAAAAAGACGTAGACATGTTCGTCGCAGTTGTTACTTTCATTAGTTCATTGACAGGAAAAGTAAACTATACACTTAATTTTTAAGGTGATGATTCTAAAGCACACTGGTAAACTTGAAATGAATTGTGTTGACTTTTCAACAAACTTCTACAATTAACTAACTCACCTTATTTGTTCTTTATTATATGTAACACACATTCTGTCCTTTATTTTCTATTTCCTTATTGGTGCAGATGGAAAACCATGTGACTGTCATTATCATTCCATTGCCCTCAGTCACACATTATCATTTAATTGTCCTAGGTCACACATTATCTGTGATAAGAGAGGGCATTTAGGAAGCAGCAGCATGAACAAACGAGGATTTGTCTGAAGTTAAACTTTCCTGACAATGTATGTTCTTTCTCACAACTATCTGTAGACAGTGGCTGCATCATTATGCAATATCCAGCCATGTTTTGGAGATGGACACATTATGTTTAATGTATCTGAGCTATGTCGAACAGTCAAAACATTATAAACACTAACAGGTGATGTGAATAACTCTGGTTCATCTTCATCTTATCTTCATCACGGCATCTGGTAAGGAATGTTAAATCAATGACTCATGGGCATCTCATCAATGCATGTGGAGAATGAAGGCTCGCCCGTGTGGTCTGGTCAAACAAACGAGCTACTGTAGCTCAAATCGCTGAGGGAGCTGCCTTGCTTTTGTACTGCAGCTTTTTTGGTAGAGAGGATTCTATTTGATCACGCTACTTAGACAGTGGTTACATCAGTTTTTTTTATTTAGCTAACACAGGATCATGCAATTTAAACGATTGGGAAGAGGTGGCACAGCGGGCTAGCATGTCAAATAACAAATCCCGCCGTGTACTGAAAATGCTGTCACAGTCCAGTCTGAACTTAACATAAAACACTTGAGTCAGATAAAAAAATAGATCCAGACAAACTCTGCCCTATAGCTCAGAAGATTATAGGCAAGGTTGTGTTGAAATACATGCTCAGTTTTTTTAAGTCAGCACCACTTAAAGACAATGTTGAAACCCTTGGTATTACAACACACTGTGTTTGGATTTAGTTCCTGAAAAGTGCATCTTAACTATGATCCTATACACAACAACATTACATGTTAGGGGCCACTAAGTAATGCAAGGCCCCCATACCACCATCATCACACCACCACAATCCGCTCGTAAGAGGAGCAGCCGAAAATATTAATAAGAAATGAATTGGATTGGACTGAATTTTTTTAACCCATAGTACAAAGTCAATCAGTGAACCATATTTGAGCTTGACTGTTTCATGACTGGATTCAATTTTACTAGTTGAACATCTAAAGAGCTGCAGACTTCACTTCATTGAGGGTCATTGTACACAATTTCCCAACAAATGATTATTCTCACACTAAGAAGAATGGCATCCATGGCGCAGTTGCAATATTCAAGCTAAATGTTTGCCTGGTCTTTGCCAGGATATTAATGGAGACTAATAAAATAGTTTTGAGATAATGTGCTGCCAACTGTTAAGTCAAAGGCAGAATCTTTTGGAAGACTTATTGTAGGAACATCATACCAGCAAGTATGGTGGTGGTAGTGTAATGGTCTGGGGCAGCTTGTAATTTTTGATGGAACCATGAGTTCTGCTCTCTTATCAGAAAATACTTAAGAATAATTCCCGCCTGTCTATGACCTAAAACTACAATTCTGAAGCACACAAGCAAGTCATCACAAGCAACAATAGGTTTAAGGTTTTAGAGTGACCCAGTCAAAGCCCTGATTTGAATCCCATTCAGATGTTGTGGTAATAACTTAAACAGAATATAGCACACTAAAAACCTTTCAGTATAGCTAAATTAAAACTATTTTGCACATTAATGTTAAACACTTATCACAAAAGACTGCAAATGATTGAATTATTACTTCCAGTGGTGACACAACCAGTTAGAAGCTTTAGTGAGTGGGTAATATCTGGTTTGAGAAAGGGTCATTTTCAGTAATTTAAATAATTATTTTGAAGTTGCATTTTTCCTAGTGTTGCCTTTATCTTGTATTAAATTATACATATAAATGTGACTAACTTTCAGTAGCTTGCATAAAAGGTCACCACGGCAGCTCATGATCAGCATTATTGATTTGGCATAGTTTTAACACTGGGTGCCCTTTCTGACACAAACAACTGTTCTTGTTGATCTGGGCCTGGGACCAGCACTACAATGCACTGTTTCATGCACCTTAGTGTCTAGATACCTATAGGACAATTCCAATTAATCCAACTGGCTGCATGTTTTTTGGAAACCCACACAGGCATGGCTAAAAAATGCACACTCAGAAACCCCCTTGGCCACCTGAGGATCAAACACATGACCTTCCTGCTGTAAGGGGACAGTGCTACCGACTGAGCCACTGTGACAAATTATTAGAAATAGATGAAGGGCAAAAACCTTTCACAGTACTGTATCTGTAAATACTGAGACAAAGAAATACTCATACAGACCTGCAATACAAAGTTATTGCATAAGAATAAGCATATGAATTTATTTAAAAATATGAAGCTCTTCCACAATCCACTGCTGGGAATCAAGTCCTGACAAGTCTGTTGATGTTAGATTATTTCTAGTGCCGGTTGAATATTTTGCAAGAGAAACAAAAACTTTTTTAATAGTGTCATGAAGACAAAAACATCCTTATTGTCTGCCCATATATTTACCCATGATTCTCTAGGTCTGTCTGAAAACTTAGTGACCACCACGGTGGCACAGTGGCCAAGTCCCACAGTCCAAAAACATTTAAGTAATGGTAATCGTAGACTGTTTTGATAACTAATGAACTGACAAATCACATGTAACTGTTTCCTGCCATGAATGTAAAAAATATAAAACAAAATGTTAAAATCCTAACAAACAAACTACAAAGACTTTAACATCATCTTGAGATGAAGGCTGTCCGAATTTTAGATACCTTAAAATTCTGAGGTTAGTCATTGGCCTAGTGGTTAAGTTACTGGACTAGTAGT
>JAYDZG010000001.1:12510301-12526351 GCA_034509265.1 Microcambeva bendego | reverse complement strand
GGGTTAAGCTGGATTTGAACAGTTTATCCCATTCTTAATTGCAGACCCTGTAAAGTCCTTAGGGATAATATGGCCAGCATCCATAAAGTGACATCTTCACATGTGAATGGTACGAGGTTTTCTTCAAGGGTGTTTCTTTATTTGGCAGTATATACTTGTCCTTCAATTTAGGGACACACCAGTTCAGTACTCAAACCAAATTTATATGTGTTGCATTGTACACTGAACAAGTGCAAGTGTGACAATAGCAAGAAAAAAAAATACAGGAAGAAACTTTGAGAGGAACCAGACTCCTCCCACAATCCAAAAACATTAAATCAGGTTAATTGTAGATACTGAATTGTCTTGTAGGTGCATGTGTGTGTCTGCCCTGCGATTGACTAATGCCCTGTTCAGGGTATTTCGGTGTGACTTCTACCCCCTTCAGCATGACTCTTGGATAAGTGGTTAAGAAAGTGAGTGAGTTAACCTAGCAAATAATAATAATAATAATAATAATAATAATAATAATAATAAAAGCACTGCCACAACCATATCAGCCAGCTTGCTTTGCTGGGGTGCTGTAGTGGATTGGCGTACTGTCAGGGCTATGTTGCAGCTGTAGACACAGTGACTCTGCAGATGCACTGCAATCCTGACCATGATAAAGCTGTGGCAAAACGTAAAAGTGATTTTTTTAAAGAAATGAATAATAAGGATAAGATTAGTTGTATAATGATCATTATTTATAATAGAATTATTTTTGTAGTATGTCTGACCACTGTATATACATACAGTTTTTTCTACATTGTTTGAAGCCCTAAGACCCAGTGGGTTAAGCGTCTCACTCAAAAGCCCAACAGTGACTAAATGACAGATCTAAGATTAAACTCAATTATTTGTGCTGTAGTCCAAAGATCTACCCACCGATCTACCACTGTGTAACTGGTGTATAAAACAGGATGTATACAGGTGCAATGAACTGATCTGTGTTTTTCTACAGTGAGAAAACAGTCTGCATCTTTTTAGTTTGCCTCCACTTAGAGTGCTTTTCTGAAATCAAATTCTCAGGGTTGTGGCCAACAACATGCTGATGTCATCACTTCCTCCCCCTCTCTGACTCTGACTGAATGACTGGGCAAGTGTAAGCTTGCTTTTCCATACACATGGTCTAGGAATTAAAAGGGTTGTAGGAGATACAGAGCTGTGAGAGAGTTGGTGAGCATTTGCTTTAAGGAGCAGGTCGATCCTTCATGAGGGAAATTATAACAGCGCAGAGGGATTCACACTCAGTAAAAGCAGACACACTGTTTTCAACCTATGCAGCGACTAAAGGAGGAGTACAACATGGAGGAGGTAAAGCACTCTTCTCTCTCATCCTCCCCCACTTTTGGATTCAGTCGCTAGCGGATTCTCTCCTTCGTGATGACTGGACAGAACATCTTGAGAATTAAATCATTCCAGAAAATGAGCGGGCATGTTATTAGTCAAAGGTTACACATGACTCGGACAAGGCTTGTTTATGAGACTAAATCCTAGTGAGGAATGTGTGGAATTTCTTGGCAATAGCTTACAGCAAACTAATGAAGTGTCTTCTATTTTTTTTTTTTAATTAGAAAAGAATGGGGATTTTCTGAACATGGAGTTCACAGGTTTACATCATGCGACTAGTCAACAGGATTTGTTTAGTCGGGAGTTTTTTGCATGCTCATCAGCAGTGATCCTACAGGAGACTGTCTAACTTTGTGCATTTTTATTGTTGAAGAGGCTGACTTACTCCTCATGTGTTACAATTATCTGTTATTTATAGACCTTGAGAAACAGCTGCACATTTAATTCTTCCCTGTTGTACCCACATGGTTTCAAGCATTTGGAGCTAGGTTCTGAACACCTTACAAATGTTATACTAAAGTTTTCTTTTCTTTTAGAAGTGGTACCGGTCTGTATTGACACTGTATCTACTCTACCAAAAGTCTCATCATGTACATATTAATTGATATCAGGTTTAATGATTATGGGCTGTTTTACTGCACTGCAGTGTAGCGTATGTCATTCAAATATTGCGCAAATATATTTTTATTTCATACTTTACTGCTATACTGTATTTTATAATAAGACCATTAACACCATTGGATTGGGACAGTAGTAGCCAAGTGGGAAATGTGTTGGGATATCAGATTGAGGGTTGGAATCCTGGCTTTGCCATTCAGCTTCTTCTGGGTACTTTTCGGAAGGCTCTTGACTCATCTGGTATAAGGGGTGCTTTAAATTGACAGACGCTGTGCTTTGATCCCAGTTTCCCAAATGGGGTATGCAGAAAAATATACTATAATTATACTGTACACATCTACAGTGCATCTGGAAAGTATTCACAACACTTCACTTTTTCCACATTTTGTTATGTTACATCCTTATTCCTGAATGGATTACATTAATCTTTTCCCTTTAAAGTTACACGATACCCCATAATGACAAGGGGTGGGGGATTGTTTGAATTTTTTGCGAATGTATTAAAAAAATCAAATAAAAAAAGTACATCAGTATTCACAGCATTCGTCATCACACTCAAAATTGAGCTCAGGTGTTTCCTGTTTCCACTGACCATCCTTCAGTTGTTTTGACAACTTGTTTGGAGTCCACCTGTGGTAAATCCAGCTGATTGGACATGATTTGGAAAGGCGCACACCTTTCTGTATAAGGTCCCATATTTGTAGTACATGTCAGAGCACAAACCAAATCATGAAGTTCAAGGCATTGAACTATTTGGCCTGAATGCAAAACGTCATGTGTGGAGGAAACCAGGCACTAATCATCAGCTGGGCACTACCATCCCTACAGTGGTGGCAGCATCATGCTGTGGGGTTGTTTTTTAGCAGCAGAAACTGGGAGACTAGTCAGGGTCAAGAACAAGAGGAACGCAGCAATGTACAGAGACATCCTTAAAGAAAACCTGCTCCAGACTGCCCTGAACCTCAGACCGGGGTCGAAGGTTCACTTTCCAACAGGACACCGTAAGCACACAGTCAAGATAACAAAGGAGGCTTTGGGACAACTCTGTGAATGTTCTTGAGTGGCCCAGCCAGAGCTCAGACCTGATTGAATATCTCTGGACATATCTGAAAATGGCTGTGCACCGATGCGTCCCATCCAACCTGATGGGGCTTGAGAGGTTCTGCAAAGAGATACAAATTCCATACAATATTTTTTACACTTTGTCATTATGGGGTATTGTGTGTAGAATTTTAAGAAAAAAATCTAATCCATTTTGGATTAGGCCTGTAACATAACAAAATGTGGAAAAAGTGAAGTGCTGTGAACACTTTCCAGATGCACTGTATATGTTCTTAATGGCAAATAAATGCATTCCATTGCTATGTATGTGTGTATGCATGTATGATCTGTCTGTGTGTGTACACCAACCAGGCATAATATTATGACCATTGACAGGTGAAGTGAATAAAACCTCATCACTGCGCTTGTTAGTGAGTGGGATGTCAGCAAGTAAGCATATTATCCCCAAAGTTGATGTTAAAAGCAGGACAAATGTGTGACGTTGAGTTAATTGAGTTTTACCAGGGCCAACCTGTGAATGCTAGACAAAAACCGCAGCTCTTTGCCGATCTGCAGTGGTCAGTATCTATCAAAATTTGTCTGAGGAAGGAACAGTGGTCAACATGTGACAGGTAGTGAGCAGTGGCAAGAATTAAACCATGAACCTGAGGATCCATGTTAGCATGTGACCATGTAGCTTTTTCTAAACATGATAGAACTATTCTTGGAAAATAATTTGCATTGGTTGTATAAAGCAGGGTGGCACTGTGGCTCAGTTGGCAGCACTGGTGCAAACAGCAAGACGGTCCCAGAGGATGGTTCCTTGGTGGAGCGGTCTGAGTCCTTTCTTTGTAGAGTTTGCATGTTCCCCCTGTAAGCGTGTGGGTTTCCGCTGAGTACTTCCTCACTAGGAAAGACATTTATTATTATTTATTAAGTATTTAGAAATTGTTGAATGCATCTTCACAGCTTAGGAATTTGCCTTCGTTTATCTATATTTACCAGTTCAGCCTTATTGTTTTGTCTATGTACTGGGAATAGTGGTCATGTGACTTGTAGTGTACAGCTGTTATATAATTAAAATAGAAATAAAAGAATATGTAATAACTGTATGAACAGCGGTATTTCTGCAGTTAAGAGACTGGAGTAGTGATCGAAAGGTTAATGGTTTAAGCCCTACCACTGCCATGTCGCCACTGTTGGGTGCTTGAACCAAGCTCTTAACCCTCAATTATATGCTTTGTATCCCCTCAATTAGTTTTGTGCAGTGTTCCAGAGATAATTAGATGCACCATGACAGCAACCTGTATAACACAGTGGTTTCAAAGAAAAAGGATTGGAAATTATTGGTGGTATCAAATGACAACAAATTACACTCCCCAGCTATTGCGCAAGCACAAATCAGGCACAACAGGTACCGAGAAATATTGTTCTATTGGGTGAAAATGTGACACGCAGCCACAAGCAATTTTCCCTCACGCAAAGCACTAAACATAATTGTTTTCACAGGCTGTGCTGAATTTGTGGCGAAAGAATTAAGATTATGTTTAAATATAAATGCCATCCTGTATTTAAATCCCATCCTGCAAATTCAAAGTATATTAACATTAATATTTATTTATGATTCTTCCTTTGTCTTGGAAACTAATGACTATTGGAGTGAAGCAAACAAGAAAGTAATTTTGCTTGGACAGACAATCAACTCAGCAAATACTGGCTAGCACTGGACTGAAGGTGTGGTTCTGTCTGTGACTGTACTAGAAGGAAGTGGTAAAGGGATGAACAATGGCTAATGCAGCACTAGCAAATCAATAATTAAGTAATCAGTCAAAACGACTAATGACCAGACCAGCAATCAGAGTATTTAGTGAACATCAGTTATAGCATTACATATAGCTAGTGCCTAGCAAATATTATCTTGATTATAGCACTTAATGTATTGGGAAGCCTCTTTATTTATGTATTTTAATAGAGTCAATGAAAAGATTAACTGTATGATGTTCAATTAGCCATATAAATATATATTTGTGCATTTCTCCCCTTTTTTCTCAGATGAAATGTGTCCAATCATACTCAGTAGTGGGTAGCACTGTCACCTCACAGCAAGAAGGTCCTGGGTTCGATCCCCGGGTGGGGTGATCTAGGTCCTTTCTGTGCGGAATTAGCATGTTCTCCACGTGGGTTTCCTCTGGGTACTCCGGTTTCCTCCCACAGTCCAAAGACATGCTACCAGGTGGATTGGAGACACTGAATTGTCCTGTAGGTACCTGCGATGGACTGGCGCCCCTTCCAGGGTGTTACCATGTGTTTTGTTCCCATTGAAGAGCTGAGATAGGCTCCAGTACTCCTCCCCGACCCTAATTAGGATAAAGGGATTAAAGAAGATGAACAAAGCTAAGCCAGTTTTCCTCTGACACGTGGATAGTGGCCGTATGTATTTATTCACCTGCCCTTTTGACGAGTGTGAATGCGAATCAACACTGTGTACGGAGAGACACACCCTGAGACATCTTTCTCTATCTCTGTGCACCATTAATCAGCCAGCAGTGACCAGAATTGCATCAGTACTGTGAGAGAGAAATCATATTTGGCTTATTGCTGCCCCTATGTGAACAACAGACCAAAGTGTGTTCTAAATTCTACCTTTAAAAACAACTCAAACCTTTAGAACTCTTTAACTTCTTTTCCCCGACTCAAAACAATGAATGTAACACCTACATTAATGTTCCAGAGATTTTAAACTTACATGTCAGCTGTAAAGAAATGACTAGATGCTGAACTAGAACTGAACTAAACTAAATGCAAAAGATTTTAGATGCACTGGAAATATAAATACTTTAAAAAGTTTACACAACACTAAAATATATTAAAATATAGTTAGTTTCTCAAAAATCAAATCAAATGAATGTAAACCCTAATGAGCTTTTATCAACACTGGTTCACTAAAACTGCCTCTTACCCCCTCACTACAACCTTAAAGAGTAAAACTGGAATTTTAGATCAAAAGCATGTTATAACTGAACCTGCCTCTTGAACTTAAAAGTACAGTTTATTTTTTATTTACATCACAAATAAAGTTTGTGGTGCCAAAAAAGGGCAAACTATGCAAATAGTGGTTGTGTGTTCTTGCCAGATCCCAGTTTTCCTCACCTAGCTGAAAAACTTTAGGCTGCAGGTTACTTGCTGTTCATGGATCAAGGTTTGGCCATTTTGCATACATTTGATTAATTATGTCTACATATTAAAACATTTGCTAGCAGGCATGCAAAATAAATGCTGTTTTAATCTCAGGCTAATGTATTTCTTTGTACGGTGGGATTTGTGTAAACCCCATTTTTAGAAAAGTTGGAATACTTCCTATGAATGCAAACTGAAATCTGTAATTTGTTTATTTCACTTACTCACTTCATTAGTTTATTCACAAGGACAAAGACAATGACAAACTTAATTCTGTTGAATACATGGTCTATTTTGTCCCTGAGTAACCACCATTAGCAGCACAGACAGCAGTTAGAGAGGCAGTGAGGTCCTACTATGTCACAGGTATATGGAGCCATGCTGACTGCAATGCATCCCACAGTTGCTTGAGGAGGTGTGGGGAAGGATCCATAGAGCGAACATGAAAATCGAGATGGTCCAACAGATGCTCATTTGGATTTAGGTCTAGGGAATTATAGGGACCAGGGTAGTACTCTTGGTGTGGGACATTTCTAGCTGTGTGACATTTGCTGGAAGATCCCATCCATCCCAGTGAAGACAAGCAGCGTGTATGAGTGTACATGATCTGCAAGAATGGATTTATATCCAAATCGGTTGAGAGTACCTTTCACACCTTCCACATTAAAAATGACTTCCTTTAAAGGAGACAGATCTGGACTGCAGGCAGACCGGTCAACCTTGGGGATTTGTGCATGTGACGTGTAAAAGTTGTGCACGCGATAGGCCGGTCATTCAAATGCTTATGTAAACATTGTACCTAGGCAACTGAGGAATATGAAAGCAGAAGGGATTTTCAGTGGAAAGTGAAAACTTTGATTCTCAGATTTGTACTTGAATCAGTCTTATTAAACCTACTGATGCCAGACAGGACTCAAGAAACAGCTTGGCCAGCAGATCCAGGTTTATTATGCACAGTGAAAACAATCCAAGTCCAAGATCAAACAGTCCAAGATCAAAAAGCGGGATATCAAACACTCGGACGAACAAATCCGAATCTATAAACAGGCAGAGTCATACACGGAGATCCAAAATACACTTTAGATAACGCGCAGAAGTGCAAAACAAACCAACAAGACTTTGCAAACTGTAGACAAACTTGATAGCCTTTATACTCTACTCCAAGAGACTGAAACCGGAAATGAGAATTTGGGAGAAGGGGACCTCTGATGTCGCGGAGGAGCAACTGCAGTTGGTGTGACAACTGAAATGCCCACAATGTCTTGTTTCACAGCTTAAAACAGCATTATTCATTTATTAATACTAACAGCTTAATACTTTTGGCTGAACCACTTGGGTCTCTTTGGAATGACACACCCCTCCAGTCTGTACAGGGAAGGGGTTTAAAACCAGACCTTCATGTCACTGGACCTGTGTTAAACTTGAAAAAAAGGTTTAAATGAACCAAAAAGCTACTAGATATGGAACATGCAAGTAAAACAGCAACTGTGTTACACTGCAAGCTATGTCCCTATCAGAAATTATAGTCCCTAAGACTCTAGCAGACTCTTGGTGCTCTGCTTAGTTTTGACCATTTTTCTGTGGTATTGCTGGGTAGAGGTACTGGATATGGGGTATGTGACTTTCACCTCCATTTTTAGATATATACATGTTATTATTGAAAAACCAAACACTTTTAGGCCTGTTTGGCAGTTTTAGATAACAATGGGCACTACTGATACTGGGGTACATGTTGTACAAGTTTCGACTGGTCTTAGCTGATCAGAAAGCCAATTTGGCCGGTGGACCTAATGTTTTGGTTCATCATTGAAATGTATCGATGGTCCATGAATCAATTTACTTGAGTTGTTTGTGTTAAATAACGTAATATCCACTTTAAACAGCTTCTGCTCTTCACCAAGTTGCCAAATAAGTCTTAATTCCAAATTATTTGTTCTTACCTCAGAAATAAATTAGCATTCAATATTCAGATAAATAAAAGATAATCACTTATAAAGTATTTTATTTTTAAGAGAGATAACTGAAAGGAAACTTTGTCAGAATTTGAATTTCATTTTGTGTAAAAAGATCAGGAAAAAGTCGTATTATGAACCCAGTACTGGGAATCGTATAGCATCATGGTATCATTAAATGAATACTGCTGGATGTCAGGATATGATATTATCTGTTAATCTTTTCTTTTTAACATAATTGCTTAAGTGCTTTTCAGGAAAATAGTAAATTCTCATTTTGCTGTTGAATGATCGTTCTTGGCCCTGACGACCTGCCTGTTTTCTCTCGCTATCCATTCAGTCTCCTGTCTTTTCTGACTTAACATTTCTATGTGATTTTTGTGTGTGGCAGTTGTGTTGTGTTGCTTACGGCTCAATGTAAGCAGTATAGAATTTGTTTATGCGTGTATTAAAATACTGTTTTGAATATAAATACATTAAATGAAATGACCTCATCTTGTATTTCTGAAGTGACATGTTCGTGTTTTTTGTAGGTGGATAAAGAGCAACAAAGTAAGGACTCTGTATACTTCAAAGATGGTGTACGCCAGGTGGATTTTGTTTTATCGTATGTTGAAGATAAAGAGGACAAAAAGCAGGTAAGCTTTACAATGCTACACCTTTATGTCGAAGGAATCATAAACATTTCTGTTTCATTCAGACTATGTAAATGCAGCACTTGTTTCGGGCTGTGGTCTAATATGCTATATGACTTCCTGGTCGGGCCTCTACACAGACATTTTGCCGTGTCTTATGGTGTATGTGTGTGTGTCTGGAGCTCTACAAGCGATTAACACTCTAAGGTGGTGTAGGGTCTAGGGGAGTTGTGGGCAAACTACGGCTCACGTCCATAAACATCCCATTTTATCTGACCTGTTGAGTATTTATGAAATTGTCCTCCATGCATTGTCGGCATTCATTTAATTGTTTAGTGCAATACCCTGAGTGTGAACTGATTCCACGAGATGTTGCACTCCAAACATCTGTACACACAGATAGTGATTGTTAAAGTGACTATTTATATTATTCGTCCAACCATCTGCTAATGGTCCAGCCTGCTACTGACCCAGCTTGTCAAATTTTAAAACCCTGTTTGGTGCTTGAGCCTAAAAGTCTGTCCACCCCTGGTCTATGGTATTGCTGTCTTTTCTCCACTGGGTAATGAACATGAATCGGAATTAAATTACAGACTTTTTTTTCACATATCAACATCACACATCAGTGTGAAAGTGCCGGTTGAGGGGTCCCAAAATGATCCACTAACAAGATACAACACAAATAGCGAAAGTGAACGGGAGCGCATTTAAAGACATTACGTGAGTTCGGCTCTTGTAATACACTGACTAGTTACTAAACATCTTGTGACTTTATTGTTCCAGGAGAGAAGAAAACAGTATGAGGCTAACCTAGAGAAGGCAGGGCTTGAACTGGAGCTTGAAGACAAATCGGTGAGTTTTGATCTAACATGACAGAACCTCTGAAACATTTCATGGGGATTGGAGCTGCTCTTTAGCATTCTCGTTTAACTTTAATCCAGCATCTTTTCATGACACTGTTTTTAGTTTTAATTAGATTTAAGATTTGTGACTTCATTTTCAGTTCTAACCGGAGCCAATGTCCCAATGATCTGCCCCATAACAACACCAGATGCTTCTTGGACTAAAAAGAGGGACATGTGTTGCAGCTTAGAAGTGCAACTACATTTTATAGTGAAATTTGAAATACTTATTTTTGTTGGTAATTGATTTTTGTTCTTAATTCATTTTATTTACTTACATTAGAATTTTTTGTTTCTACGGAGGCTCACAGTAAGAAGGTCCTGGTCCGGATTTGGGTCCTTTTTGTGATGAGTTTGCATGTTCTCTCTGTGTCTGTGTATCTAAGCCTAAAAACATGCAGCCAGGTCAAATTGAGACTATGAATGCCACTAGGATACGTAAACCAAACATTGTTGTGCAGTTCCCAGGCCAGGATAAATAGGGAGGGCATCAGGTTTAAAAAGCATCATTATCATTATCCACTGTGGCAAGACCAAAAGTAAAACATTAAAAAAGGTCTTTTTATAATTGTGTGATTAATAAAGCACGTACAGTACAGACAGAGTACAGTTAATAGTGTAAATACATACTCTACCCATGATGCAATACAGTTAAACAAAAATGAAATTATGACAAAGTTTTCTTTTCTTATTTATCTTAAAAATACAATAAGCCACTCCCCTTTGTCATAAGTTAACCTCTTCCTTTATCTTATACCTGTGTGTTTTTCAGGAATCTGAAGATGGAAAAACATATTTTCTAAAGATCCATGCTCCATGGGAAGTTCTGGCCACCTACGCTGATGTTCTAAAGATTAAAGTGCCTTTTAAAGTCAATGATATCCATAGTCAAGGGGAAATTCCTGCTGCATGGCTCTTCACGCCTTTCCGTCTGCCTAATGAAGTCATGCACCCTGAGCATGACTTTTTCACTGCACCCTTCGACAAAAGCAAGATCGACTTCTTCTTGATCGATAACAAGCAGACCCTCTTTCCCAACTCCACACGTAACAGGATTGTAAGGACGTCTCAGAATGAACTTATTCTTTTCTGAATATCATGTTTTACACACTTACATTAGTGACAGAACATGTAATTACTGGTTACAAAAGATTCATCAGTTCAGGAGATTAATGTCATACACAGTCATGGACAACTTTGTATCTCCAGTTCACCTCACTTTCATGTGTTTGTACTGTGGGAGAAAACCAGAGCTCCTGGAGGAAAGCCACGCAGATGGTAGAACATGCAATCTCCACACAGAAAGGATCCAGGCCGGCCATGTTGGACAGAGCCCAGGACCTTCTTGCTGTGAGGCAACACCACCGTGTTGCCCTTAAATACTTATCGCTTTTGCTTTTATTCATCAATAAGCCTTTAATGGGCAAGTTTTTCATGTTGGGGGTTGTAAGAATGCACTCTAAAGCTGATGTTAAGCTTGATCTCAAACATACATAACCCAAGAAGCACTGTTCAAAACCTTCTGTGCACTAAGAGGACTTTTAGCTTTACCTTTTAGAAGGCAGGCCACAGCTGAAACATGGCATCAGTAGCAATTCCCAAATTCTGTGCTACTGCTCTACTGTGATGCATTTTTGTCTTTTCTGCACTTATTGACGCATCACATTAATTTTTAAGGAAGCAAAAAAATGATGCACTTCATCAAATGGATGATATGTACAGCAGCCAGCAATAAAGTGGCATACCGCCAATTAGTTTTAGTCGAGGATGGGGGTGTATGGCCAATCATTGTGGCTTTTAAACCACATGAATCACATGTGCTATTACATTTCTGCCTGCAGCCTAGTGCCAAGCTTGGAAACAACAAACAGTATTGACAGTTGATTCACAAGCAGCTTTTTGTGAAATGCAGTTTAGTTTCAAACCAAAAAACAAGCTTCAGTGCTTGTTATGTGGAGACCTGAGAGGAAGCGAAGGGAAATAGGTCATTACAACTTGAATACTTTTTTTAGTACTTATTACTACAAGTTGTGGAATACATCCTATAAAAAGATACCACAAGCAATTCTAAGAAGAGGAGACTTCTATTCATAGTGCAAACCTGGTCTCACTAGTCACCATGCCATATGTTTCAGATTGCCATAAGATTAAATATGAAAGACAAAACGCCACTCGTGTGGCACAGCGGTTAAACAAGCAGCTCTGGGCTTGGGGAGGTGATGTATAATAGCCACAGCCCTACTTTGTCAGGAGTGGAGGTCAGGAGCAGTAAAGGAGATGAAATGTGATAGGAGAAAATACTAAAGTGGAATACAAGAGGGTTTAGTAAAACACTGAGAATGGGTGTCTTTCCCCATGTCTACATCCCTTACATTCAGTAAACAATTTCTCTCATTGGTGGTGCTTTAGAAAGTCATCAACAAAAAGGGTCAGCTTTAAATGAAATAGAATCCAGATTGATTTGTACTAAACACAGCAACAATCACAACAAGTGTCAAAACAACAAAAAATAACAGTGGCCAGGTATGTGGAAAAGTCAGACTTTAGAAAAAACATGGCACAGCCTGTATAAAAAGGGTTTTTTCACATAACATCTAAATGTGAGTCACTGGAAATCTGGCTGACAGCACTTTCTCTGCAGGTGTACTACATCCTCTCCCGCTGCCTTTACAACAAAGACGACAAACTAAACAAGGATAAGCGAGGCATAAAGCGACTGCTCAACAATGGAACCTATACCTCAGCCTTTCCTCTACATGATGTAAGTCCCATACTTCTGGTGTAAAGCACAACAAAACCTTTTCAGGGTTTACTTTGTCCACAAGTGTATTTATCTGCTTTCGAAAATGAATAATACAGTGTTATGTAGAACTTTGCAAGCACATATTTGATTTTCATGTTTCAACACTACTTCACTCTGGTCAGGGTTGCATGGGGCTGGTTTTCCCAGAATTAATAACTACAATGCAGCAACACGTCCTGGATAGGATGCCAATCATATTGGCATATAAATGTTCAAATGTGTTTTTTTTCTTTCCTGAAAAACGACCATAAGCATAAGACTGTGTGTTTGTGTCACACCTACAATGTTTAGTGCAGATACTGGACCAGATCCCGGGACCCAAACTGTGTGAACGAGAGATTCAATCTCTACCAATACTGGGCTCGTTTTCTCCGCTTTTACAAGGAGCAGCCACTCAACTCCATAAGGTGAGAGCTTAGAAATTCTGTCTGGGGTGCATTCGTTCATCGAGTTAGTCTCTCATAAACAGTGTAATCTTCTTTGTAGGCGATACTATGGGGAGAAGATCGGGATCTATTTTGCCTGGCTTGGCTTTTATACTGAGATGCTGTTCTATGCTGCTGTGGTGGGACTTGCTTGCTTTATCTACGGACTTGTGACTTATGATAAAGAAGTCTGGACGTGAGTCAGAGAGACAAACTTGCTAGATTTATCATGTATATGTAACAGTCAGTCTCACCTATTTGTATCTTTATTTGTTCAGTAAAGAAATCTGTAGTGCCACAATCGGTGGCGAAATTGTCATGTGCCCTCTATGTGATAAAAAATGCGGCTTTTGGAAACTTAACAGTACCTGCAACTCCACATGGGTAAGTGCTATTGTTACTATTCCTTTTAATGTTTTTTAATGATTACTGTACTTCCTAATTCATATCACATGCCAGCCGCAGCCTAGTGGTTTTGGTACGGGACTGGTAATCCAAAGGTCACAGGTTCCAATCTCACTACTGCTTGGTTGCAGCTGTTGGGCCCTTGAGCAAGGCTCTTACTACTCAGACTGTATACTGTAACTGTACTGTAAGTCATCTGCTAAATGCTGAAAATGTAAATGTAATGCCATGATGAGCCATTTCCCTTGACATATGTAATATGCAGTCGGCTCTGAAATTCAAAATTGAACGTTTGTTTTTTGTGCTTCTCTACACACGTGATCACAGGATAGTTTTTACAATTTCTCACTTTATAAACTTGGCAATTCTAAAGATGCTCGGTTACACTAGCAGTATGGGTTGCACTAAAGCATGGCTAAAAATGTGACTCCAATAACTGAGTTTGAGAAACTCTGAACTTACTCTGTGTGTGCTGAAGAGTGGGTGAAAAATGGCACTTTTCTTTAACAAACCATGAAGTCTGTGATTATGATTTATAAATATTTATTAATGCTTATTGTCTATTAAATCTCATTATCACTTTTTTTAACAGCAATCACATCTATTTGACAACACGGCTACAGTGTTCTTTGCCATATTTATGGGTATATGGGGTGAGTGTTTTTTTAATAATCTGTCAATTTTTCTGGTGCGGTGTCGCCCTCTTGTGTTAAAACTGAGAATTATTTTGTAATTAAGTTGAAATCGTCTTGAAGTCTGTATAGGCAGGGACGCCAATGACCATGATTATAATTTGTGCCCTGTTAGTCACCCTGTTCCTGGAGTTCTGGAAACGTAGGCAAGCTCGGCTGGAGTACGAGTGGGACCTGGTTGACTTTGAGGAGGAGCAGCAGCAGCTTCAGCTAAGACCAGAGTACGAGACCAAGTGTACCAGCCAGCGTGTTAACCGTGTCACACAGGTACGATTTAGTTATTGTAAATGACAAGTAAATGACAAATAAGTGACCAAGTTGTTACACTTATAGGCCACAATGTACAATATTAGATATTAATGCAATACAATATTAATATTGATTCTGTCTGTCATGATGGTAAACACAGATCAATCACAAGCTAATAAGTCATGTGAAATTCTGCATCAATGCAAATCCTTCAGTGTGAACTGGGCTTTAGGGGACAGTTCTTTCCAAAGCTCTAGATGTGCTTGCATTCTTTGTAGGAGATGGAGTTGATTCTAGACCAGACAGTCATTGATTCATTAAGCAAGGTCCTCTTTTGCTGGGCCACCGTGGTCCTGTGGGTAAGGCCAATGTTGATGATAACATGCTAAGCTCTTGTGTGTTTGGTATTAAGTGTGTTTCTTAATTGCTTGTTTGTACTAAAAACATTTTTAAGGGAACATTAACACTTCTGTGTGCCAACCTTGAGCTGGACATCTTGTAATGCCATGCCCACAGCTTGGAATTCAAATTGATTAAAGCCATGATTCAAAAATCATGCTAGAATCAGTGCAGAAGAGAAGATCCTCAAGCTCTATGTGCAGCTCTCAGTGTGAACACACGGCTGGTCCTAGGTTGGTGTTGATGATGTGTGTGCTAATTGCTAACTGCTATGTTTTTGCCTGCCTGCTGTGTAGGAGATGGAGCCTTACTTACCAGTAACAAGCAAGTGTGCTCGTGCTGTTTTCTCTGGGGCCACCGTCTTATTCTGGGTAGGCATTTATGCCCCTTTTACATGCAGTACAATAGTACAGTGGATGCTTAACTTATGAACGGTTTAAAATATGAATATTTAGGGCTTCAAGCCATTTTTTAATTAACGTACAGATTTCGTATTAACAACTGGAATGAACTACATGACGTCATGAACAGGTTCACTCATATCATGTCTCCCTCTCTCTTTCTGTATATACACAGTGAGCGAACATTCAGAGAGCAGACTGTGATTTTTCAGTCGAGATAAAGTGAAGCGTAGAATTTCCTGCTAGAATAATTTATTCTACATCAAAATGACCCCAAATATGCTGAGACAGAAATTTATGGAGAATGGTACAGCACACGTACTGTACTGAAATGTGATGTACCGTACAGTACTGTGTATTGTTGTTTATTATTGTTTTTTACAGTAATGTCTATTCTGTCATTTAATATGTAAGTGAAATGTGCTTAATAAAATAGACTACTTAAAAACTCACTGTGACATATCTGTCACAAACTAATTCAGAAATGTGTTCAATGTGATCTGTTTGTTCTGTTCCATATGCCTCCTGTTTTCAGTTAAGATAAATGGGTCTGGGTTGAGAAATTAGGTTATGGGGCGATTTGGGAGGTCTGGCATAGATAAATTCATTTTACGTTATTTCTTATGGGAAAAATAGGTTTCATTTGACTGAAGAACAACTTCAGAACCAATTAAATAAAAAAGTCAAGGGTATACTGGATCTTCTTTAACTAAATAAGCTTCTTCCGTTCGTGTTTTGCTGAACATTGAATTTCAAAAAGTTGAAATTCTTCATTGTTGGAAGCTGGAACATGTGAAATGTAGCGAAATGTTTCTTTGCCTGCACGGAACCTTATTTGTGGGAAAATTAAAGTAAGTCCAGTCCAAGAGTAGAAGTGAAAATCTTGATTAAAAGGATCTGTGACGACCAAGCATGATTTTAGCAGCATGTAATTAGATTAATGTAGACCTGCAAATTAGAAAAAGTTGGGACAATATGAG
>JAYDZG010000001.1:12475607-12492949 GCA_034509265.1 Microcambeva bendego | reverse complement strand
TCTTTTTTTTCATTACATTGGGTTGCGTTCAATCCTCTCGCGAAGCTTTGCTTTTTCTTTTTTTTCTTTGTTGTCACTGTCTAAAATTTTGTACTTGTATTATTCTTGCCCTTGAAAACTAACACACGCCGCACACAAAGAAAATGAAGAGAATCCTATATTCACGAATGAATATGTAGTAGAAATGATGGTGAAATATCGTTTCCATGGTACCATCAAATTTCCATATGTTTAAAAGGACTTTTTAACCCCCCATGAACAAAATAATCTACCATTACATCGATGTTTATAATAAATACAGTAATGTAAAATCTAGGGATGGTAAAGATCTCAGATGGTCTTCATGTGTTGGTTACATGTCGTAGCGACTGCCTGTTACCGTAAAAAGGAGTGAAAGGGGTGCGAGCGGCGTGTGCGCGCAAAGAGAAAGAGCGCGCGCTCCCGCTTCCTCAGGTTCAGTGAGAGCGCAGCAATCAGTTTCATCTCCAGCCTACTAAATATATCGCATCTTCTTTTTCCGGAATATGTGTTTTCTCCATATTTAACATTGAACTGGAGTATAATTGAGAAGGTTGACCTGGAGTCGGCATGGATAATCGAGGATGTACTGAACTCAAGGAAAACTTGAAGGATTTTTGTGGTGATAAGTGAGTGTATTCAGGTGTAGGCGTTATCCAGCTCATCGTCACGACGGAATTAAATCGCGATTTTACATCGACAAAGAAATCCATCTGTTTGGTTGCTACACCCTAAGGAATATGGATTTTTATTGAGGTTTATATTAACACCTGCTTTGGATATGGATACAGTAAAAGAACGAGTTTTGGCCCCCGGTAAGGCGGGACTGAAGAATGTGGCGGGGAAGACACTGGCTCATATGCAAAGGTACCCATTTGCAAAAGTTCCACCTTTACCCTAATATAAAGGCCTTAATTTTCGTTTCTGAAAATTACGGTAACGTGATATTTCAAAACAATCGAATAATTCATAAGGTTTATTCATATTTCTGGTATCCTCCAAACCTAATGAGAATTCGTTTATTAAATGCATACTTTGTCAGATTTTTCGGTTGTAAAAGTAATACAGCCATTGTGTTAAACAATTTAAGGCGGACCGCTATATGCCACTGGAGATAAATGAATTCCCATGAGGATCGCTCCTCTGCTCGTGTCTACCTTAAATAATTAATGAACCTCAGACAGGAGCTGAGAATTTATGGCATATTTCATGAAATTATAATTCTCGTTATATGTTATGTATTATAATGCATCGTTATGTATGAGCTTGCTTGCATCACATTATGGTCTGTTCTAAAAATGAAATAATGACATTGTACTAACCCAAACTTTCGGGGTTTTTTCGAGACAGAAATGTACAGGATTTCATAAGGCTGTGTATTTTAAAAATAAAATACAAATCTAAAATACGTCATATACATTCTGCTTAGCATTTAATTTGTATTTCAAACACGTTTGGGTGATTGCTTTCTTCATTTTGACTAATGGAAAGACACCATATTTTTCTCATGGTATCATATTGTTTTACATTGAACAGCACAAAGGTAGATGCAAATCTAAAAATGTACCAGGTATTTTTCCATTAAGATGAATTAATTCGATTGTCCTCAAAAATCCCATTTTATTTCGTCAAATAACTACTTTCGTTCCCTAAATGGAAATAATGAAAGAAATATATTGAAGGAAACCACTGCTGAAAAGATGAGGTGGTGCAATGCGGCGCAAATATTTGCAAGAACACGACCCTAATGTAAACCTAATTTATTCCTTTGAATAAAGCAAATCCAGGGATCCTGAGCTTTGCTCTGATTGTGGTATAAGAAAGTAAATGTGTGGTTTCCCAGGGTTTTGGAAAGGAAGCAGAAAACAGGTGATGTGATTGAACTGACAGAAGATGGGCGTCCTAAAGAGATAAAAGAGAAGAAACCACCGTTGCTAGACTGCTCGTGTTTCGGCTTGCCCCGCCGCTACATCATTGCCATCATGAGCGGCCTCGGTTTCTGCATCTCCTTCGGCATCCGTTGTAATCTTGGGGTCGCCATCGTGGACATGGTCAACAACAGCACCATACACCGAGGAGGCAAGATTATCATCAAAGAGGTTCGCCCGTGACCACGCCCACATTCAATACCCTGCCCACATTCAGTATCACCCTCTCTTTTTAATAGTTTGATTTTAATTTGCTCTCATTAAGTCTAAACCTTTCAAAATATCCTCGATGCTTGATCATTGTTCATAAATAGTTTTAACATATAACTGTGTTTTCCCAAAGAAAGCTAAATTTAACTGGGATCCAGAGACTGTCGGAATGATCCATGGCTCCTTCTTCTGGGGTTACATTGTGACACAAATCCCAGGTGGATATATCTGCTCCAGACTGGCAGCCAACAGGTGAAATGCAAAATACATTATTTGTGTACCTTGTAAGTAAAAAGTCTCAATGATGTGCATACAGTTTTACTGTTCATAAATAACTTGCAAGCACTTATAGCTGGTAATGTAATCTGACTTTCCAGAGACATTGCTTTGGGCTCCCCCACCATCACGATTTGAATTAAAGGCCCACTTTTAACAACAGATCTATAAACTCACATTATTTTAAAACATGTTTTTTATAGTATATATAAGCTCTTTCCCCACACAATTTTAAACTTTCAGCATAATCAATGCAGTGTACAAATTAGATATGTGTGAATATAAGAGACTTAACGATTAGAATGACTTTAGAATGAATAGTATGGCTAATAGTATGGCATCCTACATAATTGTGAAATATAAGTTTAGTTTAAAGCTAGGTTAAGTCTAGGTTAAGTGTGTGTGTGTGTGTGTGTGTGTGTGTGTGTGTGTGTGTGTGTGTGTGTGTGTGTGTGTGTGTGTGTGTGTGTGTGCGTGAGTGTGTTTGCGTGCTTGTATGTGCATACTCCTGGGACAATACCTAAAAAACGCCTCTTTGGACACACGTATTTGGAAATAAGTTTTTTTTTTAAAATAAAACAAATAAAATAAAATACAAAAGGTAGTCTTTAGAAGATATATAAAAATAGATTTATGAAAGAGAGACACAAATAAATATAGGGGGAAATAAGGCACCAGATCCTCTACTAATAAATCATTAACAATATTAATCTGTTAACCAAACACACAAAAAATTACATGTATTAGTAGGAAATTATCTTTGAATCCTTGTTAATTGTTAATAAATGATTTATCGATTTATCTTGCGGTAATGTGTTCTCAAAAAGCCATTTGTTGAACCAAACAGTATGTATTAAATATGTGTCGCCTATCCATATATTTTGTTACTGTCCGACACTGGATAATGATATAAAATTGATCATATATAAAAAATAATCATATACTAAACGCATTGATATTTCAATCCTTTCATTTTATTGAACTTTGATGCAAATGTGACGAAAATCAAGCAAAATAAATCTATATTTTTTCCCTTTACAATGAGGGGATTAGGAGGTGTGCGTGTGCTAACCGGTACAGAGGAGCGCGCGGGTTGGGGGGTTTAGTCCGGGCGCGTGCTTCTGTGTTAATGAGCTCTCGCGGGAGAAGCGCGTGCTTCTCTATTGTAATCGATGCACATGGCAACCAGGAACATTAATGTGGGAATGTAACACTGCCAGGTTACACCTACAAAAGAAAACACAATGCATTCGTAATAATTAAAAAAAATCAATGAATAACTATTAAAGCATTAGTAAATAATAATAATAATTATTATTATTTTATTATACTACTAATACCCATAATACTTCCACTGCTACTACTGCTGCAGCAATTACTAAAGCTCTGAACATACTAATACAGTATATGGCATAATCTGATGTGATCAGGAGGCAAGAGTCATTTGTTGAATGCAGCAAAGCATACATATCTTTGTGACTTCTATTTGTACAAAATTGCCATTGACAGTGGTCCAAGGAGCTAAGGACAATTCATGAACCGCTGACAGGTTGTTTGGGGCCAAGACTCATCAATGCCAAAGGACACTAAGGCTATGACATCTGGTACCAATCAACAACGGGGCTTCTTTGACTCAAATTTCAGATAATTTAATACTGGGGCTGAGGTGAATGTATCACAACACATAGTGCATCAAACTTAAGGCTATAAATGTATGCAGAATAGGGAAGGGGCAGATTCACCCTGTGGCTAATTAAGTATGGCTTAATTATATTATATAAAAAAACATAAATTAGGTATGTTAAAATATTTAAAAAACATGTCTTTTCATTTTGGGAATGCAAACTATATTAGTAAATGTAAACTATATTAGATCTGAAATATTTTTGAACACAAATTTATTTCACTTTTTTAAAGATTAAAATAATCTTTTCTGCCTTGAATTCTGAATTGTCAGAAAGTAATTGATTTTCTTTTTTAGGGTGTTTGGAGCGGCTATCCTGCTGACATCAACCCTCAACATGTTCATTCCTTCAGCTGCACGTGTACACTATGGTTGTGTCATGTTTGTGAGGATATTACAGGGCTTGGTGGAGGTAGGCAGTACATAATTAAGTGAATATCGTTTATCCCTTTATTTTAGACATATACAGATGTATTATATTGCAAGTATAGAACTAATAGAAGTATGCTAAAGCCTGCAAGAGGTTACTGAAGTCCCATTATTTGAAATAAATGTGAATATGTGGTCTTAAAATATGTGGTCTTAAACTCTGCCTCTATAATCGGAGCAAACAGAAAAACCACAAGCAGATAGACACAGAGAATGAATAATAAAGTATAAAAATCTATACAAAAGCCTGAGTGCCAGAGAGAGTGAGAGAGAGGGCGAGAGAGAGAGAGAGAGCAGTAACAGCTGTCCCTCTTTCACCAACCACAAGAAGGTCATCTAGCTTTACATCCTTTGTCCTGTAAGATAAAAATGACAACAGTAGGATGAGCTTGCTTTGTACATGAATGTACACTAGGGTTTTCAGTAACCGCAGCAGCTTGTGTTCTCTGTGTATCGAGCGATTAAAGCAAATTAAACACTGGCCAGGTAAAACTGCTGTCTTTGCTGGACCAAGCAATTTGTGTCCATCAGCAACTGATTGTCTGCAAATTAGTCACTGATGAAGATTTAATGAAACATTACGTAAAGCAGACAGTCTACTTGAATTTGCACAAGAAATCAATATATTAACAAAGTGGGAAGAGCCTGACCTACTGTTACAAAGAATGTAAATGACTTTGCAATCCATAATGATTTAATGATTCTTAATGGAACTGATCAAGTTTCAGGACAAAGTTTGCATGTTTTAGAATTTCATATTAAAAGTAGTCTGATATGCATCCATGACATCAACCCATCTTAATCCCTGGGCACAATGTAGTACTTTACTTTTACTTTACTTTGTCATATATTAGCATCACATAAAACAAAACATAGCATGAAGCAAAGAAAAGAGAGGCATAGGTCTAGGCTTGCAACACATATTCTCCTCAATTCCTGCCACAGCATCTCTTTTGGTTAAAATTAGTCATCACAAAGAACCATTCATTTTGTTTCATCAATCTTTTATAAAGTGTCAAATGAAGACTTGCTATTTTGACGTACTCTTGTAAAATGCATTACAATTTAAACGATTGGACTAGTGTACAAATTGTTTTTCTTTAATGCATGAGTATATGGGACAAGGTTGGGGTTGTTGTGCTGTGAGGTTTTTTACACCAAGTGTTGGAATATCATCTTACAATACTTCATTTTAAGAGAGATAAGTCCAGATTCAAAATAGTTTTTAATTAAGCTTTGATTAATCAAAAAAAGGAGTATTGCACTTAATTTGTAACTCTTACCGTGGACAGATAAACAACAGGATTGAGATCATTTACATTCATACCATTCCTAATCCAATAGATTAGCATAATTCTTCCATCTTGACATGATTAATTTGATTAATTACTGCTTAGCAAAACCATAAATGAGCTTTGTTACTGATACATCTTGTTTTGTTCAGCATTATTATTTACAAAATATTACACAATTTCTACATAAATAATATAAAAAATCCCAAGTTACTCCTGGATGGTCAATGATCAATCATTTTATTTATTTATTTATTTTTTCATTGAATTGAATTCAGGGAGTGACTTATCCAGCCTGCCATGGAATCTGGAGCAAGTGGGCTCCACCACTAGAGAGAAGTCGCCTGGCAACCACCTCTTTCTGTGGTAAATATGATTCTTTTATTTCATGTGCGTCATCACAGTAACTTACACAAGGCACTGAGACGGTTTCTGTGTAAACTAATTCTGTAGGTTCATACGCTGGAGCTGTAATAGCAATGCCTCTGGCTGGGATCCTTGTGCAGTATTCCGGCTGGTCCTCTGTCTTCTATATTTACGGTAATTCAATAAGACCACAGCAGGGGTTCAAGCAGATCACCAAATTAGACTACACGCTGTAAAATGTGCTGTATTGCATGGGGAAATATATATGGACACCTGAACATTACATTCATTTTCACTAGATTTTAGAACATGTCTTTAAGAATGGACTTAATTTCAGCCACATGTTCTGCTCATCTTTAGAGACTACATACCTAATTCGAAAGGGGCAAAAAAAGACAATTAATTAAGAGGGGGTGTCCACATACTTTTGAAGAAGAGTATACTGTATCTGACCTTCATCTGCCTTCTTTATTAGGGTGTTTTGGCATTGTTTGGTACATGTTTTGGATCCTGGTGTCTTATGAGAGCCCAGCAGAGCATCCCACTATTACAGAAGAAGAGAGACTTTACATAGAGGAGAGCATCGGAGAAGGATCAAATCTGCTTGGGGCAGCTGAGGTGATACTTCTGTTCCCTAAGTTAACATCAGTGTGTTCTCTAAAAGTGTCTACTCTGTCAGAACTTTAGCAATAACAGGCTAAAAATAACCGTGCGCTGCAGCCGGGTAATTCCCAAAGGAACGAAGAGCAATAGAACTGTGAATGCATTATTTGGCATTTTCATTATGTGTCACAGTAATATGCTAAACTGCTCCTGATAATATTTATTTAAAGAAAGCAATGACATTTAATGCATAATGTTGTGCATAACTTGGCAGAAATTTAAGACACCCTGGAGGAAGTTCTTCACTTCTATGCCTGTCTATGCAATCATTGTGGCCAACTTCTGCAGGAGCTGGACCTTCTACCTCCTGCTCATTAGCCAGCCTGCATACTTTGAGGAGGTTTTTGGTTTTGAGATCAGCAAAGTGAGTTGAATTCCTACCAATATTAACAGTAAAATGATAAGAAATTGCAATTCTTAGGCTTGGGAAAATGTTGTTGAATGGTAGTTACATAGATAAAATGTTTAACAAGAATAAGAACTCAAAACTGTTCTTGTATGTTGTTTCAAGATTGTCCATTGATATTAGACACACACACACACACACACACAAACACACACATTTATACATATTTATATATGTTTATATATATAAACATGCATGCAAAATGCTTATGCAAAAATTCTAACAAGCTTGTGATAAGTAATAGTTTTATTATAATCACATATTTTAGAAAGCAAAGTGTTTATTTTAAACAGAAGCAGAAGTTTTATTCTTACCTTACATTGCACTACCCCACACATCAAATGCAGCAAAGTTCCTCCTCTTTGACCTTAACTCCAAAGTAGCTTTATTGGCATGACAAAAATTGACATTTGCATTGCCAAGTCTTAATTCCATATTTAGGAAATAGACTTAAAATATAGTAAGCATGAGACTAATCAGGGTCTCTTTGTAAACACACTCCCGTAATGTCAGAGGGAGGAGTTACGAGTTTTGATGGACAGCTGTAGCAGTGGATGGAGAAACCTATTACAGTGATTGTGTGATTTTTTTTGTTTGTTTGTCATTTTGATATTCACTTTTACCAACAAACAGAGAATTAAACTCACAATCTACAGATGTAAATATATGCTAATTTGTTTGTGTTCAGGTTGGCATGGTGTCTGCTCTGCCTCATCTGGTCATGACCATCATAGTGCCAATAGGAGGCCAACTTGCTGACTTTCTGCGCAGCAAAAATATTCTGTCTACCACTACTGTCAGGAAGATTATGAACTGTGGAGGTAAGATTGCCTTCACTTATAAACATATGTATATGTTTTGTATTTTTCTACTGATTCACTGGTCCCTTTCTGGTTTTATTGTAGGCTTTGGGATGGAGGCTACACTTTTATTGGTAGTTGGTTTCTCCCACAGTAAAGGGGTAGCCATCTCATTTTTGGTACTAGCAGTGGGTTTCAGTGGATTTGCAATATCAGGCAAGCCAATCTTCAAACGTCTTTCTCTTTACTCTTAAATAGCATCTTGTTAATGACTGTTTTCTCTTTTTCTAAAGGTTTTAATGTAAATCACCTGGACATTGCACCCAGGTATGCCAGCATTCTGATGGGCATTTCTAATGGGGTTGGAACACTGTCCGGGATGGTCTGCCCTCTTATTGTGGGTGCCATGACAAAAAACAAGGTAAAAAAAAACACTGGCATGCTTTCTTAATTTAATTTTTGACTCAAGTGCAGATAATGTTATTATGCTATATACACACTGATCAGGCATAACATTATGGCCACCTTCCTAATACTGTGGCACTGTGTATTCTGACCATGTCCTATCAGAACCAGCATTCACTTCTTCAGCAATGTGAGCTACAGTAGGTTGTCTGTTGGATTAGACAAGGTGGTCAGCTTTCCTTCCCACATTTATCAATGACCCTTCCCACCCATGACCCTGTCTCCGGTTTACCACCATTCCTTCCTTGGAGCAATTTTGATACTGACCACTATATCACACCAACAGGTTTCGGGAAAAAAGATAAACATTATTATTCACTTCACCTGTCAGTAGCCAGAATGTTATGTCTGACCGGTGTATAATATAATTTAATACAATATTACCTATGCTGTAGCTTAAAGCTGTAAATGCCCCTTCTTTTATTAGACTCGAGAAGAATGGCAGAATGTGTTCCTGATCGCCTCCCTGGTCCATTACGGTGGTGTGATATTCTATGGCATATTTGCATCGGGTGAAAAGCAGCCATGGGCTGACCCAGAGGAGACCAGCGAGGAAAAGTGTGGTTTTATTGATGAAGATGAGCTTGCTGAAGAGACGGGTGACATCACACTCAGTCATGCTCCTTTTGGAGCTCAGGGAGCATTCGGGGCACCCCAGAAAACATATGGAGCCACTACTCAGGTGAATGGGGGATGGGCAGAAGGATGGGAGAAAAAAGAAGAGTATATTCAGGATGGAGCTGAGCAGGTCTATCCTCAGCACAGAAATGGTTACTCATAGAACAAATATGGCTGCTAGCATTTAGTGAAAAGGATGCATAGTTTAGTGTCTCATCTGAAAACATTTCTGCATACAATCAAAAAGTGGCGCAGACCAGAAAATGAAGCAGTAGGTAAATATAAAGCTATTATTATTATTATTTATAAGAACACTGTATAAACATAGCTAGAAATAGTATTTATGGACCAATAAAATGAAAATATTTATTACTTTCAAATGTATTTTAATTAAACATTCCATTGAGCCAGTACTTGAGAACAGCTTAACGCATACAGCAAATTAAAAATAAATATTTAAATATTTCATTTCTTTAAAAGTATAACAATGTTTTCATAGTCATGTGTACTGTAACCTATTGAATATTTTGTTAGCAATGAGCAAACATAGTAGATGATAAAAATAGATGACGGCACATCTAGTGCACATTCTTGACCCATGACCTTAGGTTTGTTGTAGTCTATTAGAGACATCTATATTTATAATACTGTAATACTGCAATCAGAGGTGTGGCATGTTGGTTTCATTTACTCTTATTAAGTTGAGTACAACAGTCTGCAGATGCAAATTTTAAAAGGAAAGAAAAAAAATTAAGACCAGTTGCAACTGATTTACATCAACAAAAATAAATTGAAATGGGGATGAATTAACAATATTTCTCAAAAAATGTTTCTCAAAAAAAAACACCAAAAAATGAGTTAGGTTCAACCATCTTCAGGCATGATTTTTACTTTAGAAACTAGTACTACTATTAAAAATTCTAATTTTGTGGCTATACTAGCTGCAGGCCCTCTGTTGCTCTTTACACTCATTACACCACTAGTTAGCCGATTAGCCTAATAAGACCTCCTCTAATCAGTTGTTGTTTGGTGGTGAATCATTCCCAATGCTACAGTTACAGTATTGTACATTAATAAGTGTAACAGATGCAGCAGTGTTGTTACACATCAGTACTAATGCTAGGATGAGAATGGTACTCCAACCAAACTATAAGACCAAAAGTGTTCTGTGATCCAGAATGTTTAAAGATAAAAGACTGGAGAAAGATTAAAATGAATGAGAAAAGTCAATATGTGACATATTTAGGAGCACACTTACAATTACGAGTCTTGTATGCACCGTGGTAAGATATTTTGCACACTGCTGCACCTGACACACTGATATCAAAATAGCACCCCGTGTCATTAAAATGCAGCCATTTCAGTGTTGAAAATGATCCACCATCTGAACATTATCTGTAACAAAGTAAATTAAAGTTCTAGGGAACGGGTATTTATTCAAACCTTTGCACACACCTGTAAAATATTTATATATGTAGCAATATGTTACATAGAATAATGTGAATTGAGAATGCCACAGAATAGATAAAAAAATAATATTGTCATTTAAAATTTTGGTGTTGTAGTACACATAATTTAAAGTCAGCTTAATTTTGCAATATAATATTAAAATTAACGTTAGCCTGGGGGTAGAGAGAATTGGATCATGTGCCATTTTAACAAAAGCACTTTTGTTAGGAAACATTAGGTTGCCTAGGTATGTTATGCAAAATTAAGATACTTTTGTTTTCACAGTGTGTCAGTGTAAACAAATGTGATCTTGTTTAATATTGTATTAATATTATTCTTAAATTTATCAAATAAATTAATTACACGTGTAATAGCACAAGTCATAAAATCACATGTCTAACAATCAACTCAAAGAATCATGAAAGGTTAATTATTGAAAAAAGATGAAAAAAGAAAAGTAGTTGCCCCATTCTTATTGCCTCTGTTAATGTGTGAGAAATCATTTACAGACTAATAAAAATATAGCACAATTTTATACAACACTACTGTATATGTACACATTTAGTGTTATGCTTTATGTTTTAAACATTATGTTGTAAAATTGCAGAGGCACTAAGAAAGGAGGCTGGTTAATTTTCACCCCACTGTATATCAAGTGGAAAGAATCGTGAACATTGATGTGCATGTGTTATCTACTGGACAATAAAGCACTCCATTGTACTTCTTGTTTATAAATGTAAACCAATGTGTGGTTTAAGTCATGTATTGAATTGCTATTACAATCCAGACTTTACATAATGAAGAGCCTGTTCTTAAAAACAACTCAGCCAATTACAAACAAGTTATCTGTCAATTTCTCAAGTGCTTTTAAAGCACTGACAAGTATTTCTTCAATAAGTGATTTAATCGTCTGTGTTTAGAATTTTCTGCTGTTTCTGTGAGACTATTGTGAAGTTGGGTTGGTGATGTTTGCTAATTGTTCTTCAGAGGCCATATTTTTTCATAGACAGCATCATATCAGGGAGCTGTCCATTTATGAAGTATATTTAGATGTCAGACAGTGCATGCTATATGTTGTCTCACATGAATGTCTGGAAAACACCAAAGTTGGTGTGATATGTTCGCTAAACATTCGATACAGTTGAGCTTTTGGTCTAATATGTTTACTAGATATGCTTCCCAGCTCTAAAATCACTTTTCAAAAGCTTAAATGATTAATGAGAAACTCAAAATGGTGCATTGCAATAAATTAATTGTACTCGTAACCATTGTAGTACATTCACAGTTGTGATTCTGACTCGTGTTGTGTTCTCAGAGTGATGTGATTGAGTTAAACGTCACGTGGAAATGTAAATGAATGGCTTGAATTAGGTTTCCTACTTTTTAAAGGAGAAATACTGTACATTTCTGTGACATTTTCTAAGAAGCTGTTGCAGTTTTTGGAAAAATGAGCCATGGTTTTATCCTTCTGTAGGCTTAATAGCACAATGAAATAAATAGTAAAAGCTCTATATACATATAAGGGTTTTATTAAAACAATAACTATATATTATCATTAAGCAAATACCAAAATCGTGTGTAAATATAGACATAACAATATTTACAAAACACTTAATGGTTGCTTACTTAGTAATGAAAGGTGAATATAATGATATTTTATTGTTGTGTGAGTTTTGATTGAAATGTGTTACTGTAATGTATAAATATGGCTAACATTTTGTATAAAAATAACCAAAACATTTCACTCATGTTATTTATTTCCGAGGACCAAATGTTCATCGTTGTAACTGTTTCGCATGTATTATTCATTAAAATTGAACAGTTTTAATTTGAAAATCCGGCAGTGTTTGTAATGTTTGAATGTCATAAGGATTTCATGCTGTGGGTATGCTTGATTTTTTTGTGGGTGTGCATAGCATACTCGTTAGAGTGCTCCTCATCCTTTTGCTAAATGCTTTGTCTATTGTAACACTTTATAGACAGTCATACTGGGATTATCGACCCCTGTTTCACACCAAAAAACAAATTCATGTCAGAAAATTAGATTTAAACAATTCAACAATCAATATCCCTTGGCACCTTTAAGCAGAAGGAGTTACACAAGAAAGTAGTCTCCAGCATGATACAACATATCCAAAGCAAAATCCTTTTTTGTGAACGTATGATGCTGTTCATTAGTGGGTTTTAGTCCTGGAGTTTGCTAAGTGTGAGACTTCGTTTACTGTAAAAAGACAGACTTGACCTTAACGTTAAAAAAACATGATGTTTATCAGACACAATAATGAAAATCAATTTCAATGACAATAATAATGCAGTATAAAGATTCTGGCCTACTAATAACAATGTTGCTGATTCAAGCCTCACCACCCCCAGTCAGGCTCCTAACCGTCAGTTGCTTCAATTAAATAATAATCATAATTGTATAAAATAATCTGCTAAATGCAGTAAATTTTAAACAAAAATCTGGTTCCCCATACCAAGGAGCTCATAGTAGATTTCTATTGTCATTTGCTAATCGTTCAGTAGGACAACATTTAAATCTATACCAAATAGGTTAATGTCCACAATGTTTGTCATCACAGTCTAAACCTTACACATTTGACTGTCTTGTATACCCGTCACATGGTGCCATCAGGGATGTTTTTTACAGAGAAGGTTTGGCAGTTTTCTTGTTTTTTGGCACTATTGTTTGGTGGGTTTCTCCCTGTTTGTATCTCTGGCACATATTTGTTTGGCTGTAAGTTACAGTTTGATTAAGTGCTTACCTTACCTACATTTAAGTTTTCAGGTTTTTTTCACCAGCTAATGTTAGTCTTTTTTCTGTTTTTTTATTTAATCTGTTTTCATAAGGCTTGTTCAGAAGTCTTGAGGGCTGTCATGTGCATCCTTCAAGACATTTATAGGATTCCAATTCTTTACGAGCTGTACAATAAATTAGAGTAAGAGAAGGGGGGTTACTACATGCTTGGAGGAGTGCACCTCTCAGTCACTTTCAATGACATGACCTCAGAAACCTAGGATTTGCTGGTTTAGCAAGATTGATAGGACAGACAAAATTGCTGTTTCTGTCACCAAGACAGCAGTTTCCTGCTCCAATCCTTAAACAGATGTAGCACAGTCTGACAATTGAACTTGTAAGGTAAGGGCTGTATGGTGAATGCTAATTTGATTCTCACTTGAGAGCAAAGGTTATATCACCACAGCCAATTAATACCACAATTAGGATTTTACCTTTGGACTATCAAACTGCATTATTATATGCTCTGTAATATATTTACGAGTAGCTGGTAAACACATTATATATCCATGTACAAATGTACTACAATATTTGAAAGATAACATGTCTTTTAACTAAAAGTTTTTACACTATTTTAATAGAATAAATGTATTTTAACAAAGACTGAAAAAGAATATTAAAAATGTAGATGTAAAAAACTAAAAAGAGAAGTAGCAAAATAAACAACAAATATATAACAAACATACTAACTAACCTGTCAATTTTCAGTGATAAACAGTTTGTTGTTTGAATTATATTGAGCAGACCTGCAGTTACTGGCAAGCCTACAAGGCAATCTGACACACAGTAATGACCTGGGCTGCCTTTCACTTGTGCGTGTGTTGATGTGACAGCACACACAATTTTGTCACCAGCCAACCTGAACATGTTTTCACACAGCTAACCAACCCCACCAGTCACGCTAATTGCCCTGGTGATATATTCCCCCAGCTGATGTTGCCACTGGGTGATCTTTTACAATCAACTGCTTCGGAGCTATTTTCTCCAGCAATACAGTAGGGCTAAGAACACAGACTGTTTATGTTGAGGCTGCCTTAATGATCTATTAAACAGGATGTTTCATTGTTTGGTTCCATTGTTCATGTGTGTGTGTGTGTGTGTGTGTGTGTGTGTGTATGTGTGTGTGTGTGTGTGTGTGTAGTGGAACAGACGAGTTTGTGCTTGGCTTTGGGGACAGGTGTTATGGGGTTTGCACGGATCTCTAGGGGACTGTGTGTATAATCAAGACCCAGAATGACTATTTAATGACGAGATCTCAGCAGGGATCAGTATTGCTTTAACATGATTATAATTCTGAATAAACCACCCCTTTAATGAATCAAGCCAGTCCTACACCCAGAAATGTACTCTTTATTATGAATAGCACAAAAGCCTCAGAACTGTTAAAGAATTGGAACGTTTTATAGCTACATGTTTCTTTATATTACATTTAAGCAGTAAAAAAGAAAATATGATATTTAATTCCATTTAAACCAGGGTGTTGAATGGAATGTGTCATTTGGTTTGTACATGATGAGTGCTTAGTCAGTAGGTGACACATTTTGCCTGATTTAGTGTTTAAAGAAGACATATAATATTTTTTAAATAGGTTAGAATATGTCTATGGGCTATACAAAATATCTTCATTAAGTTCTTTGCACAAAATAACTCTCACATTAAAATATTTACCAGCTTTATTCTTGCTTCTTGTATCACTCACTTTCTGAATGAGTCGTTTAAGTGCTCGGTCACTTTTAGCTAATAAGCTGTTACTGGCCATGCCCCACCCACCCCAAATTTACAGAGACAAAGTTTGTGCACCAAGCTTTGTTAATATAAAAGCACGTTTCAGCATACACGGCTGCTGGTGGGGGAGCTCATTGTCGGTTTACATCATAAAATTTGTCAGTTTATTTATACATAAATTCTGCCTCCGTTCTTTTTCAAGATAATGGCCTGTGATCCTATTGTTCCAAGTAGGTGATACTATGAGTGTGTTTTATTTACACAATGAACAATGGACATGGTCCAACAATGTCCAACAATGGACACCAAGCAATTACCAAAAAATAGGTTGCAGTTTGTTTTTTGACTTCACTCGCAAAATCCGTGATGGAACTGAAGCTCCCAGTGAAGTGACGGTGTATATCTCAAAGTAGCTGTCAATCAAAATGGGATTCAGACTTTTGACTGATCCCCCAATCATCTTGCAGAAGCTCTTTGTCCAAACCCGCCCAAAGCTCCATTCACCCTCAGAGATACACAGCGTCCGGGGGCAAGACAAAATCATTATATTTATCCAATGACCAGGGAGTTTGGAAGCAATGAAGACAACAAATGTTGCAGTCCTGTTGAAGTGAATAGACGCTTGGCTTCTATGGGCAAATGCATTGATGCTACGGGAATGTATGAGAAGTTAACCAAATTGAGTCAGTCTATTATTGATAGGTAGCTTATTCTGAACGAACTCGTGTTCTAACGTGTTTGTAGCCAATTAACTGTTAACACAACTACATATTTGTGACCATTTAATTATTTACATTTTAGGGGAAGCTGAGTTTCCTTTGCAGTCGCCACTGGATTCCTGACATCAAAATCTTTCAACTGAAAACAGATTTGTTTGCTTTTTTTCACACTTGGAGGGTTTAAAGTAGCAGCATAGACCCAAGTGAGAATACAAAATCAGGCAAAAAGGGAGTTTTGCATAATATGTCCCCTTAAAGGCATGGGTGCCCACACTGTTGTGGCTTGAGATCTTTTTTTAGTTTCCTCTTCAAAAACAGAAAATATGCAACCATTGGCAATACTTCATTTTAAAAAAGATTCTAGATTAGCAGTGCTTTAGGTGGACTAAGGCATAGTTTTTATTAAAAATCCTGCACAATAAAAAAAACATTAATCACATTTCCTGTCAATCATGCTTACCTGTTTGAATGTGTGATTAATCCACGTACCCTAGGTGATCGACCAGTAGATGTATTGACATCTTGGGCACCCCTGGTTTAAGGTATTTTACTGCCTTGTTTTCACTGTTCCCAGAGCAGATGTTAATTAATTATAAAAAGTGTGTTAAATATACTAAATTTTTAATATCAAGCATTCTACAGACCATTATTTTTCTTCTTCTTCTTGTTACTATTATTATTATTATTATTATTAGTAGTAGTAGTAGTAGTAGTAGTAGTTGTATCTAATATGTCTATATCATATTGAATGCAAAGTTACAATACTGCATCACTGACAAACTGATCGAATGCTGAATATAGGCTGTAGGCACATATATTGAGGCTCGATCTACATCAGTTGTGGTTTATCACATTTTCCAGACTGAGACATTAATTTTAGCAAAGCTAATGAGATTGTGTTTAAAGATGGTCTGGTAACTTACAGATAAATGGGAGTGTTGCAGGTCTATTTCATAATGGAGATATTAATTTATTCATATATATTTATCATAAGATAACTGAGCTGTAAAGAAACAGTTGTAAAGTCTGGATGACACATTGCATCGATATACTGCTGCAATGTGAATATTAATAAAGTTTTGTTTTAAGTTATGCAGATATTTTATGACCCTTTTCTGCCAAAACCAAAATGAATAAAAAAAATTGATAATTCTCACAGTTCTGAGCCACTTTGCAGTAAACAAGCTCTGAAAATGAACATTTGGTGTGTGAATGATCACTCCAATGTGCTGCAGTCTCTTTATTGTTCCAAGTTAAACACTCTCTCTCAGTATGCAGTAGAACAGAAATATGAGCTATCAAATTTCATTCATTTTAGCAGGTTATGCTACTTCAGTGATGGTTTGGTGATTCGTCAGGGATGTTTCCTACCTTTGTCCAAGTGAATTTGACCCTCCGACCTTAAGGTTGTTAAACAGAGGAATGAATTAAAGAACTTACATATGTTTGGACATGCAATGAGGCACCTACATGATAGTTTTGAGGGCAATGTTATGA
>JAYDZG010000001.1:12433628-12444203 GCA_034509265.1 Microcambeva bendego | reverse complement strand
CATTAGCGAGAAATAAAGTACAAAAATCAAATAATAATAATAATATTAATAATAATAATAATAACAATAATTATAAATATACTTATAATTATAATAATTATAATTATAATAACAGACCCATTCAATGTTTATCTTTTATTTTTCAAATTGGATGTATCCCCTCACTAATCCACTGACGATAAGTTGGTGGGGAAGCATCTTTCCAAATAGGATCAGTCTCCTAACAAGAACTGAACAAAACGATAAAATATTTACCTCCCCTCTACTAAGAGAGGCGTCCTCTGGTTAGACGTCAAACAATGCAAAAATATAGATGGCACTCCTACTTGTCCAAATATTGTGGAAAATGTGTCAAGAAAAAAAGATTTGACAGTAGTCGTGAAATCTTTGGCATGTCCAACACATGAGTATAAGGATGGCCAGGGACTGCTTACATCTATCACATGTGGGGTGTAGTTGCCTCTTAATCTTACTGAGTGTAACATTTGACCAAGGTAGACAGTGTACAACTTTGAACGGATTAACAACATGTCTTAAACATAAGATAATATCTTCCTTTGTATTTTTTTCCAAACAACTTCTGAGATTTATCTAGGTCTACTTCCCACTTGCTAGAATTTCTAGGCTGGACAAATGATTTGTAATAAGTTTTTCATAAACTACACTTATAGACCACTTGGAAGTTTTTACTCAAAAATCGAATTTAGAAGTGGGGGACATATTGGGAAACAATCCAGATTTGAAGCCACAAAGCATAAAAAAGTTTATTATTTTAATAATACATTTTGATTTCTGTTTTAGTTTGTGTTGGGGGTTTCCAAAAAAAAATCTTTTGGCTGATTCCATAGAATATCATGATCAGCATTATTGATTTGGCATTGTATTTATGAAGAAGGCCCTTTCTGACACAACCCACCCTATTTATCTAGATTTGGATGGGAACCAATGCACTGGTTTATGTACATACAGGACACGTCTGGGGATTGAACCCAGAAGCATCTTGCTGTTAGGTGACAATGCTACCCACTGAGCCATCGTTCCACCTCTGAGGGTTTACAATTATAAATGTAATTTTGAACATTTT
This sequence comes from Microcambeva bendego, assembly GCA_034509265.1. Taxonomy (NCBI): domain Eukaryota; kingdom Metazoa; phylum Chordata; class Actinopteri; order Siluriformes; family Trichomycteridae; genus Microcambeva; species Microcambeva bendego. The sequence continues at coordinate 12,443,119 of JAYDZG010000001.1, read as the reverse complement.
TACTAGTCAAGTTGTGACCTCAGATGTCTTTTCAACAAATTGTAATAATCTATCCAATTTGCTGATCATTTTAATACTAGCTGTGAGGTACCACCATCACTCACACTTTATACTAAACCCTAAACTGTTCTGAATCTAGCATCAGGTCTGGACCTTAGTGTTCCAACAAATACTATTTTCTCTAAGATCATGTGCAGGGCTAGGAAGCAAAAGCACTTGTAGAAAGTGTACTATAGCAAAGTCCACCACAGGAAACAGACAAGGCAGAGCTATATTGACATTGTTTTGTCTGGGTGGTCATTATGTTTTGGCTTATCTTCTGAACAGTAAGTAAATTACACAAAAGCTGCACAATGTGTGTAAATCAGGGCTCTTTAGTACTGGGCCTCCTTTTCTATTGTGTGAATTATTTCATGATTGAGCTTGTCCCTGCACTCAAAGCCTATTAAGCCAGTGACTGCAGAGCCTTAGGGCTTTTTACACATGGACCCTTATGACCTATCTCCATCCTGTTTAGCACCTCATGAATGTTTTATATCATTACACAACCCCAGGGCAAAATAAAATATTTTCTGTATTGAGGTATAGGATATGTGTTCCTTTTCCCCTTCAAATTGTTTTTGTTCACCATGCTTCCCTCCAGCCCTCATTTTGGATAAGATGTTGGTGTATTATGTGTTTTGCTGGGCCAGCTCTTTATTTTAAAGTGGCAGCTACATTGGAGGGTAAAAACAACAACTAGTATATTTTGCCCTTTATAAAAGTTTAATTAGGTCTATCAGTGGCTGTTTGCACTAGCACATGGGTGCAATTTATACAGTCAGTGGCTTTTTTCTGACAGAGACAGAATTATTTTGTATTTTATATAATATACATTATTTAATAATGGTGTTTACTAAATGTATGAATATAAAGACCCACACAGGTTCTGATTTGAAGAATGACACAATATATTTTGAGTGCATTTGAGTAAACTAGTAATCTGCTAGTAATTTTTCCACAAGCTTTATTCATTTTGACACCTTCAATGGTGACAGGCTAGCATGATTGAAAGCTGTGCCACCTGAAAATATATTGGACTTGTGGCTAATACAAGATCTAGAAGGTGTGCAGCATTCAGGTTTAAGAGTAATGTAAAATTTGATATGAACCATTGCATGTCTGTGCAAAAAAAAAGCCTTATGGTGCACAATTAACTCTGTCTCGGCAACTTTAGCTTAAATTAATAAAGTCTGTTTGTTGTTTTGCTAGTAGTTGCTAGAAGTTCTTTTGAAATATTTGGATTTTATTGGCGGATTTTATTGGTGGTTAATCATTACACATGATTCATAAGTTCACACATTTATATCAACCAGTCATGGACAATTTTGTTTCTCAAGTTCATCTCACTTGTACGTCTTTGGATTGTGGTTGGAAAACATACGTATACGGGAAGACCATGCAAACTCCACACAAAAAGGACCTAAATCTCCTCACCTGGGCATCGAACCCAGGGCCTTCTTACCTCACTTAGCCACTGTGCTATTACTAACCGAACTTGGATGACTATTGTTAGCTGTGTAGCGATGCTAATACCTTAAACAATGTTTACATGGGCCTGTGTAATTGTATTGGTTTTATGCAGTGAACATGCAATAAATTTGCACTCAAGTGTTATTATTTGCTGACTTATAACGCTCATGATTATAAAACTAAGACTGCTAGGAGTATTGCACTTTACATGACCGGTAAAGGAAAATGTCTGAAATCGTTTGGCATTGTAACGCAGTATTGACAATGTCCTGCACAGCTCTACAGCGACATCGTCTGGGGTCTGGTGACACTTGTATATGTGTCGATGACAATTTGTGCTTGTCATTCATAAATCTTTCCATTATCGTATTATTAAGGGATCAAGGCAGCTCGGCTTCTTACCAACCAGTAATTGTAACATCTAGGCTTTCCTTTTATTCACACCATGGTTTATTGGATTTTAAGTGAGATTGCCATGACACCCAGCGTTGGAAACGTGCCTGGAGGAACCAGCTGGTGACAGAAAGCACACATTGGGGTGTGATGCAGCATAGTGAAGGTGATGAGGGGAAAATAAAATGAATTTAGTTACTGACTGTCTGGGTGAACAATGGAAGGAGAATGGTTTTGCAGTGTTCCAGATTTTATTAAACCACCTACAGCCATGGAGAAAAAAATAAGAGACTGCTTAAAAATTATATTTTAGTTGTACAGGTTATGGGAATGTGTTTGACCCAAATGAGCATTGGTGTTTTATTATATTCTAATTCTAGTTTAAAACAACACTGCTCATTTGGCCAAAAAACACTGGCCAACACATAAGCTGTAAGAATATAGAAATATTCATTTTTAAGTGGTCTCTTTTTTCCGTGGCTGTATAATAAGATAATTCACTAACGTTATGATCCAGTTTTAAATATGTGGTGTGACAGGCTTCAATGATCTCAACATCATTTAATATATTAAACATTTAAAATAGTTTGAACGATAGAGAGTATTTGATTGATTTTTTTCTGCAGATGCTGCATAATAAACATGTGATGGTTCGAGTCGGTGGGGGCTGGGAGACCTTCGAAAGTTACCTGCTAAAACACGACCCCTGCCGTATGCTTCAGATTTCTCGAGTGGAGGGCAAAATGTCACCCATCTCCCTCAAGTCACCTACCATAAATGATATTTCACCTGATAGCTACCTGGTGGTAGCAGCTCACTACAGAAGCAAGAAGTGAGACACGGTGAATACAAGAGACTGTCCTGTAAAGCAGTTATTCTCTTGCATGAGCTTTTCTAAGAATATGGCATGTATCCATGACAGGATTTAACTTTTGGCAACTAGTTATTCAAAGTGTAAGACATTATCTGGACTTGCAATTAAAATGTATTTAGCATTCCTTCCTTTGTTTGCTTTTGCAGAGATTTTGCTTGTTTAATGAAAATACAAATTCAGCAGTGCTGAAAGAGGTTAACTAATGGGGAACTGGAAACAAACTATGCATGGTTTTTCACGTTTTAGAAAACAATGCAATAATTTAATAAGTATGCAGTCAGTTCTAATGTGATTAAAATTGATATGTGTAGTGAAGGTGATTTTGTATGTTATTTCTGTCCAAATACTCATTATGTCTGTTTAACTATGACTCACACTTGACAGATGTATAAACTTGAAGCTTTTACATAATGAATAATGTCATAACTTTTTTAATGTATATATTTTGGATTTTATATCATTTCAGTACTATGCAAACTGATCTTTGTAATTTGCTATAACAAGACATTTGATCACTTTAGATTTTGATTCTCATCATACATAAAGAATAACTGACTACAGTTTATGCAATGACAATGAAATATGAGGTGAGCCAATTTTAATATTCAATGATATGCGTGTTGTTTTTTTCTGCAGTGTTTTATTAATTTTCTTGAATAAAAAAAATAATTCAGGCCATTTGTTTGTCATTTGCATGTACCTTAAGGTGTTACTTTGTGGTGATATTGTTGGCTTGTGCGATTACAATGTGCATGAGTGATAACAGGTCTTACCCTTTTTCATGGCTGAGTCTCCTCAAAGCTGAAAGTGCTTGCTGGTAGTAAAAGCTTGCTTAAGGTCATTTCAAAATAAATAAATGACATAAAAGTTTTGATGAACACAAATTCATTATTTGTTTAATCTTATTTTAGTTACCATCACTAAAATAAATAAAATAAGTCAGACTTTCTGTAGCACAATGTTTATTAACATAAATAGGAAAATCAATAAAGAAATTAATATTTCTTATTAGTCCATCAAAATTCCACTTCATTTTTAGAAATTTACAAATCATATTGCACAATAATCGTTCAACTAAAGCACACCAAAAGATTATTTAATAAAATACTGAGGCATACAAAATATGCCAAACAATTTACTTCAATTCGTTACAAAAAACGTGATAAGCGTGATCTGTGTATCAGACATTCATTTGGAACAAGTGCCACAACTTTATAAAGCTGAAGAAATAGGAACGGTCATTTAAATAGCACCTGGTGTGTAAGAGCACTGCACTTGAGCATTGTATAACTGTAAAGCTGTAGTGGCTGTAATATATAGGTATTATGTCTTAGCTGTAATTTGTACAGACAACATATTTGTACATCACTGTGTTAGCTCAGAATACCACTGGAGTAAAGATGACAGGTACTGCTCAGAGCTTTATGAGAAAGCGCTTGGCAAAAGGTCTAATCAAAAAACGTTTAGCTTTAAGAAAAGATAACACAAGTGATGTGAAGAAACCTTTTTCAGTGAACCAGTCTGCTCATTGAGGCTGAGCTGTAATGTTGGCAGTTGTTACCAGTTTCTCTTCATTCTGTTTTAGCCAACCTGCCACTGGAGTGAAAGAAAACATGTATTTGGTTTTTCAACGTATCAATCAAAATGCAAAATGTTAAAGTTGTACAGACAAGGTGATTTACCCTAAGCCCGCCACCTCCAGAGGCTGATGTGTTCATGGCTTGCTTTTCCATCTCCTCTTGTTTCTTCTTTTTCCTTTCCACTTCTTCTGGGTTTTTAACACCTCGGTGTGAGTTCTAAAATCGCAGAAACATTTGAAATGTAATTGCAGGAGACACAGAAACAACAAGTCGGTATGCTCTTGCGAAGACACTTATTCCAAAACCATGGAACGGTTTTGGAGTTGATCCACTTTTGCTGCTGTAAAATAATTTACATTTCTGGTGGGTATTTCCTTTTATTACTTTAATTTACTGAGGTTGGCAGTGTTGTTGGTTGATGTCACAGTGATCCAATTAATTTTCCAGACCTAATTTAATTTTTCACACCATGTAATTCCGACCTTACAATCTGATTGGTTGAGAAGCTTTTTTTTTTTCACACAAACTGTATCACTCCGCTGAAGCCGAATGTGTGACATGTTGCCACAGTAATGGCAAAGTTTATGCACACAAACCGGTAGTTGGTTTGTTCTTATACAAAATGAGAAATAAATGAAATGTATGACTTTCAAATAACATTTCACCTGCAGCCCGTTTGGCCAGACTCTGGAACTGGACTTGTTGTGGTACTAGGTTTTGGCCAAAGTTATTGTCAATAATAAAGCATATCCAGTATGCAGTTCCGGGCTTCTTTGGTTTATTTTGGAAAATACTGTTGTTTAAAAGCAATAGAACACTCAAGGTCTTGTTTTATCGCGAATAAAATCCTGGTGTGATGATCTAACACACTCCCTCTCATGTTCTATTGCTTCATTATACACCTTGTTATGTATATAGGAGCATAGGAGGATACAAAGATTGGAACCAGACCATTTTTTATGATACAACCGCATCATCTGGTTTTGAAGGCAAGATCTGTATTGAGCTCCGTCCATAAACAGAAGTGACACAATGAAAAGTAGATCATTAATCCTTCATCAAGTTATTTGAAACAAGATATTTTTATCACAACATTTTGCGTACTGTTAATACAATGTAATTGTTTTAAAAATCATCAGTTAACCAGTAGAGTACAGTGCTTGCTAAAACCATGCTAAAATGTGGAACAGAATGGATGAAGAAAGTGAATATTAGTTTTGAGTGCAAGAAAGATTTTAAAAGCGAGTGAAAATGCAATTGTTATACTAATGCTTTATAAAACAACAGTCGATAAGTCAGTCTTGTACATTCTCCTGCACCAATTGAATCAGCCACTGAAACTGAGAGAAAGTGAAGTGTAAAAAAAAGACAGTCCTGTACTTACCGTACTGCCCTAGCAGCCTGATAGTGTGCTGATGAAAATTTCTGAAGGGTTCAAAATGTATATGTAAATGTATATGAGGACCAAACAAAAATGACTTTCTTAAACTGTCTAAGAAACCAATCACTGACCTCACTTGCAATCCATGCAAGCATAAAAAGAGATGCAGTTTGGGCACTTAGCAGTTATGAGACATAATTGAATGGAACTAGTATAAGAAAGACTGAATGTGACAGTAGCCAGCATGTACAGAAAAAGCAGAAACAGCTAGGAAGCTAAACAACACAAACACTAAAATACTAACAATTGATTTATTTGACAGCAAGCGAGGCAAACCAGACAGTTCTGATCTTTCGATATTCTCTCTGCTGTTTACAGCTAAAGACATGTCAATCTTAATTTTGCCTCAGGCATCAGACTTATCTTATTATTTAATATCAGCCAATAGCTCATATCTCACAGTATTCATGATTCTGTGGCTGGGTTGAACAAAGTTATTGTCATTCATGAAACGCAAGCAGAATGAATTTGTGAGTAAATCCTTCATAAAATGCTTTTTACATAAATCCCAGTACTCATCAAAGTTTTTGTAATCTCAAAAAATTCTTAAGTAATGAACAAAATGTACACCTGCCCTCGCCCATGTGTAAAGTGTGCATTAAGTCCGAACAACACCTGAAAGAACAACCAGAAATGTCATTTGACATGACTGCACTGTAATTCTAGAATTAATTAAATAATTAAATAGTAAACAATGCATTTCAAAATTCAATCTAACACAATTGCACCCAACAAGCATGGTTTCCTAGTTCAACCTGTCAGAGAAACTTCCACCAGTCTGTACTGAGCAATTTTAGATGTATTAGTAAATACCTGTGGCCAATTAATTTCTTATTTATTGTTGATTATTTTACTATGAAATAACTTGTCTGATCTTGCGCTGCTGCTTGATTTAGCAGAAAGAGTTCTGCACAGAGAACTGAGCTGAGTGATGTCTGGCTGGTTTGTCATTTTCATCTGCCGGCATTTCTACAACATTTTAAAGCCAGCTTTGAAAGGGGAGTCTAACAGAGGACACTGCATTTACAGCACTATAAAATAAAACGTGTTGATTTGAATGAAAATCAAATTCATCATTATAATTGTTTTTTCAGCGATTTTTGAAGTTATCTGCTGTTGTTTCTGTCTGCTTCCTAATATGGTGGTTATTTGTCATTCATGGGCGTGGAGTATGATAACTATATGCTCATTGTAATTTAACATGCAGTCACATCCAAATTGGGACATTTCTTTGTTCAAATGAAGGTAAACAGTATTCCAGCTCAATGTCAACCGGTATACGCTTAATCCGGTTAATCCATCCCCATTTAATCTAATCACATTTAAATCTGATCCCACCGCTGAAGTGAATCGTCTTGACTGCCTGTGGAATATGTGTACAATATATCCATTACCTCTTTCTGTCTCTTCTCTGCTGCTTCTGCCAGCTGTCGTCTTCTTGTATCCTGCAAAAATACATAATGGAGTATGAACACTAAAATCTATTGTAGTCTTCAGTGTGTTAGGGTAAAGGCCAAATTATGCAATTGTTTGTTCATAGAATGGTCACATTAAAATGGATTTTCTGTGTGACCATTTGGGTCTTTCTTGCTTCCCTGTCCCTTCCTACCCAAACACCCTATTTACTTGATTAAATAACATTAACTCCATTTTAACTTGGGAACACTCGAGGCTTGAGTCCTTGACACATCCTTGTACCTCATGGTATGTTTTTTTCTCAAAACGTTTGTACAAAGTCAGGATATAACATTTACCGGTGTAGCTAATTAACAGATGTGTTGCATGCAAAATCTACAAATGTTAAGATTTTTATAATGTTTAATTGAAGAAGTAGACCTAACTGCTGCCATCACTAAATGCTTGGTTGCTACATAACGTTACAGCGTATTACAACACTTAAAATCTTATTGTTTTGACTAGTAAACTACATTAGATAAATGTCAAAAACGTAGCTTGTCGGTGAACTCGATAAAAAAGACAATTTAAGCTATATTGTTAAAATACATCATTTTGTATGTGGATGTATACACTACCCAAAATATCAAGTACCAAAAGCTGCCACTCCTCTAACAGCACGTTCCTAGTTACCTTTGAACCGGATAGACTGATAAGCGTTAGATTGCCAGAAGCTAGATATAAAGAAAACAAACAAAGAAAAATAAATAATAATAAAAAAAAACATTAGATACTTACAGGATCAGGAGTTTCTATCACATCGTCTGCTGCTCCACCTGCTCCACCCAGGCATGACAGACACATCCCCATACTGAACACAGCACCCCAGCAACAAACTTATAACCACCCAACACTGAAATCACTCAGCGTACTAACCTCCACTGCTCCCAACCACTACAACACATGCTACATAAAGCAGAAAAAGCAAAGAACTGCTTTTGTATGACACCGCTAACAGATCCCACTGGGAGTCGAGGACACGAATCCTTAGAAATGTAAACACTAACTGGTGCTAACTGCTAACACTAATGCTAACACACTTCTTCTAACCACAAAAGTTTTACTCTACATCAAACCTCGATTTATACGATCGGACATCTGGACGGTATAAAAACATTTATATATGTTGTAATAAAACGATAACAGATCTTCGGTTATCTGTTTCAGCTGTTCAACTACAAAATCGTGAGTTGACAGGGTGATAACGTTGATAGTCCCGTTATGGATGTCTGAAATAACCCAGCTGCTTTTCAGTGTTACCCAGCACCGCCACCTAGCGACAAGGATGAGCAATTCTTTCATTCATCCTCGGTAACAGTTCAGGGTCGCTGTGGATCCGGAATAGATTTTGAACAAATACATCAAAAAAAGGTGTAATGACAAAATAGTAGATTTGATTTGTATTTCTTTTTCACGAAAGAAACGAAAAATCTTTTTAAAGAAATAATCCCATAGCCCATCATTACCCCATTTATTATTTTTTTTAAGTATAGGAGATGAAATGACAAGCATCTTATTTGTATTTATTATCAGTTCAGTTCATTGTCTTTAACCCTTTATTCTAATTAGTGTCGGGGAGGGGTGCTGGAGCCTATCCCAGCTCTTCAACAAGCACAAGGCACATGGTAACACCCTGGAAGGGGCGCCAGTCCATCGCAGGTACCTACAGGACAATTCAGTGTGTCCAATTAACCTGGTAGAAAGTCTTTGGACTGTGGGAAGAAACCGGACTACCCGGAGGTAACGCATGTGGATACGAGGAGAACATGCAAACTCCTCACAGAAAGGACCTTGATCACCCAACCTGGGGATCGAACCTAAGACCTTCTCATTGTGAGGTGACAGTGTATTTATTATTATTATTATTATTATTATTATTATTATTATTATTATTATTATTATTATTATCATATTATTGTCTCAAAGCAACTTTGTGGCATCAAGAACCAACAGAACACAAACCCTAAATTGAGTAAGCCGAGGTCAACAGTGGTAAAGAAAAACTCATTTGATAAACCTAGGGAAGAAATAGACTCAACAGGGACCCATTCTCAACAGGTGCAGTGGTTGCCGGAGTTTGTCATTTAGTGTAAAGTATTGTAAATGGTATCTTCCCTCAATGACATTTTGCTGTTGTGCAATTGCCTGTTTTGCCAATATACTGTGCCCAAAACCGTGCACTACTTCATCTTGTTAGATGTGCAAACATTAACCCCACAAAAAGTAAATGCACAGT
>JAYDZG010000001.1:12400103-12419698 GCA_034509265.1 Microcambeva bendego | reverse complement strand
GGATTGGCTCCAGCACAGAGAGTGTACAGTGTCATAAGCACATACTTGTAAGAGTTACCTGTTCATTGCTAAGTTTCCACTGGGACTTTGTGCCAGACGCTTAACCCCTGAATTAATTCATACTTGTAAGACTATTTGGATAAAATAGTTCAGTGTGGTTTTCAATTAAATTGTATTATAAAATATTCTCATTCTCAATAAGTCTCATTAAAGGTGGAAAAAGTTCTGTCTCATTTTCACATTAATCTGACATTGTAACCTAGAGTGTATACTGCAAAGTGTGCATATCACTCTCCATTATGGGAGAGAGTGTGGAACTATTTGCTAATTTTACTTAGCCCCTGAACTGCAAATGTCTGCAGAGAAAGTCCTCTCAAACAGAAACAGGGGTATAACTGTGTTTGCAAATGCATTAAAAGCATCACAAATTATGCTTATCATATTTTATAATGGGCTTTTTGACTTTTTCCATTGCACAAATATGAAGCACTCAAGCTGGCTTTGATCCCAGTAATGGACGCAAAGTGAAGAGCTATCGATTGAGTGTCCAACAAAGAAGTGGATTCAGTAAAGCCCACCTCAAGCAATGTAAAACACCCCCACACACAAACACACACACTCACATAATGTGCCACTCAGCTTGTGATGTACAAGTGGCTCTTTTTAAAAATATAATACCCACGTACGGTGTTATTTGCAGTGATATGAATCTACAGTTCAGTTTTTTCCACTCACCTTGTATTGGCTCCTGGCAACCCTTTCAGTTGTTTAATAATTGAAATAAGATTAGAGGTCTCTGGGTATTCATCTGTGTCTGTCTCTCTCTGGGTGCCTCCCTTATCCCCTTTCCTGCCAACAGCTGCAGGTTGGCACTTTCATCAATAATTGTTTTCCTCTTCAGCCTCATGGCAGAGGTTTCCATAAGGCTTTCCCCAGTTGAGAGAAGGAGGGGAAATGGAAAGAGAGAACAATGGAGTCTGCATAAAAATGAGAGAGATATTGAAGTAGCTCTTACAAAGGTCATCAAAAGGAGAATTTCGCTGTGGACAGTGGGGGAAGCTTTGCAGATAAGAAAATGAAGGTCTGTTCTTTTCAAACTCAAACTATTTTCTAATGAGTATTAGAAGCAACCGCAGTGTTGGAAAAAAAATGACAGCACTTATTAGCTAATTTGAATTTTATGCTGCACATTAAGAAATAACAAATGATTGTAAGCAGGAACATAAAAGCAAATGTGCAGACATGTTGAATGCAGTCTGATGGTAGTAGATTGTTTAGAATGTGGTGAATGTGAAAGTGGTGCTTCAGTTACTTCAGCAGTCGATGATTATAACTACTTTACGTTGACATTAGAGGCACGCAGTGATTTACGCTAAAAAATATTGTCTGAAAATAATGTAAATTCCAAGTTTAGAGGTAGCTCAGAAAAAGCTATGGATACTTTCTTATGGATTTGTTTTTTAATTAATTTCATTTGGATGTGCAGCAATATTTTGCGTAGTTAGTATCTACTACCTAAATGAAAGAAAGTAAATTATTTGGATGAACAAAATGTAATCACACCTACATTACTTTATTTTATTTCTAAATGAATTAATAAAAGGAAATTTGTGTTCAATTTCATTTTTGTTTAGACTATCTGGAAAAATCGAATCATGAGCCCAGTGTTATGAATCGTATCACACCATGGGTATCGTTATGTTCGTGATAGGGTTCAAGCCCTATCACTGCCAAGTTGCTCCTTTTCATTTTTTTAGCATGATGTACATTTATGGGCAATTTTCAAATAACCAGACTTTCTAGTAAAACCTGGCAGTATATGGATGGCCTCAGACCCTGTTACGTTTCGGAGCATATTGTGTTGTGGATTCGTTTTAATTGCTACATGGACTATTAGCTTTGCATCATTTTGTCGACTGGGACACCAGCTTGCAGATGCTGCCCCTATTCTGTTTGGGTATTAATAAGTAACACATAAGGGATTTGCTAATAATTAAGAGCTTCCGCACAGCATCTTTATGACGTAGTACTGATGATGTAATCAGAGATTTTATAAACACTGGTAGGTGACCAACTCTTGGGTTTTCAAAGATCTGCCTCGTTGATTAAGAGAGATGCCGTTCTCGGTTAGACAGTCTCTGTAAGATAATTCTGGTTAATTTTGCAAACTGACTGTATTTGATGTAATCTTTTTGGATTAAATGCATAGTGTATTTCCTATGGAATCTACTTTATTTCGCTGGAACAGATTGCTCAGGTGGTTTATCTTGCTCTATGCAGGCATGCACACCAGTATCAGTGAGATCCTGAAGGAGAAGAGCCTGAAGCCGTCTCGGCGCAGTCTGCCCTGTCTGGCTCAAAGCCAAACGCATCCTCACAACCTCAGCCACTTCCTTTCTGTGCCTCTGAGTCCTGAGTATAAAGCGAACTCACTTACCCAGAGTATCCGTGCCTCCTGTACACACATCACTTCCCCAACTACAGGTACTGTAACACACACACACACACACACACACACACACACCTACTGCTGTTAATCACAGATATACATTAAACTATTTGGTTGAACATTTTATTTGGTGTTGCAAACTGAATACTCCAGCTGTGATGTGTAGCATTTTAATATGTAGTGGCTACAACATTATTTAAAATTCAGAAGTATTAGTTTAATTATCCCACAAGGTTTGTGGTCTTCTAAATCACCTGCCATGATTAACTGAAGCTAAGCCTGCTTAATTACACTTTAATTGCCCAGTAGGCTGCTGGTTGCAAACATTAAGCATACTCATCACCATCTTATATATCTACAACAATAATCTTCAATTAACAAAACTTCCCAAAGCTATACACTGTAGCATTAAATTAAAAATTGAAGAAGTTTATTGATATAATTATCAAGAAGCAAAAATCAACATCCATGGTATGAAGCTGGAACAATTATTTAACTGTTATAAACTGCACATATACAACTGAAATCACAAAAAGCATCTAGAACTGTTTTATTATGTTCTTTATAAAATATTTACCCCTACTTCTAACAGCTTTATTTCTTTTTCGAATATAATTTTTGGGATTTTGACTGCTAGTGTTTATCATTACTATAACTCATTTGTCTCATGTTTGTTGTTTTTTTATTATTATTTTCAAAAAATATTATAAAATCTTCCTACAGCTATACAAAACACAGCTATACAAAATCAGAAGAAGCCTATATACAGCGACTGATTAAGAATTTGCTTGTGTAGTGATGTAAGGTTTTTTATTTGTTTTACTTTTTATTGCTTACTTATTTCTCTTAGTGATTGTGATTGGGACTAGTGGTAAATATGGCTAATTTGACTTTATTGAATTAAGTATGTCACTTCAAGCCATTTGTAATCAGCCATAGTTCCTAACATTATCTAACATACATGTTTGTAAATTAAAAAAGGGTTTCATAAATTATAACCCAAAATACATGAACATTTATATTAGATTTAAAATCTAATAAAACAGGTCTTTCATAAATGAAAAGCTTGTAGATGTGAGCTTTTACTGCCTGCAGTAAAGCAAGCCTTGATATAGGCTTAGAGACTGTCCCTGCTATGGCTTTGCTATAGGCTTAGACACTGCTTATGTCTTTGAGTGTGTGCAATTAATAAAGGCCTATTGACTTGGACAGCAGGTCATCACTCACAGTCAAAAATGAGAAATTATGAAGTTATACGACGTATTTTATGAAAACGTTAACAGATTTTGAAAAAGCTATAAATCGAAGACTCTGGGATTAGTTAATTCTCTTTTTTTATTTAACTGAAATGTACAGACTTCCAGTGTTTTCACTGATAAACTTCATTGTTTTTTAGAGAATTTATTTTAAAATGCATGTTTACAACTGTTACATCCCCTCAAATTGGAAATTTGCTTATATTTAAAAAGGTAAAACTATTAAAAATGTACTTTTTTCCCCCAAAAAAATCTCAGCTGATGAAAGTAAACCAACCATGAAGGTTAATTATTTTTAAGTATAGTACATGAACCTACTGTAGATGTTCATTTCTTTAGTCTTAGTATAAAATGCTGTGTTATTCATTAAGAAAAAAATAATAGTGCTTTCATTGTGTTTTTATATTGTAAATTACAAACATTCTGATTTAAGTTAACTAAATAAATCTTATCTTAAAATCAACCTTTCTTTCCATCTTACAATATCATAAGTGTTCACACTTAATTATTGATTGTGTCTCAGTGTGACAGGACTGCTCCCTCTCTGAAACTCTAATTCATTTATCCAGTCAGCATGAGCCATGTCCAAATATTGCAATAAAGCAAAATCAAAGGAAGAAACATCTTTTGGCATTACCAAAAGCTAATTCATCATTTATACCACCTAACCTTTAAACTAAGTACTGAGTTACAGAAGAAGCTGATCTAAATATAGTGACAGTAGTGATTAAAAAGTAATTGATCACATTTCAATCACATTTCCTTTTCAATTTTATTGTGGTACCAGATTCAATGCTTCTCTGAAGGATGTAAATTTTCATTTAGTTTCAAAAGCTATAGAAAAAAAATGGCATGGTGGTTAAGTAGGTAGCACTGTTGCCATACAGCAAGAGTGTTCTGGGTTCCATCCCCAGGTGAGTGGTTCGAGATTTTCTGTGTGTTTTCACATTATCAGATAGCTATTTGAGGTCTTCTTATTGTAACATTCTGCCTGTCAAATGCCTTAAATGTAAATATAAATCAAAACTGGCAAGTATGTTGGCCAAGCCCAGACGTTGGTGCTGGATTGTACCAACATCAGCCCTAATCCAAAGGAGATTGCAAAATGCCTTATGTGTTTTCAGCATATTCATGAAGGGTAGCTTTATAGAAATTATTTCTCATAAAGTCCCCCATGTATACTGGCCAATCAACCAGCTGCTTGTTATTCCCCATTAGCATGATCACTGTCACTGAAAACTGCTTAGTGCGCTGTGCTGTCCTCAGCAGTTGCCTCAAGAGAAGTCATATGTTTGCCTGGAGATGTGGCAGAAATGCTAAATCAATTTAACAAGCATGAAGTCTCTCCAAGAACATTTAGGACAGCAAAATGAGCAAGGCAATGCCCTAGAAAGTTGAATTCTCTGGTTACTGTGGATTTTGTAAACTTTTAATCATCCTTATATACTGATGAGACATGATTAAACAAAAATCTCATGCTGAGTTTATTTATTCCCTTTGCTGTTTTTATTTCTATTTTGTATGTATTGTGTGTGTGTGTGTGTGTGTGTGTGTGTGTGTGTGTGTGTGTTTATGTTTCATAGTAATATAGTTGAGTTCAGTTGAGTTGAGAGTACTATACATCCCACTGAATAAAGACCAGTGTCTTCTTCACTTGAGTTCATTGAAAATTAAAGCTTAGGTTTAGTAGAATGGAATACAGGAAATAATTTAGATCTTTCAGCATATATCTTACATAAGATTAAAATGATCTGTTGAAAAGATTGCAAGAACGAAAACCACTGTTGAACGTTTCAGACCTTCAAACTTTCAGACGACATTGCATGAGAAACTTGCATGATACTGTGATAAATATAGACACGTCAGCTTGGGAGTATTCAGAAAGTGGTCTGCCACTGCATCAAGAATTGTAACCTAAAAGTCTAGTATACAAAGAGAAAGCTGGACATTGATTCTAGGCAGAAACACCTTAGTTCTCTGGGTGCAAGCTCCTTTCAGATGGACTACATGGCATCTGTTGAGTACATACACTGCTATTGAAAATGGATGGCACATCTTGAAGAGGAGAATCAGATGATTAGTGAGCAGCTCCACATGCAAAACTGCAACAACCAGCTTCACCAGTTCCCAAAACATTAACATGTGATGGAAAAGTGATGGAATACAGTGCTAAAAACACATTTGTCCCAATTTTTAATTGTGCCCCAGGCATTAAGTTGTAAAGGTGTTTATGTTTTTTTTTTCTCTCATTATATTCTGTTTTTCTTTCTCTCATTATATGTTTGTGACAGATGTGAGTAAGGATCAGTATGTAGAAGAGATGGAGACTGCCACATACGAGTCCAGGACAGATGAGTCACTTCTCATTCAGCAGATGCCTGCCTCCAGGAGCAGGCTGGGGGCTCGCATGAACTCAGTTCAGGTATCCAATATTGTTTTTCCTCATTTGCCCCTTACAGCATCTTCTGTTTTATGCTTAGTAATTTGTACTTCAGCTTTCACTGGTATATTAGCGTATAAAACATCAAATATACTATTTGTGTGATTTATAGTCCAGTAGTTAATCTGTCACTCTAAACCAGTCTATTGCTCTGCCGGTATATATTGGGTTTTCTCCCTCTCACAATTGACAGCTCATTGGTCTGGCAAACCCACTTTTATCTGAAACTGTGATACAGACTGTCTGCTCAGTCTACCCAACATTGTAGCTTCTTTAGACCTGTTCAGTTTGTTGTTCATTCTTGTATCACTTTAACTGCATTTTAACTGTCAGTTTGTTGTTAGTAAAGGGGTCTTTTGACTTGTGTTGTCAGTATGGCCAGCTACATTAACATTATTAACAACAGACCTAGCTTACTAATAACATATTGCATTATTAGCTAAAATGCTGAACTGTGACTTTAGGCTAAAAATATTTTTATTTTCAGAGAAATAATACAGCAAGCTCAACTGGACTTTTGTTTAGAGATGGGAAAAAAAGGATCGACTATATCCTGGTGTATAAGAAATCCAGTTCTCAGGTTGAGAAAAGATGCACTTTTGAGAGAAACCTGCGAGCAGAGGGACTGATGTTGGAGAAAGAGGTATTTTTTAGAATACTGGCATTACATAGAATTTCTCATACTTCCAATGTTTTTAGTTTTCCTTGAGGAAAAAAGTTGGTTTTCATTGGTACATTTACAATATGATATGTTATGAAATCACAGTTGGTGGGGAATTGTACACTGAATCAGTACTAGTACGAATTTGTAGGAATATTTGAAGTTATTTTCTTGAATGAAAAACTCTGTAGAGATGGAATGCTACAAGTGTGGGTGAGGCAGTCAAAACAGCAGCTTTTGTAGTTTTTTCTCAGAAATCGATTTTTTGTTATTTACTATACATACACACACTATGCTATTACAAGTGAGTAACACCTTACTATGAGCTGGTTTTGAAATTCCAAAACCATTGAAATAATTTAGTAGTGTGCAGCACCCAACAACACTTCACATACTGTCTGTTTGTTACCAGTGATACTGATGCACTGAAGAAATGGTCACAATTGAAAGGTGGGGGGGTGTCTTGAAGTCTTTAATCTAAGACACGAGGGGTTCCTATTTAAGCAATCTTTGGCAAGCTCTGATTTTGGGGTGTGTCAGTGTCTCTTTGCTATCATAACATTGGGAAAAGTACTAAGTCTCTTAATTATTGTGGGTGTGGTTTGGGTGTAATGTGCAATAAACGTGTCACTTGCCATTCCCATTAAATCTCCGGTGTGGTCTGACTGGTGGATTTGCATATTACACATCCCACAGTTCTTAGCTAAGGAAACATTGTCCCCTAACAGAATATTGTAAAATAAATTTATTTTATTTTGTATTCTCTTAATTGTTTATCTAACGGGTTTGTGCACTGTTGCGTGTCCAAGTGTGACTGCCAAGATAGCAATGAACATCTGAATGACTGTTGACTGTTGTCTAGGTTTTTTTGGGATCAGTAGTGATCAGCACCTGTGTTTTCTGTTGCCAAGATAAGAATATTCCAGTAACTTATCTCAACAAACTTCATTTTTAGACTACCATTAAAATATTCAGTTAATATATTTATCCATCGGCGTAAACACTGTTGCTATTTTAACGACAAAGGCGTAAGTCGGAGTGTAAGATAGCAATGCACATTGTGACGCGCCTTCTGCTGGGTGTAACATAGGGTGTTTCAGAAAGTATATTAAATCATATTCTACTTTGAGAAGGAGCTGTGTATATGTTTTTATTAAATAATTAAATGTATTAACATAATTGTAAAAAAAAAACATAAATTGTAATAACAGACATATTTTTGTTTGAAAAACATTTTTGCAAGTGAATGAATCAGCAAGCTGCTTTGTTTTACAGGATTTGAGAATGTGGGACTGCTATCTACTTAATATTCATGCTCGTGCCCTATTTCCAGTTCTGTTGAAAGAAATTATCAATCATTTATTCTGTGTTCTAAATAGACCCTTGTTTTATTGTATTCAGCTTTTACTACAAGTTTATTACAATGAGTTTAATTCTGCAGTTACAATATCTTTAGCAACTAATACACCAATCAAAAGTAGGAGGTTATTCTGAACTACTGATATGTCTTTTTTTTAGCCTTCATTAACCAACAACGACATTATGTTTGTAAAGATCCATACCCCGTGGGACACACTCTGTAAATATGCAGAACAAATGAACATCCGAATGCCGTTCAGGTACAGGTCAGAGCACTTTTATTTCTCTTTCATCTTCATATGCACATACACTGTACACTGATGAACAGGGATTTATTTTTTGTACATTGTGCTAGTATCGGAATAAATATTGCCTATCAATTTAAAAAAAATAGCTTTTTATAAATGTATCATTTGCTTACTGCGTATGAACACTAAGCCAAATATATTAGAAATATATATTAGATAATGTCTAGCTCAGTGTAGCACAATAATTACGTTACTCTTTGTTTCGTATTATAGTAAGCATTGTTCATTCTCTCCAAGTCACTTTTACAGCCTCATATCACACAGTTCATCACTCTGAAAATATCAGCAGCTAACTGGATCAATACTTAATAATATGAACTTATGATATGAATTAATGGGAAGCACAAAATCCATTGCTTCTCTCATAAAGTGAAACCTCTATACACCCACAGGTGACATCACGGCTCACACTGACAAGTGCAAACAGAGTAGAATGCGAGTTTGCGGGCTTGGATCTTTTATTCTAGCAAGAGTTTAGAGCAAGAGTGAGCTTCGGGTGAAGTGTTTGCCTTTGTCCAGAAGTGTAGCAGGTTCATATTGGTTGTGGAAATGGTGGTCTGTAGCACATAATAGACTAATATATAATTTTGGGTCATAATAGGATTTCAGTTAAGTATTTTTGTATGTTCAGAGCCTATGTTTTAGGGATTATAAAATAATATGTGCCTATAAGGATTCCTATAAAGATTTTTAGTGTGGTTTATCAGAAGTTTGAAGATTTTCCCATAGCATTTTTCTGTAGTTAATTTACTTTTAATAATGTTAGTCAGCATGTACAAAACGTACAGTATTTGTAATGATAGATAACCCATATCTAGATGACCAATCATTTGAATCTTCAAGATTATTGTTTAACTAATATTAAATATAAAAAATTAAGTCAGATCTTTCTGTTAATTGGGTAAGGCAATAAACACAGCAGGTGTAGATAATTTATAATGTTTTATTTGTTGTGTTTGATGTGTTTTGTAGGAAAAAGTGCAACTTCTCAGAGTGGAAGAAGACAACAATGGGAAGGTAGTTTTTTTTATTCTTTAACACATTCATCTACACACTAGTGCTCCTATTTTACCATGAATATCAATATTGCACCTGCTGTGTTTATTGCCTTACTCAATTAACAGAAAAATCTTACTAATATATACAGTATATTTATATATATATACCATGAATGTCATTAGATCAGGTCATGTTTGGTTTCTCCAAGGACTGGACAGGCTCTGGGGTAATCTGCCTCTAAAACAGGATTAAAGAAGATTAAATCCTAGGGCTCATATGGAGTCATCCGTATTGAGAAAACAGATACACAAACAGTGTTTGGTTGGTTATTTGTGCATCTACATATAAAACATCTAGTCTAACAGTTGAAAAACATAATTTCTCAATGCCTAGTTGAGAATGAGAATTTTATTATCTTTAGTTTATGACATGGAATAACTTTAATAATCACTACACATTTTTTAAATTTTATTTCACAGAATGTATTTGTTTTCATTGAGAATGTGTGCTTAATTATAAAGGGCAATAGATAACAACAGAGATCCTAGACTTAAAATCTTAAATGCTACTGCTATTCATTGCTGTCACATAGTTATAGACTGCTTTGGCTGTATAAAATACTGGGATTAGGTTTGTATTCTGCTTTTACCCCTTTCACTCATTTTGTTTGTTTATGTCTCTCTCTACCTGAACACCCACCCCAGTCGATTTCATTTGAGATTTGGCCAGATAAAGAGTTGGCTGCCAAGGAACCCAATGAAGTTGGATAAGGAGGCATTGCCTGATCTAGAGGAGACCGATTGTTACACTGCCCCCTTCAGCAGGTCAAGAATACATCAGTGAGTCAATTTTGTGTTTCTTATATTCTTATAGTCAGGTCACAAATGTATTCTGTTCTTCATTTAAAATAATTTTAAAACATTAAAAACAGTATGCTTATACATTTATTTAAATAAATCTAAACACTCACTCTCTGTCCATTCAGGGTCATGGGGATACTAGAGCCTATCATGTAGTCTATCCTAGCTTTTGTTTTAAATCTAAAAAGGAATATTCCCATTTAGCAGAAAGCAACCAGCACTTCTGTATGTAATGACATTGTTACTAAGATACTGTTACTGAGATACTGCATGCAGTTTGTTTTCTGATTTTCATCAACCGACATTAAGTTTAGGCAGGTCCAGTTCCACTGTAAAACACTGGACACATGGTGTTTTGTTTGTAGGGGGTGTAAATGAAGTGGTTATAAAATGTATGAATAAATGAATGGTTATTTCTGTATTGTCATTGTGTGTGCATGTGTTGGAACTGCATGAGGTAAGATTAGGACAGATGATGAGAAAATAAATGATTTCAATTTTTTTCTGCAACAGCTGTGAGGTCTTAACCAACACAGATTGCATTCATTTTTTTATCCGAGACAGCTGGTCATCACTACACTGAGCAATTTACAAAACACACTGCTCGGCTATGACAGTACCCCCTTAGGCTTAGTTTTTCATTTTCAATAATGTATCAAATGCTTTGTAACTCTAGCAATGCTGTTCTGCATCACTTTACTCCCTATCTGGATGCTTAAAAGACGTTGGCCAGTTGACCTTTGTTTTTAATAAATGCAGATTTTAAAACCTAAATTTTTTACAAACTTTAGCACAGTAAAGCATTTTTTATAATAACTAGATTAAATACAATTTGCTTTGAGAAATATAAAACTGTATGCTTTAATAGTTTTATGCTTAAGTATGTACTGCTTTATTTCAGTTTTACCATCAACAACAGGGAATCATTCTTCTCCAACTCTACAAGAAGCAGAATCGTGCACCATGTTTTACAACGCACAAAATATGAGGACGGCAAGTCCAAGATGGGTAAGCCTTCAGATGTTAAGTTAATGTCATATTTTTAAAGGATATTGTAACAGTCTTTCCATATGTGTTACTGTTTATTGTTATTAAGTTATGTGATAAATTATTCCATTTCATTTCCATTTCAACAGCTTTTTCTTTTTATACAGTTTTACTGAAAAAAATGCAGATAATCAATAGTATTAATATTATTAATCTTTTTTTGCCATTGCTTAATCTTTGCCAGGGTTTTGCTTGGTCGGATCTGTAATCACTGGGTGCAATACAATAAGACCATAGTTGATGGGGTGGTATTTACAAGCTTAACAATGACAAGTTGCTAATTTGTACAGAATTTGTTTGATCACATTATAATTCTAATCATCAGATCCATAAAACAGAACAGTGGGACAGTCAGTTTTATGACGGAACTAACATAACCAATCCTGTACATCTCTTTTTTATAATATATTTCTCACATCACACGCATTTGTTTTTTTTTTAAATCATCTGTTTGCTTGTTTTGTCTGTTTTGCCTCAGACAGCACAAAACATATTGTATGCTAATATTTTAAACCCAGCTATCATCTGTTCACTAGAACAAGTTCATAAAATAGCCGCAAATCCTTTACAAATCCTTTATCACTCACTGCTTACTTTGTTATAGCATATTTTAAGAATCTCTCAATAAATATGATATTATTCTTATTGTTATTATGTTACACGACAGCAAATGGGCACAACTGGTAAAGTGAGTTCATCTCATGGCTTCCGAAAACTTAGGTTGAATCACTGATTCCAGTTATAATTCCAGGAAACCCACACAGACATTGGAACAATATGCAAACTTCATACAGAAAGGACCCGGACTGCCTGGCCTGGGATCAAACCCAGGACCGACTTGCTGTGAAGCGACAGTGCTAGCCACATAGCCACTGAAGCCACCCACCAAGAAAATGACCTGCTGATAACGGCATAGCAGACTTTGGCCTGAACAGAACCTTTTACACAGAGTTGTGGCTAATTGGAAAGTGAACACTCACATTCAGATTCTACAATGACTTTTCCCAAAAAAGTGAAAACTCCTCAAATGCAAACAGTAATAATAAGCAATGGATTTATTGTTTAGATGTACATGCCCATTTATTTTTTACCAAGTATCAAACATTACAGGAAAATGGAATCTAGCCCAGGTCAACAGATTAAGAATCTTTACTAGATTAAGAAGGCACAGTAGCTGTGCTTCTAGTCCTCTTTAATCCACTCATAAACTCAGGTTTATCTTTTCTAGTCACATACTGTGCATCTTTCCACAGCTCCCCCTCTATGTTGTCTGTCTGTGTTTAATTATTATTGCCAGCATGAGTGGCTGCTGATTGGCCAGTCAGGGTGTACATGGGAAGGTGCGTAAATTTCAGTGTTGTTTCATCATTGACCCATTGTGCACCAGTGTAATTCCCTAATACCCTAAAATCATAACCCAGTTGGTATGTAGCAAAAGCAATAATTACAAACAGTAAATGCTATGCTAATAAGATTTAATTTAAAATTTCATGGACAGTTTATTTTTACTTATGTTTACTTTGTTTCCGTCAATTTGGCCACCTGTTTTGTTTTCACTTTTTTCTGATTTATTTATGCATCTCTCAATTATAGTATTAAGTATAGTCATTTTTTCTTCCACTACTGAGGGATCCCTGGTTGCAGTTGAAGTGAGTGTATTCCCGCTCACACCTTTTCTTACCATTCTTCATCCATGCATTCTGCACAGGCACCTTTCTATTTGCCCATCAGAAGTCCTACTCTGTGTTTAAAGACCCCACCCACAATACACACCCGGTCTTAATTTTTCATTACGTGTGTCAGAATGAAGGTCTGAAGTAAAGTGAAATAAAATAACTATAACCCTCCTTTATTTACACCAGTTCTATCAAGTGGAATGAGGTAAAAATCCAGCAACTTATTACAATAATCTTGTGGAAGGTTACCTGAAACATCTGACCAATGTTATACAATGCCATGTGTATCTCAATCTCTGAGCAATTGGGTACAATATAGGGCTAAAAAAATTGTCATTTCACATTCCCAAAATACACTGTAGTAGTTACTAACTTTTTTGAGAAACTGAGTTTGAGATTAAATGGATGTGTCTAATATGTGTGTTAGTTTATGACTTCAGCTATGTGTATGCTGAATTTTCATGTGTTAGGTAAATGCACAATGTAAATTAAAAACTCAAATCAATGCTCTTACAGCTAAAGAAAAATAATAATATAAAATAGAACCACAATTGATTTCATATTTCCTTAATGCATAAAGGAGCTTTTAAAAGAAGATTTATAAGCCAAATAATATTACAGTAATCAGATAGCATTCTGTGCATCTTGTCGGGTATTAGGGCTGTTTTAAACACAGTAGTTTACTATTCTGTAACATTGAATGGATTTCCTTGTACAGTAGCAGTCTGATTATTTGTGGATTTAAGCATCATTGTGAACATCTGTACTCTAGAAATTCTACTTTTGAAATTCTTTTAAATGTATTCTATTCTATCGAAAAGGGCTGAGATTTTGAACAACCCAGTAATGGAACACTAGTTGGATATGCTAAATTGAAAGAAAAGTGGAGAAAATGCATAAATAAATAGATAAAATCAGTATGTTGTATAGGCATACTGTCATGTCACTAAAATACATGAGCAGCAAATAACCAAAGATGAGTAATCTGCCAAGAGCAGTACATTTATACATTTATATGTGTCTTTTCACAAGGTATCAATCGATTACTTGGTAATAGCACGTACGAGGCTGCTTTTCCTCCCCATGAGGTAAGTTCATCAAACTACTAAGCAAATATTATAGTATTCATTAGTTCTTGGTATTACTTCCTTTTAAGCACTGTTCTTTTTAGGGCAGCTACAAGAGTAGGCACCCCATTAAGACCCACGGTCCTCAGAACCACAGACACTTGCTCTATGAGAGATGGGCTCGCTGGGGAATCTGGTACAAATATCAGCCTTTGGACCTTATACGGTAAATGAATCCTTAATTTAGCTACTTAATTGTCATGTTTTTCTTCTTATGTGAAAATGGAATACGGAAATATAGACACTAAAAAGTCTTGAAGTTTTATACTTTGGAGCTTAATATATATATATATATATATAATATATATATATATATATCTTTCACAGGAGGTACTTTGGTGAGAAGATTGGCTTTTATTTTGCTTGGCTTGGTTGGTACACAGGAATGTTAATCCCAGCAGCTCTGGTTGGTCTTTTTGTCTTCCTCTATGGTCTTTTCACCATGGATTCCAGCCAAGTAAGGTAAGTCCTGTCAGGCATTTTACTCCTTTTTCCATACAATCTTTATGACCATAATTATTTACTTTTTAATACTGTCTAAATGACTTAAATAATGACCTGTACTGGATTGCCACCCTTTTCAGGGTATGCTTGTCTTGCTTGCTCAGCATTTCCAGGTGAACCAGACTCACCATACCCTCAAACCGGACAAAGCTGTTGATAATGAAATACAATTAAACAAAACTTTTGAGCTTTTAAGGGGTTTGTGTACAATTAATGTCTTTCTGTCAACAGTAAAGAGATCTGTGAGGCCAACAACACCATCATGTGCCCCATGTGTGAAGTTAACTGCAGCGCTTGGATACTAAGTGACAGCTGCGTCTATGCAAAGGTACTCACCAAAGCTGGGTAAATTACCCCTTTGTGAAAGCCTGGTAATGGTTAAAAAGTTTTTATGTGCTGTGGTGTTCTGGCTTTCTTTAAAGGCTGGATGTCTTTGTGCGCAGTGTTTCCAAGATAGGGCCTGTCTTTACAGCAACTATGATCAGGATAAAGCAATTACTAAATGTGAAAGGAATCCTGTAGTTCAGTTCATTTTCTTAACCCCTTATCCTAATTAGGGTCAGGGAGGGTTGCTTGAGCCTATCCCAGCTCTTCAACGGGTGCAAGACACACGGTGACACCCTGGATGGGGCGCCAGTCCACAATTCTGTGTC
This sequence comes from Microcambeva bendego, assembly GCA_034509265.1. NCBI lineage: Eukaryota > Metazoa > Chordata > Actinopteri > Siluriformes > Trichomycteridae > Microcambeva > Microcambeva bendego. Next base: position 12,404,359 of record JAYDZG010000001.1, on the reverse strand, counting down.
TCCAATCAACCAGGTAGCATGTCTTTGGACTGTGGGAGGAAACCGGAGTACCCCTAGAAAACCCATGATGAGAACAGGCACAGAAAGGACCTAGCAGCAGATCAGTGATCTGCAATATTGTCATAGTTTTTACACCAAATGCCCTTCCTGACGCTACCCTCCTATTTATTCATGGTCGTAAATGTTTAACATACCATTTTCCAATATAATGTATATTTGTGGTTGCATAACACATGACTGTTATTATAATATGTTCAACATTTTTTTTATTGTGTTCTCCTTAGGTGACTCATCTATTTGATAATGGAGGCACTGTCTTTTTTGCCATATTCATGGCAATATGGGGTGAGTAAATTTGAAGTTTTAGTTTTTATGTTAAATTGTGGATCAGCAGGGCATATCCTTTTCGTATATGAATTATATTATGAAAAACTTGAGTTTCATTGAATGTTAACTAGCTCCACTCATCCATGATGCATTAGGAGTACATTTTTTCATTACCACAGCCAAATAATCTTCCACTGCTAATCTTCCCCAACTTGCAGATTTATAATATGGTATAGTTGCCATATTTTTTGCCTGACATGCTCTCCTTTGTGTGTGCACAGACCATCTCCCTTTTTTATTCCCCCATACTTTAGGCCAGTCTCACATACAGAGTCATGTGCCAATCTCTGCATTCCTTCATGTTCTGTAAAGGCACCTCATGCTACTATACAGGGCCCATACACAGTGTTGTAAACGCAGCTGCCGTTTAAGTCCGGTCTTTTCCTACCAGCAGATTAGTGGCATTTTTTGTCTGCTACAGGCACTCACATTTGTGTCTGCTGAGGGCCAGCACTGATGCACTATATAAATATCCTGATGCATTACCTTGAGGCACCAGCTTAAGCAATTGAGAATCATGTGTGGGTAGCATGTCTCAATGAAAAGAAGCAGCACACTGCTAGCTAGAGTTGTTTGATGAACCTGCTTGAGGGAAGCAAACTAGAGACAAGATTTCAATTAGGGAATTGGGATGACTTAATTTGCAGCAACACAATTCAAATATTGCCCTTAAATGTAGTTGGAGATTAAGTTTAAAATGTATTTCTTTTTTTAGATCAACAGATGTAATTAGTTTATTTTTAATATGCAATTGAAGTTTTAATCTATATTTTAATTATCATTGCAAAAGGTCATTCTTATATTTCCTAGATAGTGATATCTGCATCACTTCCATCACAGCAAATAGTTTGCACCATAAAGGGTGATTAACTTTTAATTACTGATCAGCTTGATTAAAAGATAATCTCGTCTTGTGTAAATGGACAAATCAATGGATGGTCAATGTCAGAGTGTCCTTCTCTCACTGTGCACCATAGCATTATGTATGCAGCAGTAAGTTAACTAGTTAAAGCTTATGAAGCACTTCTGAGAGAACAGAGGGAGCCATTCAATTAGGAGAAAAACAAAAGAGTTACATTAAACAAGGTTTCAGTTAGCTGTTAGTCTTATTCATGTTGTTGTCTTCGTTAGTTGTTTGAACATGGCTCTAAGCATAGTCCATGAGCATAATTATGTGAATTATTTGCTTTATTGGTAAAATAATTGTATGTAATGGCTGTTAGCCAAAACCCATCCAAACAAATATTTACAAGCATGTTTTCAACTAAATGGACAGCGTTCATCTCTCTAAATATAATGGAACTGTCTGTCACATCTGTATTAAACATGTGTTTGAAAAGTATAAAATCAATTTAGGATCAAAATACTCATGAATGGTTTTGCAAAATATAGTGTTGCATATTGCTATATCAAGTTAGAACATCAGCAGATGGATTACTAGATGGTATTAGTGGTGCTGTCAGCCAGTCAGATGTATACACAGACATGATTGGCTTTTATTTAGGGAAGTGCGCAGTGGCCTTTGTTCAGGCCGTTATAATGTAAGCAATGAGCATAATAGATAGTGAACAATGTCACATAGGTAGTTTTGGTGTATTTGAGTGTGGATTCTTGTTCAAAGGAGCAGTTTGTGCTTGGAAAGCTAGTTTGTACCCACTGTTACATTCAAGATGAAGCAATCAAACTCAACAGTAGAAAACAAAGGACTGCAGATTTTAATCATAGATGGTGATGAACAAAATAGAACCTTACAGATGCTAAGTTTTTCCCAAACCCATATTTATGTCAGCTCCTGAAATGTAAGGAGAAATTGGCAAATATGAAATCCAGTTCACCCTAATGTAACATATTTAATGTAAATTTCTAATTTGTGGTTTCTGCTCCTACAGCCACTGTCTTTCTTGAATTCTGGAAAAGGCGGAGAGCAGAATTGACCTATGACTGGGATTTAATTGACTGGGAAGAAGAAGAGGTGAGGGTCATCTAATAACAACACTAATGAATATGTAGAACAGATACTGCCTATTTATGTTCACATATTCAGGATTCCTGGAGGCTAGATGCCCGCTGCTTTTACAACTTTTGAGATATGCCATGGGCTCTAAGTGCATTAAAGATGCATACAATTAATTTTACAAAATATCCTAACAACTGTTAAGCTCAAACATGAATATCAAACTTTTTAAATAAAGTTAATATATTATGCCCAAAAAATCTCAAAAATATAGATTTTAAACAAAATAATGAAAATGATTATGCAGAAAATGTAACTGAATAACCGTATTTTCCGCACTATGAGGCACACCTAAAAGCCTAAAGCTGCGAAAGAATTCAACATCAACGGAAGTAGAGGAAGCAAGAAAATGAACTGCGTCAAGTTAAGACCAAACAGAGTTTGTGGGAGAAAATTATTGTTAAATAGTAGAATAAAGTTCAACTAAACTCACTGTTTTGCTTCTGTTACCTCTTTACTGCACTATGAACACCGTTACCTTATTTTGTTGACCGTATGTTTATGGGTTAAGTACAGAAATAGATCACATAATTGAGGCTGCGCCTTATAATCCGGTGCGCCTTATAGTGCGGAAAATACGTATGTTATCCTTGTTTACTAAGGAGTCTGTTAACCTTCACGAATCAGGCAATTGCTATTGTAATTGCAATTGTTATATTATTTTCATTAAACATTAGAATTGACAAAAGAAGATCTTTGAACACCTGCATTAAGAATGCCAATCATTTTGCCTTCACAATTTTATATTTTCATTGGAAACAGTGAAGGAAGAACATTTTGAAGAAAAAAATATATATTAACATATAGCCTGCCATCGATTATAGGACATGCTTTTAGCTCTTAAAGTAACAGGACCATTGGTGAAAGAATTTTTTTTAATTATGTTTAATTAAACTTCTGAATGACCATTCTCAATGTAAGGAAATCTTATTTAGATTACACCTTACCTTTTATGGGTGCAATCATTTGATTGTAGAGAGCATGAGTTGACTTAGGAAAGTATTAGACAGTGACGATATAAAGACAGAATTTAGGCAATATTTCTGCTGTTTGTTGTGTTTCTTTTAGTGTAAATCCTGTGTCATGGTGTGTTCTGTGAGTGTGCTTCCTATCAATATCATGTCCTGCCCAATGCATGCTGTGCTTTTTGTTGCAAACATGTTAGTTGTTTAGCCACAGCATGTGTAAAGTCACCTGATGATGTGTTTACTGTTGTTTCCTTTTGGGTCTTAAAGAAATTTCCACACCGGAGTGCAGTTCCATGCATAATATATTTGGTGTTAGACTCATCAACACTGTTTTTCAAGACAATGTCAATATAAGCCTAAGTGTTTCCCTTTCCCATTTACATTGTAGAATTGGTGGTGTACAGATGCTTTGTTTGATAGCCATATTGCTGAATCAGCTGTGTAGCTAACCACAGATGTTTAGATAATGCTACATCTTGTATAGGGCTGCTTTTCAAATGGCATCCAGTTCATTTGAAAAAGCATTGCAAACATCATCAGCCATATTGTTGCTGGGTAATCCCAGAAAAAAAGATGATGTAAGTAATATTTGTGTAGAAATAGATGTTTCTTCAAAAAAACTTTCTGAAGACTCAGAGGCTTTTATTTCTTCAACATGCATATGTCTAAAAGGAGGACCTTCGGCCCCAGTTTGAAGCAAAGTACTCTCGGAAGGAGAGAGTTAACCCCATCTCAGGCAGGCCAGAGCCCTTCCAGCCCTTCACTGATAAACTCAGTCGCCTCATGGTCTCCGTGTCCGGGATCTTCTTTATGGTTTGTGTTTGGTCTTCTTACTTTGCTTTTCTTTGCTCTTCTGAAGAAGGTTCACCAAATTCTTTACCAACATT
>JAYDZG010000001.1:12372993-12388345 GCA_034509265.1 Microcambeva bendego | reverse complement strand
GTAGGTGTGCAGTTGTGCAGTAGTCTAGTACGTCATCTGACCATTGCTGGGATCCATGGTTCAAATTTCAGCTGTGCTATCTACAGTGAATTGTTGTTTTATAGTGAAACCCTGACCAGGATAAAGCAGTTGATGAGAAAAAATATATTTCGACTCGACATATTCATGTCATAAACCGGCCATTAAAGACCTCATGTTTTAATGTGGGTTTTTATGACATTTTATTTCCTATAATATACTATGGTGGCACATTACTTGTTAACTTCTCAATATCTGTCTTCACACGACATATTACATGTTAATTACGCTTAGTGCACTTTGGTTAACAGTTTTCTGATAAATAACACAGATGATACCGATAGATAACAACGTAAGATTTGAAATTGCCCTCATAAGATTACATCATTATCTCTTAGTCATTTCCCGTTGAAGTTTCTAACATTATAGCAAGATTAGAAATACGAGCTGTCAAGCACATTATTAGTCATTTTAACACCTGATTTTATAAAAAGAACATTGAATTTTTATTTCAGTTTTTTTTTCCCCTTTTTTATGTTACCATTCAAAGTAAAAAATTCAAACTATATTCAGGTGCTTAAATTGGACACATTAAATTCACAAAAGTCAACTTAAAAAAAAAAAATCAGATTAAACGTCTGGGACATGCAGGATGAGCAGTCAATCCTGTCTCAGCTGGAACCAGTGATCATGTGACCAGTTTTGCAGAATTTTGCAATGTTGTCAGTATATTTACTATTTAACAAGACTTTAACATAATTAAACTTTCATTACTGTTAAATCTGATTCTTTTATCACGCTTATAGTTTAAATCAGAAACTAACACAGGCAGGGTGGCACGGGGGTTTAGTGAGTAGTGCTGTAGCCTCACAGCAAGAAGGTCCTGGGTTCGATCCCCGAGTGTGGCGATCTAGGTCCTTTCTGTGTGTTTTCCCCGTGTCTGTGTGGGTTTCCTTTGGGTACTCCGGTTTCCTCCACATTTCAAAGACATGCCACCAGGTTGACTGGAGACACTGAATTGTCCTGCTATGGACTGGCGCCTCCAGGGTGTTATCTTGTGCCTTGCGTCCATTGAAGAGCTGGGATAGGCTCCAGCACCCCTACCCAACCCTAATTAAAATTAGGGATTAAAGAACAGGAACTGAACTGAACCATCATTGCACAATAAATTATTTTTTTGAAACGTTTTGCAATGCAACCCCAGTATGTCTGTTGCACATAAAGATTTTGCATCTGTTCCATCAGAGTGAATATTTGCTAAAAACAGGACAGCTTTTTTCCGAGAAGAAAAATCCAGTCAAAACCTTCAAAGAGTCTGTTTTTTAAAAATGCAGACTTGCCCTTAATGCTGCAGTTGTGGGTTTTTTTGGGGTAAATTTTACTAAATTACTTTTTTCCTCCTAATACTTTGGGGAAAATTTTAAATGAACATTATGCCAACGACATGTGATAGTGTGACTCTGGGTGCAAACAAAGGGTAGGAATGTACTCAGCACAAATTCATGACTGCAAAGGTTTTTGGCTTGTGTATGTATCTGAATTCCAAAACATGTCAGAATTAATTCTACAAAATGCAACAAAAATGCTATGTCGTACTTTGTTATTTACTGTGATTTAATTGCAGACAGTACAAACCTTAAATACTTTGTGTTTTGTCCAGTTAACTTCACTTGTTCATTTCACTTGTTAATCAATTCCTGCATTTCAATGCTGTAACACATTCCAACAAGACGTTAAGAAGCACTTATTTTGGTAAACCTTTGTCAAGCACTACAACAAAGTGTTGAAATCACAAATGTCACTATAAAAAGAAGCCTTATTTTAACCATGTCCAGAAGTGACACTGCACTCTCTGAGCTTGAAGGTATCTGAGATGGACCATCGAGTGCATTGTGGTCAGACAAATCTGCACAAATTAGATTTTTTTATAAAAAAAAACGATGAAGGCCATAAATAAAGGGGCCATCTGAACTGTTACGGTCCAAAAGAATAGGACGTGTTTTAAATGCTGTGAGAAGGAATGGCGATATTACAAAATGGTAAATGTTTTTCTGTTCAACAGCTTTGGAATGTTTCACAGGCCTGAAATCCAGGAATGGACCAGAAAGAAACTTGAAGTATTTAATACTGTCTGCAATGAGTAGATGTACTTTTACTTTTAAATATAAGAAACATTTATTGATTGGTTGATTTTCATTTTACATTCTTCCATAGTGATTTAACTTTTTTCTTATTTGGGGCTATTTAATCCCAAGCAAACATATCCAGCATTACGATACTATAAATTTTTATCAATCTCATTGATAAACCTCCATTAACCTCTCAAGGTTACATTACAGTAACACAATAATGCACTTTAAAATTCTACAACAGGACTACTTTCCTGCAATCCAGAGCCAAGCAGAAGTGGAAAAATGTTTGTGTACTGTAGTGATACATGGCAGCAAATATAATGTATAAATATGATTGATAAAGATTTATGAAAACTTACAAATAAACTAAACAAGTTACATGGTAGGATGTTTTTAAAGTTTCATTTGATCCATTGTAATGTTTAAGAATGCTGCTAGTTCATTGTTCACTTTCCATATCCCAGGGCTGTGTATTTATTCCACTCAGACCTCTCTCAGTGTTCGCAGGCAATACGTTTGAGAAATGAGCCTGCTTTATGAAGAAAAATAACTTTGCACTCTCCAGTTACATGGATTAAATGTGTTACCATTTGTTATTGGGATGGAGCACTTTAAACGAACTGACTTTTCCCTGCGCCTCAATAGTTGAAGCTGAAGTAGGCTTGTTAGAACATTTTAATAGCAGAACTATGTTTTGAAATGTACCATTAATTTATTATTTGTTCAGTACTTCATCGAGCAATAGTACTTACCTGCCATTTGTTTGATATTCCTTAAAATGTTTTTTTCTTGCAGTTATGTGTGTGGTAATCTATGCATGATTTCAGCCATGCAAGCTGTTTCTGTTGGGATTTATATGAGAAAGCCGTCTGTGTACTGGTGCACTTGTCGTGCATTGCTTAGCATCTGATCTGTGATCAGTTTGTTGTGTAATTAAGTAATTGCTTGTCATGTTCACTCTACACTTTCCAGTAATTCACTGAAACTGGCAAAGACACCCAGGTGATAATCTGTCAACAGCCTTTTACTGTTTCATCTTATCTGTTTAACTGGGTTGTATGATACAGAATGATGCTTTGATATGTAATGATTACACTTTTTTTAATGTCCATACTGATTTCAAAAAGCACACATGCAGTAAACATAGCATGCAATTTGCCTCAATGATCTACTCTAATCTATGTTTATTACATGAGAAAGAAGAGTTATGATTGTAAAATGCACTCTAGACTGGAGATTCAATGCATTTAAAAGCAGAGGCTTTAAGCTGCTCGTGTGGTACAGCAGTAAAACACACTAGCCCACCAAAGCTGACATCTCAAACGCACAAATGTGAATCTTAGCTCTGCTACTGTCAGGCTGGGTGCCTATGTGGTCAACATTGCTAATGGAGCTTACTCATGGCTGGTGCAATTGCTTCACGGAGACAGAGATTATGTAGATCAGTGCATGGCTCTTCATGTCCAATATGCATCTCCATAAAAAAGCCACCTCAAGCAGATGCACGTGTCTGAAGGGGCATGAGTTCGAAATGCCTCAGTTAGAAGTTGAGATCAGCCACAGTAAAATAAGGGAAATGCATTGAGTAACTGAATGTGATTGATTGGGGAAATTGGGGGAAATTAATTAAAAGCAATGGCTTAAACATAAAATCGAGCATTATACTTAGAAATACTAATGTTACATGAACAGCTACTTTGAGGCATGGTGGGCAATGTATAAAAGTTTAATTATGCAGTTGCAGTAAATAAGATTAAGTAAATGATCCACATCTGACCTCTTATTGCACCCAAAGAAATGGTAATGTCCAGTAAAATGTTCAGCGTGAGCCATGGAGAATGTTCAAATTGTTGTGGTGATGTAAACAATATCAACAGCATACTTTGTTTACACCATCTGTGTTTACATGTAAAAAATATGGAAAATATACAAAAATCTATAACAGATTTGGATATTCTTTTATGTAATAAATCATTAGTTGTATCTTTTAAACAAAGTTGTTGTGGTTTTTTATTGCATGGGTTCTGTGTTTTTAAGAAAGCGGTTTGAAAATGTTCTGTATTTCTAGGACCCCAAATAAATAAGGTGCTGGAAATAAAATAGAATGAAGTGAGAACTAGGTTTTTATAATTTACCCATCAAGCGTCTTAAAATTCATTCAACTGTATGAATGATCTTCAAAAATGTTGTGTACTTATTTTGGTTGGAAACGGTGAGGGTGGGAGGAGTAGTAATTGTTCGTGTCTGAGAAAGCTAATAATCCAGAATTAGGACCATCTGATTTTAACCTTTTTGGACATTCAAAGACATTTTAATGTGAGCATGATGTGAAATCAGTGGTGCATCAATGGCTGGATGCTCAACCAAAACCATTTGTTCCCGATGGCAAAAAAGTGAGGAAACATTTTTGAAGAACGCTCATATTTGCTTTTTCATTTTAAAATGGTCATTCAAATACTGATTTATTATGAGATGTTATTATAACACTAACATGTTATTGGTGCACCGTTATACATATAATAATGTTATACATGTTATTTCATGTTATACATATAATAATGAAGGAGTGCAAAGCATGTTACATTCTCAGATAAAAATACAATCAAAATGAGAATATTATGGTCACAGACCCAACAAACTTTTGTAGATCTGTATTTGTTCGGGATTTTAACAGAGTGAACCTGTTAAGAGGGTGTAAATAACTTTGTACTTACACATTCTAATGCACTCCAAATACATTTTTTTAAACATTTTAAACATTGTTTTTAAACTAAACCTAGAATGATGTATCTGTGACAAAAGCTGCATTAATATGTGCTTCATCCTTTGTGTTGTTGCTCTGTGTCTTTTCATTTTCCTCAGTTTTAAAGTTATTATCTGAGGATTTTTCCCACGCAGTTCCAAAATCCAGACCATCATTCTGTGAGATTAAGCAACAGAAGTGTCAGCATTGCTGTTGAAATTCAACATGACACAATTCCATTCAACTATGGCTATGTAAAGCCAGGGTTCTTACCATTGCGTCCTCCTCATAGTTGACACCACACCATAACTTCTTCTTGTATTTCTCTGACCAGAAGCAGAACAGGTTGCACACTGGTCTAATAAGCACTGGTTTTACTGTTTCTGGCTGGTTTGGCCCTACAATCCAAAAAAACAACTTAGCACATGAACAATTATGGCATGTAGAGGATGTATAGTAAACATGCATATGGTACGGTGCACCAAAATTGGACAGCTTTCTCAACCATTTAATTTTGGTCAGGATCATGGCAGGTCAGTTTCCTTTAAAAACACTAGGGACAGGCCACCTGTCCATCACAGGGCTTCAGCCACCCTCTTGAATTAACACTGGTAGGCTAATGTAGTGGTGCTTCCCCACTCAGACTTCCACTGTACTAAATACTTTGTAAAGTTACTATGCTTGTAATGGTAAAATTAATATTCGGACATTGTGGAGGAGTGGCATTGTCGCCTCACAGCAAAAAGGTCCTGGGTTTAAATCCCCAGGTGGGTAGGTCCTTTCTGTGGAGATTGCATGTTCTCCCTGTGTCTGCGTTGGTTCACTCTGGGTGATCCGGTTTCCTCCCACAGTCCAAAAACATGCAGCAAGGTTAATTGGAGAGACAAAAATGACCACAACTGTGTTTAATATAAAGTTGTGGAATGATTAACCTTTGAGTAATGAATAACCCTGTATCTGTCATGAATGTAACCAAAAGTGTAAAACATCATGGTAAAATCCTAATAAACAAACAACCAAACATTGTTCAACATTATTGGATCAGACTGAGTAAATAGACCAGCTAGCTAACTACTGTGACTGTAGCATACAGGCATTTACTACTAACACAAAACTAACAACTTGGTGTGTTGGCCATGATTGAATCAGTTATGAAGCTTGAAGATCAATAGAACATTATCAATACAATATTAAATTCCTTAAATTCATTGGTAAAAAGAATTGACCAGCCTTCACCTGTTAACAATGAGATGAGCAGCCCTCCTATTAGTGTGCCCAGATAGCCCACTGCACTGTAGTACAGGTAGGACATGGAGTACCAGTTCTCAGCCAACACAGACCTGAGAATGAAAGAGGAATACTTACTATTGTTTTTCAGAAAGGAGACACTGATTCCAACTGATTGGGAATGAATGTTGGGATGAAAAACTTAAACGGCCATTATAAATCTAATATTTGTGTTTCACTTCATCAAACATGAACACACATTTATTCTACTGGGAAAAATGATATTTTAAGAAATGGCATTAGTGAAGCTTAGACTGCAGAGGTTATGAGTCCTAGTTTAAGATTCAAATGTATTTACCTAACGACTCAGGGAACCTTCGAAACACTGGAAGCATACTGAACAGGGCCATTTACAGGGCATCATTCACTTACTCAGCCACACACAGCTTAGAGCAAGACACATACTGACATATTTTTCGGAGGAAGACAGAAGTCACAGTCAAAGTACAGGAGTGTCAAAGCAACACTAGGATAACAGTTTTTGCAGTGACTAAATGTAAAGTTTGAAACTGGATCCACAATAAAAATGAATGACAAAATTACTTTGTTTATTTGACATGCTGTTCAAGTGTAATATAATGAATATGCATTGTCTCTTCTACCTGTCTGCGCTGGCTGTGGTACTCAGGAAAGGTGTTGAAGTGACTGGAGCCTCTGTGGTGTTCAGTAAGTTACAATTCTCTGTGCTCAGTGGCAAAGGCCGAGTGTTGATTGCAGAGGGAGGGTGGACGAAAGCTCCTATTCCCACCCAGAAGGACAGAGTAAGGCCCAACACCAGACCTCCTATGGCTCCCTGAGAGCAGGCCACACATAAGACACAATGGTTTGACTAGCTACAGCTGAATATGCTGTGCACTCACCCTTTGACTTAAAATAAAAGTTTTTTATTATGGCAGTTGCTGTGGCTTTTGTGACCCCTGAAGCCACATTTTTATTTAACGTAGTTATGTTTTATTAAGATTTTAAATTCATTAGTTTTTAAGCATTAGCTAGATTGTGTTATAAAGCAAAATTTCACATCTGGTTTAAACTTGAAAGTCATAGTGACTTGTTGTGATGTGTCATTTGCAAAAGAGCCAGCTCTAAGCTGATGCTTAGATGAGCCAACTCTCCTTTTGCCTCAAACATGAATTAGAGCTGGCTCCCCAATTTCTCATTAAGTCTGCTCACAGCAGAAATGTTTTTGAACAGGTCAAATAAACCAATTAAAGCAATTATACAGTTTATCATAAAAAAAACTAAAGGCAAAAGGACTTCTCAACCCACAAACCATTCATTTCTGCTTATTTAGGGTAAGATATTAGGCTACAAATGATAAGTAAATAGCCATTTGGGAGCCGAAGAGACAGCTCTTCTTTGGGAGCCGAAAAGAGCTGAACTTCCTATCACTAGTGACTTGACTTTCAAAGATAGATAACTGGCACTTGTTAAAACCAACTAATCTTTCTTCTGCATTAACTGTGTATATTCCATATCGATATGCCACACATTTTCATGAATTAAGAATTTCATGGATCTTATGATACAGCTACCCAATGGTCAAAACATTTTCAGATATGCTTCAATGCTTCAATGCTTCAAAACTTACTGATGTAAAAATAATAAACATATTTTGATCACTAGCACTAGCAGCATTGTCACCCTGCCCCAATACATTGTTGTTTCCTCATATTCAGTTCATGCCTACAGCCTCAGATTTCTTTAAATGCTTTGCAGGTAATATGTTTTGTATTCGACATTCAAACTAACCTTAGAGTTTGTAAATGGGAAAAGAATTCCTAAAGAGAAGAGACCAAGTGTGGGCCCTCCACACATCCCATGGATACTAAGAGCCGCCTGGAAAACATGAGAAAAAAAGAGCTACGTTAAAAATGTAGCCGGAAAAGAGTGGTGACTACTACTACTACAACTACTATTGAAATCTGTATTTAAATCTTACACATAAACATGATTTGCTCTGCCTGTATGGTTGAAAATGTATTGCCTGAGTACATTTGCCAATTATGCGGTCTGGTCAGAAATTACTCAAGATGCCTGCAGCTATAAAATGAATGTGTGCAGGACATGTAAAACTGGTGTTCATCTGCACTATGGCTCCCATGTATGATGCTACCACTGCCATGGTGGTGCAGGCCACTCCAAACACCACACCTGCATGGAAGAACACAATTTGCTTTTTGTTATCTTTATTCTTTTTATGATAATAGTAGCTAGAGCATCTTTGCAAAAAGTTTTGCATTTAGAGATTAATCAAAGACCACAACAGGGCAACGATAAATGAAACAGAATACCTCCCAAACATGAACAACAAAAGATTAGTAAAGATTAGTTTCATTATTCTGTTTTGATAAATGAAATAATCAAAAACTGTATTTGAGATTATCAATACAAACTAAATAAAGGAAAATACAACAACTTTCTTTCATATTTGGAAATATAACATGTAGTGTTTGACATAAAAACAAAAATAGAGATAAATAAGTGACAGAAAAAAAGTATCAGGTTTCTAAATATTTGGGCCAATGAGTATACATAACCCCCTTCACATTTCCCATAAAAAAACACACATATGGTCCACAACAACAAACCAACTCAGAATTTCACAGCTGTTTTAAATTCAAAATATGATGGACGCAATATGATAAAAAATGGAAAGAGTGCATGTTTACCACTGTCTTACATCACCTTTCCATTTACTAACATTCTGAAATCATCTGGGAAGCAAGGGCATCAGTTGTTGTGGACAAAACATTTTTTTCCATTCTTGCTGTCTCAGCAGTCTGGGCTCTCTGCTGTTGTACATTTCACAACTGTGTTTCAAGTGAAAATGCACTACACAAAAACATCATCTGCCGTTTTATATACAAACCCCATTCCACAAAAATCAAATAGTAGGAAGATGTAAATAAAAAACAGAGAGCAATAAATTGGAAATATTTTTTGACCTAGATATATTTAAAACAGTACATGTTTTATGTTTTAACTTTATTAGGGCTTTTGTATATAAAAATCTTAAATTTGATGAGTGCAACATGTTACTAATGACTGGAAAGAAGTCATGTTTACCATGATTACATCATATTTCCCTTTATTAACAATCTGTAATCATCTGGGAAATAAGAACACAAATTGTTGATGTGAACGGGTTTTTTCCCTTGATGCTGTTTAACAGTCTGGGACTCTGTTGTTGTTTATTGCCCTTTATAGTGCACACTTCAGGACTGCTATAATGATGAAGTGATGCTGATGTAACTCCTACACAATGCAGCATCAAGTTGCCCTATCTGATTCCTCCGTCATTTAGGGTTCAGCATTTGTTACCCTCAGGATTGTGGCCCTCTTTATCGATGTGACAGGTACTCATGCAGCACCAACACACCCACATACCATAAAGCTGCAGTGTGTAATATCTTTTTTTTTTAGTTTGAAGTAAAAGCAGAATTATTTCTTAGTGGGGAGAGAACAAAATGTTCTAATCAATGGTCTAAATGTGCTGGTGCGACCGTCCATGCACAGTCTAACATACAGAATTTAAAACAGACTGGTCAGTTAGGTTTTTGTGGGAATGTTTCTGGCCACATCACACTTCTTGACGTACTCAAGCCGCATGCCTGTAATGTTACAGTTTGTCACCTGTAATGGACCAGCATGTATTATCTGTATAGCTTATTATACATAAACATACCAGTGCTGGGTTTTGCCTCTGTATCTTGAATCAAAACATTGCTAGTCAATGTCAGGTTTTTTTTACATGTGTTGTCACATGTACCAGCATTATGATGCAATACAGGACAGCTTTATTGTCTGTGTGGCGTTTACAGTAAATTACTCTCTAAATGCGGCAGTTCATCTCAATATCTCCTCAAACAAAGTTATGGTTTAAAACCTAAATAAATTAATTATCTTGAGGAGAAAAACAACAGTGTATAATTCTCTTACATCACTGTGTTTATGACGCTGAAAGCTCACTCTTACCTCTGACTTTTCATCAGAACTGTTTGGTGTTTTTTAGCATATGGCAATGCTAAAAACTTCTCAATTGTATTGCAATATTCATTTAACATTACTGAATAAACCATGTTTGTAATTGTTGTGATGATTAAAATTTTAGATGAAGATATTTAAAAAGTACATTTGTACCTACACAGTGCTTTGCTCGTCCATGTTGCTGCCCTGTTGGAGAGGTTTTTGAAACACTGCCTCACAAAATCCTCAAACGTCACTGTGGCCAGAGCATTGATGCTTGCTGCTACAGTGCTAAAACCAACAAACATCTAGACTTTCATCTAATGCATTTCATCTCATGCACAATCAATACAATTTAAGATGAAATCTGGAATCTTAAGTCAGAAAGTAATTGCTTAACCCATTATGAATCAGACATTAAACACATCTAAATGTACCTAAATTAATGTATTAATATAGAGGGGATTGCAACTGATCTTACCTAAGAGTACCACTGAAAGCACATGCCACAAAAAGGCCAGGCAGACCTGGAAAGCTGCCCAGTACTTCCAGTACAAAGTATGGCATGAGCTGTAAAAGTGTTCAGAATTAGTGTTCCACAGATAAATTGAGCATCACCCAACAGAAATCACTGCCAGTGCATTAAATAACATAAGCTAGTTACCTGGTCTGGAGCCTTGATATAGCCAGCTGTCCAGGGGTCACATTTAGAGTAGTAGGAGTACATGATGAGTCCTGAGACCACACCACAGAACAAGATGAGTAACAGACCCAGCAGATTGAGATACAGAGCCCTGGAAGAAAGAGTATTTCATTTTAACAGACATCCTGGTACCATTCATTATGGTGAATAAGCTACATGAACTCATGTAAAGAAACTCACAAGCGAGCATGTTTCTCTGTCTTGCAAGATATACATCTCTGAATAGTGGACTGGTTTACACCATAGATGCCCAGCCAGGTAAACAGTCCCCCAACAGAGATTGTCCAGAAGGTATGACGTCTCAGAGGACTGGGGTCAAAGCTAGAAAGCCAACACATTACAATATAATTCATCTATATCAGGTATACCAACCATGTACAGTGATGAGAAAAAGTAATTTCTGACTTTTTTGAACTTCAAATCAAACCCTAACTCAAGCAACACATTATTAAAGCATGATAAACTAGTTTATTTATTCAGAACAAAGTAAAAAACGTACTATATATACTATATAAAATTATTTCAGTGAATTAGCATCTGACACTGTGCTGAAGAGTTAATGCCATTCTGGTTTGAAGAACTATTTAAAATCTAAATATATCTTGCTATATTCAGACATGAACTGCTCACAGCAACCCAGCAGCTGTCCGTGCTGCACATGGCAGTTACTCTGGATATTTACCGATTAGTCATAATAATGTGGTGTAAGTTTCATTGTATTCAGTAAACTACCTTTATAGGAATTTAGATTTAAGTGACTGATGAGTAAGAATCTATCTGTCGGTAAAAAATAAATTTCTTCTTGAAAGTCACTGAATGTAATCTGAATGCGATAGTGAACTCATGGTGGTTCCTTTCCATGGATGATTAGGGGTTTCCTGACAAATGTTTCTAAAAGATGTTGAGCAGTCAGAAATACAGTTTTTCTACAGTCTACAATTTCCAGACTTTCCACATAAATTACTTATTGCTGTCTTGTATGTACAGCATCATTTTTTAAAAGTTATTCATTGTTAAAACTTGTGAAAAACCTCTTTATTTATGTGGGTTATAGTAGTCACTTAAGTAGATTTTTAAATTTGTTTAAATTTGTTAAAAGTGTCTCATGGTTGTACATAAACAATACACATCAATGGTTTAATTTTCCTACTAAGTAATCATAATAAAAAAAAACATCACTTATGTGTTACTTTTAGGCAAGCATATCAAACAGTAAGATATATTCGTTTAGCCCACCATAATAAAACCACAAAACAATATTTTTGAGACATACTCAAATACATTTAGTCTTTGCCCTTCCTCTGCTATCTTCCATACTTCACTGATTCCTCCACTTTTTTCAGTTCCTTGTATCAGCACAGAAAGGAAACCACCCACCATCACCACCATCTGGAACACGTCAGACCACACTACGGCCTTTAGCCCTCCCTGCACCGCACATGAATACAAAAACACATCAGACATGCCGGTTTAATGTTTATCTAATCGTTATCTTAAGTTCTTCTTCAACAATAAAACTGATACCTATCAGCTACACCTACTCACCAGTGTGCAGTAGAAGGTGCAGACAGCTCCAGTAGCAAATATGGATCCCCACAAAGTAAAACCTGTCACTACAGGGAGTAAAATATGATTACGAATAAATCGCATACAGGCGATATCAATTATTAAGCAAAAAGAAAATAACATCAATCTACCTTGGTTAAGAGCTAAAGCTGGGGCATACACAACAACACCTGCATATAAAATCTACAAGATTGTAAAAAAGGTTTTTAAACTTAGGTGTTTAAATGAATAAATGACTTTAGAGAAGTAAATAGTCCCATACTCACTGTTTGCACCATGTAAATAAGAGTAGCAGCTATTCGAACTGGCTTAGAAAAACGTAGCTCCAGATACTATAAGAAAGTATCATCCTGGTTATCATCTCTTACTTTATATTGACATCATATGCCATTGGGTGACACATTTATGGAAAAACCTGAGTAATTGTGTAAAATGCATCATGCATTATGATGGCTAATCGCATGGTTTGAAATAATCACTTTCTGAAGTAAGTGTAATGTCAGTGAGCAACCTATGAATTTCCTCTCCACCATCAACATCATAGAACTGATCCAAATAAAAACTTATTTAAATAATCCTTTATCCACCGAGTATAGTACAAATAATTCTGTCAACGCACATATCTTAAAATACATTAAATCTGTTTTCTTTTTTCACGTCTGTATATTTAATAAAATAAATTAAACGAATTAAAGCATCAGAGTGCAACAACATGGAATACAATTTTAAAGTTGTACCACCATAAATAGTAGCTATACCTCATATGTGCTTGTAATGCCTGACCGGTAGAACACAGGAAGGTAGAGCTCTGCTGTGAAAATGACAACAAATGTGTAGGCAATGCCAAATATAATAAACGAGGCCCCAAATCTGTATACATCTGATGGAGTTCCAATAACAGTCACTGCTGACATGAAGCTAGCCGTGAGGGACAGGGCCACTGGAACACATGTCAGCTGTCGGCCCCCGGTCAGAAAATCCTTAGACGAAACCTTGCTTCTCTCCTTTATTGCAAAGAACACTCCAATACCTGAAGAAATCAAAAACAGGAGGGCAAACACCACATAGTCCCAAACTTGAAATTTTCCCGCCGAGGGTGTATGAGGTTCCATCATAGATTAGTAACACACTATGATTCAATAGCCTGCAGGATAGTTTGAATGTAGATGTTTCGTCTGATACTCCAGGGTCCCCGCGATCTTTGAGAAAAGGATTCCTGCTATCTCAGTGTGAATGATTGAAGGGTGTTTTTGGCAGGTTGGAAACTGCTGATAACAGGCATCAAAGTGCAGGTACAATGAAAAAACACATTAGCCATTAACTCTACCAAGATCTGAGATACTGGATCTAATTGTGTTCTAGTAGTTTTATTGGTAGTTTTATTGTGTTTCAAACTTGTTCTTACTTTCTTGGGGAGGGAAAGACAAGCCTTAAAATTCAACAAACTTTATTTGTCTTATTATAAATTATTCTCTCGTGGTTTGTTGAATTTTAAGGCTTGTTTTTTCTTGTAGAGAGGGGGGTTAATTATAAATGTATCTACTACTAGAATGAATAGAATACAGCTCTGGTGTCACTACTTATTGAACAATGCGTATGGTTTATTGTTACTCATAGTTAATTGTTAATTACAATTCCAGTTTGCATGTATGCATGTATGCATTGTAGTGGCAGTCCCAAGCCAGGATAAATTGGGAAGAGTTGTGTCGGGATGGACATCCAACATAAAAACTATGCCAAATAGACATTGTGGATGTCAAGCCACTGTGGCGACTTTTAACGAGAGCAACTGAAAGCAGAAAATAAATGCTGACCGATCATGCTAAACAGGGGATCGGCAACCCGCGGCTCTCTTTAGCCTCCTTACGGTGGCTCTACAAAGGAAAGGGAACTGTGAGAAAATTAGTTTCATTTTCAACATTCGTTTGATATTCGATACTCCGATCTACATAAATAGGAGCTTAAACACATCCAGCATACATCATTTTCGAATATTCACACAAATGAACATTAGCAACATGCTACAAAAACAACTGTATCTTAAGATATGTCTGTTTATTTACAAAAACGTTCTAATGAGCTCCCACAGCGACTAAAGTGTTAGGAAGCCTCATAAAACTAACGGAAAAAATGCATGCATTTAACATTTAGATAAACAAATCTAATAAACTCTGAAATGATTCATTGTAACAAAATCAAACTGTTTTTAAAATACATACATCATTGTTCCTCGCTTCCCAAAAAACTTGTTTTTTAATTTATAATAATTTTAATTTACTTATATAATAAGTTTATTTTGGAGATGAATAAATCTATTAAACTCTAAAATTAATTGATGAATTTATATTAATTTATTTTTAATATACACGTATGTTCCTCACCCCCTAAAAGATTGTTTTTTTTTTTAAATAAAGTTTACATTGCTTTTATACAAATTATAGTTATATATTTTACAAAACTGATCAGTAACAGTTATGTTTAATAGCTTGGCCCTGCTTGCATGGGTAGATGAGAGCTGGAATGTGACTTTACAGGAAATCTTTCTGGATAAACTGCTAAATTCAGTGTGCCACCATGACTGTGTGGCCATGGTTGTCTGTTTGAACACCAAACACAAAGACAAATCAGTGGAAAGAAGAAACCAGTGGTCATCAACTTCCATGCCTTCCATGTTCTCTGCTTACAAGATGCGAAACATCTGATCCATCTGAAACATCTGATCCATGTGGTACAATAACAGCAAAAAATGGACAGAATTCATCAGATGCGTCACACTTTGTAAGCGGAGAATACAGAAGTGGCCCATGATGCCCAAGTTGGATGCTGCCAGCCTCAATGACATCAACATCTTCACTGCTAACTTGCTCCTCAGTATCTGAGTGAGCTTATTGAGCACTACAACCCAGCACGCCCACTTCGTTCACAAGATGCAGGGTT
>JAYDZG010000001.1:12320920-12331232 GCA_034509265.1 Microcambeva bendego | reverse complement strand
GCTGTAATTGCTGCCAAAGGTGCTTCAACAAGGTTTTGAGCAAATGCTTTGAATACTTATGTCCACAGTTTCTTTATTTGTAATAAATTTGTAAAAATTCTACTTTTGTCATTATGGGGTATTGTGTGCAGAATTTTGAGAAAATGAATGTAATCCATTTTGGTTTAAGGCTGTAACATAACATAAAATGTGTGTAAATTATGTGATGTGACTACTTTACGAGCACTCTATGCAGGAAGCTGATGAATGATTATGACATTGAAGCAAGAATTTGTTTGGCATTTGCTTATTTGGTATTTTATTGTCTCAGAGAGAAATGGACTATGAAATGATTTTAAACCACAAAACTACCACAAACTAGGCACTCAAAATGTTTTGTTTTTCACAATCTATGCACATAATACATTAAATGAAATGTCCTGAAACCAGATGTATGTTAAATTTGGTGTGCACTGTTACCTGTATGTTTAACCCTCAAAATGCTCACATGAGACCAGTACATGCCTTTTAATATCTAACTAAATTCTCAAGACAGAAAACGATGCATAGTTAAACATTTTATTCGTTTTTAAACAGATCAATCAATAATCTTTGAGATTCCAGACCCTTGTGGTGCTTTTACAATTAAACCATTTGAAATAAAATCGTATTTGAATAAGTGTTTGAGGCTGCCCTATTAAGGAGATGTGAACAAATGCTTTGTTATTGTTCTGAAGACAAACTGATACCCAAGTAAGTACGTATCACTTTTACACAAGTACTCGTGTACACAGGTTGCATCTAAAATCATTAGCACTTCTGTAACCTAGTGATTTATAAGCTTCAATCTCAGAGCATGTGGTGAAATAATAACAGAGCATATAATCCATATGATGTAGTAAGAGGGTGAAGAGCAATTTAACACAAGTGTTATTTCTGGACACTGCTGTTTTCATGCTGTAACGTGATTGTGCACTGCTTTCTATCTTTGCCTACATTCTAGGTAGCATAAAACACTAAATATAATAGACACTAGAGCAGCTTCATATTTAGATATTATGATTCAAATAGAGGTAGTAAAATGCCACAGAAAGAGGTGGTGGACAAGTCCCGAATTTATTAATAACTAGCCTTGCTGACAGTAATCCAGCAAACATTATTTGACTGTCGTTGTGTCTTTAGCAAACATGAGTACTTAACTCTCTCAAAAACAACACATCAGCTTATTATTATTATTATTATTATTATTATTATTATTATTATAACACAAGAAGCCCAGAACATTCAAACTGTGTTTGGAATGCACACTTGGACTGAGATGACTCTGGGAACTTATTAATACTAGAATGACTTTCAAATGCACATCAGTTCTAGAAAGCCTTAACATATGTTTTGATTCCAAATAGACTTCGAAGCGAGATCATGCATTTCCAAGAGGATGTGTACCAAAGATGGTATCCATGCCAGATTAATTCTTAAATAAATGTTGAATACTGATTTTAATTTTGAAGTGTTCTGAATTACTCCTCAAGTAATTCTACAATGTTCAGGGTTTAATGTATTTATTTATTTTGGTCAGCCCTGGACTCGAAGTTGCTTTGATGTCTATTGTAAAAAAAGCTGTATAAAAAAAACTAAAATAGACATTAAGATAATGGTTAAATTGTCAAGATATTAAAACAATGAGTCAATTAGCACCATCACCTACTATGCCTGATAAAAGTCTTAGCCAGCAGCCACCAATAAACGAGAAGCCTGGTCACTAAAAAAAAGTGCACCAGAAAACTGCTGAAATACTAATGGAGGAAGATGATGACCACTGATCAAGTTCAGAAGATGGCCAGAATAGAAAAGGAGTTACTGAACCACATTAAGTCCTGTAAGTATATTTTGGCATGTGACAAGTCACCCACATGATGTATGCTAAGCCATTTGTATGAAAAAAAAAAACTTAAAAGTCCATAAACATGATCAGCTTGTCTCGGGCAAGGATAATGGTATGTCCACCACTAAACTCTTATACAAGCTAAAATACTAAAGAGGACGAGTCTTCTGTTCTGTATGCAGCAAGAAGTAAAATACCTAAGTTCTATCTGATCTTGTTCCAAGCAAACAAACACCACCAGCTGGAAAGATCTCAAAACCAATATAGAATTGTTTTATATAAATTAACTTTTTGTATTGTAAATAAGTATTAAGGCTCACTGGATTACTATGTGAAGTCTCTTTCTTAACATCTCTGATTATACAAGTCATAGACCAGAAGGTGATGAGAAGGTCTATCTGACATCTTATCTGAGTGTTGTGAGTTCCTTATCTTTGCATCAGTTCGAGCTGTGGGACCCTCGGTCAGGCCTGTCCAGCAAAACGGTGCTCGTGCAAAGCAGAGCACAATGCAGTTGAAGAAATGATTTACAGCTGCACATCAGCCTGCCTGGGCCAGTTGTCTTCCTCCATGCCAGAGTCGTACTCCTCTTCTGTGGTCGCCTTCGTCGGTGCTCTATGATCGACATGTACATTTATAGTTTGATTTGAGACATATCCAATAGTGGATTTTCACAAACATATGGGATGTGTTCCTAGTGAGTGGCCTTGCTCTCTTACTCTCTTACTCTCTACATAGGAAGCTGACTAATTAAAGAGGATTTTCGACATTGGATGCTCCCTTGTTATTCACTTAAAAAACCATTTAACTTTAAGGTGTCTTACTAGGCAGCATGCAGAGAGCTCACTAGTTTTTGAACACACCCATAGTGATATTTGTTGACCTGATGATTTACCAGGCATCATCATGTTTTCACATAATAAAGGTTTATCACGCTTTGTCTGGTAGTCACAGAGTAAATGTTCTGTTACCTTATATAGTGTGGCTCACTCTTGCCTTGGACCACATCCTTATTTAGCTCTACAGCCACGATATCAGAGTTTGGCACTTCAAACATGGGCTCCAAAAGCAGTGTTTCCTAAACAACAACACAATGCAGTTGGCTATTTCTGAAAGTAATGAGTTGAGGTAGAGAATGGGTTATGAGTTATTTACCATGATGGATCTGAGACCCCTGGCTCCAGTCTTTCTTTCAAGAGCCATTCTGGCAATGGCACTAAGTGCATCTGAAGTCACATTCAGCTCACACTAAAACACAAAGCAACAAAGTTATTGTTACACACTACAGTAAAGAAGCTTTGATGGAAAGTAGGAAAACAACAAAGACAAAAAGTTATGGCAGAGTTCTGACAGGTAGCTATAACCCCATAGAACATTTGTGGAAAGTCAGTGCCAAGCAACAGCCCCAGAACATCACTGCTCTAGAGGAGATCTGCATGGAGGAATGGGCCAAAATACCAGCTACAGTGTGTGCAGACCTGGTGAAGGAAACGTTTGACCTCTGTCATTGCCAAGGTTATGCTACAAAGTTTTGAGATCAACTTTTGTTATTGACCAAATATTTATTTTCCACCATAATTTACAAATAAATTCTTTAAAAATCCTACAATGTGATTTTCCTGGATTTTTCCTCATTTTGTCTCTCATAGTTGAAGTGTACCTATGATGAAAATTCCAGACCTCTCTCATCTCTCTAAGTAGGAGATCAGTGGCTGACTAAATACTTTTTGCCCCACTGTGAGACTTAAGTGTTTTATTTGTGAGGAATAAACCTACCAACCTGCATTAAGCACTGGTTAGCAGAAAGATGGGAAAGGCCACATGATCTATTGTGTAGCAAGCGAAATGGCAGCCTTCTGCCGCATAAGCCCCTGTACCATTCGCATAGATAGACAGATAGACAGACAGACAGACAGACAGACTTATGGGCAGATAGATAGACTGATAGATAGACAGATAGATGGACAGATAGATGGACAGATATATGGACAGATAGATAGACAGATAGATGAATATAGTTGAGCTGATAGATGAACAGACAGGCACATAGATACCTAGACAGACAGACAGACAGACAGATAGTGAAGCTTCACAGATTTGTAGAGAAGTATTTCACCTTGTCCATGCTGAAGAGAGCCTGATACTGAGGTACTACTGCATTGCGAGGCTCAGTAAGAATGCGCACCAGCGCCTGTTCATCAAGGCTGTGCAAAGGTACCACTATGGGCAGGCGGCCTACAAACTCAGGAATCATTCCAAAATCAATAAGGTCCCTGGCTTCCACCAGCCTCAGCAGTCGATCCTTCTCCTCAATCTCAGCCAGAGCATCCTGCTCACTGCCCGTGGTGTTGGCCAGATCATCCGCCGCTGCTGCCCGCCGCCCCTTACATGAGATAGATGGGGAGCCAAATCCAAGATACTGCAACAGGCAAAGTCAATGATAAGCATACTTAATAAGAACAATAAGCATTAAGTCTCTGATAAATGCTCCCTCTGTGATGATAAGAATACAGTTTGTCCAAATAAGTCTCAGTTTTCTGGATTAAACAATCAGTGTGTTGGTGGCCCTGGCGCCAACAATGAGCACATGTATGGCCAAGATTTATTGGATCAGTTGACTTTATTTCATTGCTCTGATGTCCAGCTCCAATGACTGTGTGGTACGTGTAGCACGGGTAGTTTGACTGGTCTGCCACAATGCAGGGTTTGGAATGTGTCACAGACACATTATTACCACTACTGAAATGATCCACAATTTGAGCCACAGTAGGATCATTCATTGACCATGTCAGATTTTTTTATTTGTCTGAAGCAAAAATATATAACAATAATCCAAATAATTCCTCCAACAGTGATAAAATGATGGTTCTGGCTGTATTTAGCCACTGTATCACTATAACTGTGTCTGATTTTACTTAGTATCAGTATTTTTAGAAGTCTTATCTGAGTGGCCATTGTTATGATCATTCAAATAATTGGTGAGAAAAACATGCCTTGCTGGTCAATACCTGATTTTAAGAAATTAATTCTGTGTGGAGTTTGCATGTTCTTCTCGTGTCTGTGTGGGTTTACTCCGGGTGCTCCGGGCTCCTCCCACAGTCCAAAACCATGGTCAGGTGAATTGGAAACAATGAATTAAACACTAGACTGTTTTTAATATAAACTTGTGAATTGATGAAACTTCCTGTCACCAAAGTGTAAAACATGATGTTAAAATCCCAATAAAACAAATAAACATAACAACCCATGAACCTTTTATGTCTCTGAATAAACCCTGCCTAAAACAGACAAGATGTGCAGACCTAATGTCTGTTGCCATCACCTTTTCATTTTTCCTGCGACTAATGATACGGTCCAGCCCATTAAAGGCTCCTGATGCCACAAACAGGATGTTGGTTGTGTCCACCTGCACAGTTTCACCTCACAACTTCCTGCTGTTCTTTTCTGGAACATTTACAATTGTTCCCTCCAGGAGCTTCAACAACCCCTGAGTAAAGAGACAGATATTACAAATGAGCCAGAACTAAAGTGTAAAAAAACAATACTATTTATGCTAAAATATAAATTTTAAATACAATTATATGTAAGAAGAACAGTGGGGTTTGCCCTTTGTATCTGAATAACTTTGTTTTATATTATTTGACTCTGAAAGTGGAAATTTTCTAAATATATGAGGAATCTTCAAAAAAGTTTCTGCACTTTTATATTTTGGCTGTAAGAATGAGAGTCGTCGGAGAGATCTTATAGTCTAGATTTAGCATCATCTGATTTCCTCCTTTTTGAGTCGCTTAAAGAATCTTTCAGGGTAAAATCCAAGATTTTCCTGTGATGATTTGAAAGAGGTGCAGCTGTGGCTGGATGCACAACCAAAAATATAATGTATTAGTTGACTACGTAGAATTGATTGTGGTGGTAATGTACCCCCACAGGTGCATGGGTGGAAAATAAACCCAATTTGCAGAATGCTTAACCAAGGCAGAACAATGTGACCACAAACGTTCTAGGCCTTCAAGTTTAAAGGGTCAGAAAGGCACCATTTTGCTCATCTGGCTGAGAACCATAACGGTTTTCCACCAAAAGAACTCTCGTTCTAAAACCGGTTCGGTTTGGGTTCCTTTGAACCTCAGTGTTTGTGTCAAGAAGTTTTTAAGAACCAGGCGGCATCCTCCTCAGTGGGTGTTACACACCAACAGTAAAGAGTAGTGAAGTTGGTGGATCGTGTAAATATGATGGTGGATCGTGTAAATTATGAGTGAGCATTTGTACTGCTGCTACAGATGTTCATTTTCATTAAAAAAAAACATCGCTTAGTGATGAGGACATGTTAAGCGATGATTTAAATGAGGTTATTTCCATTGTAGTTTTCTTTAGATCATTCGCAGGAGAAGCATTCTGCACTTCTCACTCAAGACCCTCGGCACAAATAAACTAAAGCTACAGAACATTTATATTAAATAACAATAAAAACAGATGTTTATCTGGATTCACTTCATGTGCTGCTCGAGTCAACAAAGTGTGACGTGAAATAAAAGCACAACATGCATGAATGTAGTAAATGTAGGAGACAGAATCATGACATTTCTGCTTATAATTTCTCTGTACTCCTGAAATACATCACTCAGTGTTTTAGTATAATAATCATGTTACACTTTGTTTCACGTTGAGCATTGTTCATCGGTCACTTTTACTGCCTCGTACTACACAGTTCATCAATCTGAAAATATAAGCAGCAAACTGAATCAAAATGTAATAATATGAACTTAAAAGGGAAAAAATAAAAGGGAAGCAAACTCCATAAAAAGCAGCATAACTGTGGTCTCACTGCTTCTCTGGTAAAGGGAAACCTCTACATGAAGTATTCTGCGGAGCCAGAGTAGAACATTAATATGTGGACTCAAATCTTTTCTTCGGTGGAAGCAAGCTGAACCGGTTCAAAATCTTGTCAGTGTCAGTGGAAAAGTGGTCTCTGTGATTTTGATGTAAAGATTTTGGCACCAGCACCATGCCAGCGTTTACGTGCTGTCAGTTATAGAGAACCAACATAAATAACATGTTCCATGCGCTATCTGCTGGTCATAAATAGCAATGCAGACTGGCATTATTCTGTACCTTGTTATAGAAATAACACTATCCCAGTGGAATAAGAAGTACCTGGATGGGACATTAGCTCTCAAGTGTATGTACGTCAATGTAGGGATAGCCTCTGAGAAATGCTCACCTGCTGGACTCCTTCTCCACCAACATCTCTGAGCTGATGAATTCCTGGTACACTCCCAATCTTATCCACCTCGTCAAGAAACACTATTCCTGTGGACCGGCATAAAAAAACTGTTCACACAGAGCCTATTCAGTACATTCGTGTTGCTTTCCTCAATAAGCTTTCTCTAATATGTGACAGTGAGCAATATTCAAGACGGTAGCGATGCTGCTCCTTTGTCAGATAAAAGACTCCTGAAGGTATATTTTCAGGAAAAATCCTGAAGGTACTGAAGCTTTCACAGATCTCCCAGAACACACTAGGGCACCATAACGCTAATAAGCCGAGAACGCTAAAACATTAACACCAGGAGGAATGGAGCGTGCAGGAGAAGCAACAGGTTTGTTGACTTCTAAATTTCTGGTATCATCACTTTATTTTTTTTTGCTTAATATTATGTAAGCGTTCTGCCCAAAAGAACTGACCTTGCTGTGCCTTCTCCACTGAATAGTTAGCGTCTTGAAGCAGCTTGGCAATGACTGACTCAATATCCTCACCCACGTAGCCGGCCTGGGTCAGTGTGGTACAGTCACAGATAGCAAAGGGGACATCCAAACACTTTGCCAATGTCTGTGCCAAAAGGGTTTTCCCTAAAAACACAACCAACATTAAATTACATTTTTTTTAAATACTACACGTCTCTGAAGATTTGGGGATAAATACAAAACCACCTCAGAACAGATCAGGTTCAGAAAATACAGTTATGTTTTATTTAATATTAAAATCACTTGTCTTCAATTGGTGAGCGAGCTAAATCAACATAAAAATATATATTCTTCACAAAAAATAATGAAATAAAAAAGGGTTTCATTTTGCAAAATGGCTCCGTGTAAGAATCCCACACTGACACATGATTAGCTGGACTAGCTCATCATGATATTAAAGCACATTGTATATCTGGTGGAAAAGGAAGAGAGGTCTAAATCAAGAGTGTAGGACCAATAACTCAGGAAAAAGAACGTGACCAATACTGCTATATGATAATGGAAGCTTTATGGGCCTGTGTTTTAAAAAAAGCTGTAAAGAGGTTTAGATGTTTAACAGGAAGAAGAAAGATGGCATCTTTAAGAAGCTGATTTTCTCAAACCTGAGCCTGTAGGGCCAAGCAGCACAATGTTGCTTTTCTCCAGCTTG
This sequence comes from Microcambeva bendego, assembly GCA_034509265.1. Taxonomy (NCBI): domain Eukaryota; kingdom Metazoa; phylum Chordata; class Actinopteri; order Siluriformes; family Trichomycteridae; genus Microcambeva; species Microcambeva bendego. Next base: position 12,322,977 of record JAYDZG010000001.1, on the reverse strand, counting down.
ATACTGATGTGTGTTGAGTCCAGCAAGTCTCCACCCCTTTTCTCCTGTGATGCTTGTTGGGTGCCATGTTTCTGGACAGATGCACCAAGGGCGTTTTCATGTTGGCTGATCCCAGCAACCTGCAGCAGCTCTAATAATTCACATTTATTATTAATAAAGTATGGTAACAAAAGATACAAATTGTGATAAGCATGAACTTACTGGAATATTTGTATTCATCTTCCCGTCTTCTGATATCCTGCTCTACACAAACAGAAAGATATTTAAATTTATAAAAGCCATTATATTGGACGTGGGAAAGGAAACGTATTCGAAATGATGTGGGAGAAAAATACTCAAGAAAGAAAATTTAGTGGTGGTTTTTCAAGTAAAATCATTTGAGTAGTACTTCAATATCATATCAGGCTTCTGAAGGGTCTGAACGAAACCAATGAACAAAATAGTCTAATATTTGGAGTAAACAGATCTTAACCATGTTGAACCCATCAAAGATATTGAAGTTTGTGCTTTCCACCACTTATTAAAACACCCTCTGAAATATCTTTAAGAAGAATGGTGCTTCCCATCTTGTAGAATTCCATAAGCATCTGTGTTATGATCTTAAGATGTCTTTTGGTGGCATAACGGCTCTTTGAAACTGTCACCTATTTATTTGTACACTGATCTGTTAAAAAAAGGCTCAAATTTAAATGTTTCAGTTATGAAAGTATAAGGTGTGACCGAGTACATTTAAACAAATGTATTGTTTTATATTGTGCATTGAAAAAGTTGTTCATTATTACTAGTGCTGACAAAATTAGCGCATTAATCATAGCGACTAATTTGAAATCTTGTGGAATCGTGGATTGGCTATCAGTTCAGTTCATTTTCCTTAAACCCTTATCCTAAAAAGGGTCGGGGAGGGGTGGTGGTGCCCACATGGTAGCACATGGTAACACCCTGGATGGGGCGCCGGTCCATCTCAGGTACCTACAGGACAATTCAGTGTCTCCAATCAACCTGGTAGTATGTCTTTGAGTTTGGGAAGAAACCGGAGGATTGGATGTCTTTAGAAAAACATTTCTGTGTACATGTGACTCTCTTTGTCTGCTTAAGGATGTATGTGTTCTTTCACTGGGTTTCTCTTATTACTCTTTGTTCCCTGGATTATCTATCTGCATACAGGCCTTTGTAGCACACAGACAGGTAGTGAGTGTCCAGCCTCACATGGTTAAAGACTGCTACTGAACTCGATCCAAGGTTTAAGGATCTGAAGTGTCTTCCCAAACAAGAAAATAATTGAATCCTGGGCTTTCTCTCACAAATCGATGATGGGAGAGATGCCTGCTATAAAGCAGAGCCCATTATTGAGGGGTGTTCACAACACACGGTCAATTATGAAGCAAAATCTATAGTATCCTTTGTATAAATTAATGATTAATGAGTTAATATTTTTAATCTACTTTTACTAATTATTGCTTTCATTGATTAAGTTAAATCACAGAAATTTACAGCAGCACCAACCCCGAGGAAAGAGGGCGCTTTGTTTCTCTGCTTCCGTTTGCTGCCTGCCTGCCACAGGGAGGTTGTTGTAGATCCTTTTGTAGTGGTTGTACACTGCAACTGACAGCACCTTCTTGGCATATGACTGGCCAACAACATACTTATCAAGGTAGGCATAGATCTGCAGTAAAACAATACAAAAAAGAAAAACAGTTCTGTTTTATCCACAGTATGTATCTTAAATACTGTAACACATTGAATTCATTTATAATATACAATAACACAACACAGTTCCATAGGAATTGCCTTTGCCTACAGGTTGCCATTCAGCATCCTACCTTTTTAGGGGGTGGGGGAGGCTTCTGAGCAAATGCCAGTTTCACAGCTTCAGCAGCAGATTCTGCTTCATTGTTTAGGCTTTTCTTAGAGTCGGATTCCGAAAGCACCACAAAGAAGTGATGACATTTTTCACATTTTACAAACCGTGTGAAAGCTAGAGGGGTAAACACACACACACACACACACACACACACACACACACACACACACACACACACACACACACACACACACAC
>JAYDZG010000001.1:12219813-12230872 GCA_034509265.1 Microcambeva bendego | reverse complement strand
CAACGCTGAGTTTCAAACCCGTATCACAGCGGCGGTGGGCTAGCGCAGTAGACCTGAGCATGGCCCTGAATCTTGAAATGCTAGCAGACACAATACTGTAATTCGATTTGGATAAAAGTTAGTCTGGTTAATGCTGAAAGTGTAAGAACAGTTCTAACCATCTTGCAGCCAAAATATCAAATGCACCCATAAAATAAAGACAAGATGCAATAAGCCGACTCAAACGTAATACCCATCATGCCATAAAATGACTCAAAGGTGTTAATCATGGCATTAAAACCGAAACAAACAAGCTTACCTGGTCATATTAGTAAATGGAATGGGGAGGATTAATTTGCATTGTCATAGCTCAGGTCATTAAAGTTTAAACTTAACTAAAACAATTGCACTATTAAAATGATTAAAAACACATTCTTGAAAAGGGTGTGTTGTGTAGGTATAAACAGCTGTGGAAAAAAAACAAGAGACTACTTTAGAATTTCAGTTTCTCTTGTTTTACAATGTATGGTTGTGTTTGACCAAAAAGAGCAGTGTTGTTTTATTTGAGAAACTTCAAATTAGAAATAAAACAGCCCTGCTCATTTTGGTCAAACACATACCCATAAATTGTAAAAAATAAATTATATAATATACTTTTTCAATGGCTGTATGTACAAAGTTTTGGTACTTTATTATATACCCAAAATGTGCTTTCAGATTATTTGTGCTTATGTGTTTACTTTTCATTCAAAGGGATTGTAACTCTAGACAGTGTAGTTTCGTTACCACTGCCCCTCTTGGCCCCATTGAGACAATTACTAATGATGGGTTCAAGTCTGCTAATGAGGCATTATAAATAATGATTCTTTTTTTTTGTCTACTTCAGATGGACAACGAGACTGATAACCGACTGGCCAATGGCTCATCAGATATGGATGAGTTTGAAACGTTAACAGCAAAGTTTCACTTTGTTGATCTGGCAGGATCAGAGCGGCTAAAGAGAACGGGAGCCACAGGGGACCGAGCCAAAGAGGGCATTTCCATTAACTGTGGGCTGGTGAGGGCAGTAGTTTTAAATCACAGCACAGTGTGTTTAAATAAATCTTTATCCCTATTAGTCCTCAACAAATATTGAAGGTGCGCATAAATGAAGTTTGTTGATGAATCTGTTTTCACTATATGTGTAGTTGGCACTGGGGAATGTCATCAGTGCCTTAGGCGACAGAAGCAAGCGATCAACACATGTGCCTTACAGAGACTCCAAACTCACTCGCCTCCTCCAGGATTCTTTAGGTGGCAACAGGTTTGCTAGCAATATTTATCTAAAATGCAATTACTTCAGTTTGTCTTAATGTTTAATTATAAGTGCTCTTTTATTATAAGTTTATTAATTATATAATTTTAATATTTGCTTTCTTTCCCTGTGTACCACAGCCAAACGGTGATGATTGCCTGCATAAGTCCATCAGACCGGGACTTCATGGAGACCCTAAACACACTGAAGTACGCTAACCGAGCACGTAACATTAAAAACAAGGTGATGGTGAACCAGGACAAGGCCAGCCAGCAGATCAGCGCTCTGAGGACGGAGATTGCACGACTGCAGATGGAACTTATGGAGTACCGGACGGTGAGATGTGCTGCGCCGTGTTCCCTTGCTTTCCGAACTTAACTGAAAAGGGGATGTAGACACCACCGAACATACAACCAGAAGCCAAATAATAATAAAAGATTAGTAAAACTAGTTCTAAGGTGCCCTGTAATTCTAAAAACAAATAAAATGAAAAAGTCTGCTGATAGTTATAGAATCATATCCTACCACATGCTGGGGGGTCTCAGGATTAGACTCCTGACCAACAGCACCACTGGAGATTCGAACCCTGGGTCTCAGCTGTAGTTGGCTAGAATAGTTTAATGTTCTTGCATTGTGTTATGATTCCTAGACTGGTCGAATAGATAGACGATCAAGCTGACATTTAAACTCTGGGTGTGTTATTGGTGTGTGTGTGTGTGTGTAGGGAAAGCGTATGGTTGGTGAGGATGGGATGGAGAGCATCAATGATATGTATCATGAGAACTCCATGCTGCAGACAGAGAATCAGAACCTTCGTGTACGTGTCAAAGCCATGCAGGAGACCATCGATGCACAGCGCGCTCGTCTAACTCAGCTCCTCAGTGATCAAGCCAACCAGGTGCTTGCTAAAGCTGGTATGTATGAACACAGCGTACGAGAATTAAATGTACTGTTATATATAAATTATATATATATATATATACTGTTATATATAAATTTATATTATATATAAATTCAAAAAAGCTAATTACACAACGACCGAGGGGTTCGAGCCAGAATCAGTGGGGCAGGGTAGTACTTGGAAATGTGGAAAAGTTCTTGGTACTTCTTAAAATTTTACTGCTGAAATATTAAGTACAACCTAGTTATAAAAATCAACCACAATGTACATTTCACTAACCACAACCTACATGAAGATATTAAGTAAATGTTATTTAATTGAGCTCAAAAGTTAGATATACTTAAACTAATTATAAAAAGTCAATTTAGTTTTTATTCACCAATTACTTCAAAATATTAAGTAAATTTATTGTGACACTGTTATCTACTTACCATGGAAATATTTACCAAAACAATCACTCAAGAATACCATTTATTTTAAGTTTACTCATTAAACTCCACTCTGTGTTGGTTGAATTCAGGTGAAGGCAGTGAGGAGATTGGAAAAATGATACAGAGCTATATCAAGGAGATTGAAGATTTAAGGTAAACAAGTTTGCTTTTATATGTTTAGATTAATTTATTTATGTTTTGTATCATACTGTTTCAGTGGCTGTGATAACTCCTGCCCACCATCAAGTGCACCAACAATGGGCACTCATTTGCATTGCATTGTTTACCTTGGACAGGAATTATGGAACAACTACTACTTGGAAAACGTGGCCGTGCTTGTCAGACAGTTCTAGCTTTTACGAGATTATCTGATAACATCTTACAGCGGAGATCACTATTTTACTTTTGGATCACTGTTTTTATTTTGACACCAGATTGATGTTTTTTTCAATAACAGGATTCAGAACACCCAGTTTTGGAGAGAGGGCCTAGACCAGAACATGTCTTTTCCTACCAAAGTCATGCATATAGGGTATATAAAATGCCATATTATGGTAGAGGTGGCGCTGGTGGTGGTTGGTGAATATAGGTATTAAAATTTCTACTAGAAGGATTACTTGCTTTGAAGGTATGGGCATATATTGTCCAAAATTGCATGAAGCGCTTCTTACTAACTACATTCTCGGGTGGTTTCTTTACTACTGGAAGCTTTCTGTGATTTCCGAAACATGCAGCTTTAACTACGTGTAAGGTCTGAATTATAAAATGGTGAATTCGAATTGAGGGTCACGGACATACAGTACAACAGTAGGTGACAGAATCTGCCTGATATTAGAGAGATTCTCAGAAAAAAGAAAATAGAAGCTAAAATGTATCTTGTGTGCAAGGTATTGACTGCACTGGAATATTATTTTAAACGGATGTGTAAATGAGTGATAAATAAAAATAAAAGAATGTGATTCATTTATTCTCTTGAATCTTTATTTACCTGAAAAGTAGAAAGTGTTTTCACCGATCAACTTCTGCTTACTGTGGAACGCAGTTTTTTTTTGATAAATTTTTAAAAACATTTCATTTTTATACTTGCCTGTTCCAACTTTTCAAGAGATTGACAAATCACAAGGTACTAACTTTTCGGGACATTCTATAAATAAAATGTAAAAATTGCTTAGTTTAATGTATATATGTATGTATGATTAGGGTCATTTGGATGTTGGTTGTCTTTATGATTTAAAAAGAGGAAACCCAGGGCTTCACTCAACCACCAACCATGAGTGGAAAAAAGTTTTTGTGTTATCATTCATATTCACTGAAAAAAGAGAGCAAAAATTCTGCCGGGGTATGTAAACTTTAGAGCACAACTGTATATATATTTGTGTCTGCTGTGTATATATATATATATATATATATATTTGTGTCTGCCTGCTTGATTGCACCCATCTGGGGATGTCTCTTGAATTAGACCATTACTCCTCAACTGCTATCATTAAATTCTAGAAATGTCTGTCAAATGCTGTAATTCAGACTTTACATATTTAAACTCTTAATAATAATATTGGAACTATCAGCTGTCTTTCAATTCAATTTTCACAGAATACAAAATGGAACGTCTGTTGGTGGTGGTATTTTGTGTCCATATTTACTGCTGTACTATATAAATTATTTTAAGCACTTCCCCATACTGTGTCATGCTTTCAGAGCAAAACTGTTGGAAAGTGAGGCAGTGAATGAGAACCTGAGGAAGAATCTGTCCAGAGCGTCCACTCGCTCACCTTTCTTTGGAGGCTCCTCTGCTTTCTCTCTCGGCCCCGACCCGTCTCAGGAGACGGCTGACATAATCGAGCTGGCAAAAAAAAATCTGCAGAAACTGAAACGGAGAGAGAAAAAGAAGAAGAGGAGGTAAAATGATTAAACAGTGATGGTGATCAGTTGTCTTGGTTTACAACTTAGTTCTACAACATACAGGAGTAAAATCTCTAATGCTGTGGGCCTGTCAGCAGTTAGTTAATCAACCAAGGAAAATTATATGAGAATCCGGGCTGCAGTTGCTTTTTCTTTCTTATTAATTTATATCTATCTTATGCTGCAACCCCACCCTTACCAAGGAGGCTGTATTATACACACATCCCCTCCAACATGAGCCAACAAGGATCAGTATCCCATACTGAACAATATGCACTGCACTCGTTATTCACCATATCTGTGCAGACACTTTTGACCAACCAGCAGGTGCCACAATTGCAACGATTTTAACTAGGCCAATATGAACACGTTACCTCACATAATTTCTTTTTTAAATAGGTGAAAAAGTACATTTAAAAGAGCAATGTGAAACAGCACTTTACAAAAATGATAGGCTTGAATTGCAGCCATAACCGGAATTGCATAAGCTAAATAGTGTTAACATAGGCTGAATTATGTGGATCATAGATCTGTGGTTATTTTGCTCCTCTCTTACTGCTGTCCTCTTCCTGCCTCCTCTCCTCTCCCTGACCATTGCCCTTTGACCTGCTACCTGAGAAGGTTCCAGCAGCTGCAGGAGGATAGGAGAGTGGAGGAGGAAGAGGAGATGGATGTGGAGGAAGACAGGTTTGTCCTTGTGTCCTACCTGACCATAGATTTTATCCTTTCTCTAAAATCTCCTGCTCCTAAATACAACTATTTTATGTTCTCTTTTTAATGCAGTAAGTGGCAACACTTTAAAGATACAACACATAGTTAGAAATGTGCGTTTGCATGGCATCTATGTGTATCAAGAGTGCAAATGTAGATTATCTTATCACAACCTTGCTTTATGTCTCAAAATATCTGGAATTCTTACAGTGGGTAGACCTCTCTTTGTGTCCCTGCTTCCTTTAAAAAATAATGATTTCCCTTATGGATGAGTAAAAGATTTTGTGATCTGTACTGATGGACCGGCATCCTGTCTCAGTGTTGAGTATGTCCTTCTCTGTGTGAGTTATTTGATAGGCTTGAATAAATGAACCAAATTGTTAAAACTACTGTACAGTGCTATTACAAGACCAAAAATAAAGGTGAATATCACAGGAGAGAATATTAACTAATAACTAAGTGCCATTCTGTTTAAGTCTGTAAATCTGCTAGTCTGATGACTTTATAACTCCTTCTCACACATAAGTAACTCCAATTTGAGTGTAGCCTTTAACCAAACCGCATAATCAAGAACTAACATGTTTATCCCCTTCATAATAAAGTTATTATTTCTACCCTGGCACATCTGCTTGCAGCAGAATTGAGCATGCTTGTATTTCTCAGCACTGTTAAGGAGGAAAGCCCTGATGATGAGAATGAAAGAGGAAATGAGAGAGAGCAGTCTGAGCCATCTAAAGAGGAGCCAGACATGGTAAGCTGTTTTACATTTAATCTGATATGTATGTCAGTAAAACGACTAGTTCAGTAAACCCACCGAACGCTATGCAGGAGGCTCAAGACGGCAGTGATCATGAGGATGCTGATGAGGAAGAGGAGGAAGATGAGGAAGATGATATAGATGCCGATGAAAGCTCTGATGACTCTGATTCGGAGTTGGATGAGAAAGGTGCATTTCCACCATAATACTATCCTACAAGTATTTAAATACTTTTAAATGCTTTTGGACTTTGCCTTGGATATATGGAAGTCCTGTGAAATGTTTCTGCACTTTTTTAAACATTTATGACTAAAATTTTTAAAGAAACAAAAAACATTTTTACAGTCACCTACCTTTATGATGCATTTTCCCTGGCATTTAAAAAATGGCATTTTAATTGGCATTAAAAAAAATTGGTTGAGCATGTATCCACTGATGCCTTGCTGATTTCACTTCATGTGCCAAGCACCCACCCATCCATCAATCATCAGTGACCTGTTAAAATGTTTTGGCTCATGGGGTACTTTAGAAATGAAATTCAATTTGGCCTGCTATTAACCAGGTAAAAAAAAACTTCTTGAACTGTTTAACTGTTATAATTACACAGATCAGGCATAACATAATGACCATCTTCCTCATATTGTGTTGGTCCCTTTTTTGCTGTGATGCACTGTGTATTCTGACAACCAGCATTAACTTATTTAGCAATTCGAGCTACACTACCTGTTGACTCGGACCTCACGGGTTAGCCTTCACAAGCATGAATAAGCCTTGGCCGGCCCATGCCCCTATTTAATCACTATTCCTTCCTTGGATCAGTTTGAGTTCTGATTCAGTCGTCTAGCCATCACAATTCGGCTCTTGTCAAACTCACTCAAATCCGTACACTTGGCCATTTTTTTGCTTCTAATGTCAATTGTGATGGTAAATTGTTCCCTCGCTGCAAAATATATTCCACCTACTAACAGGTGCGATGAAATGACACTTCACCTGTCAGCTTTCAGAATGATATGCCTGGTCAGTGTATTTCCAAAAGACTTTGTGAAAAGACTTTTTATTTTTACATATGTTTATTTTACAAATATAGTATTAAAAATATGTTTGTTCATTGTCCACACACAACAGATATAATAAATAGAAAAACATTTAAGAACTCTGAGGTTCACATCTGTAATCCTGAAATTAACTTGAAAGTTCTTTGACTTTTTGAAGAACCTGAAATAATCTGCGGTGCATTTCTGAAAACTGAACGTCTGATGTGTGTGGTACAGAAAACTTCCAGGCAGACCTGGCCAACATCACATGTGAGATTGCTATCAAGCAGAAGCTCATAGATGAGCTGGAGAACAGCCAACGCCGCCTGCACACACTCAAACAGCAGTATGAACAGAAGCTCATGATGCTGCAGAGCAAGATCCGCAACACACAGCTGGAGAGAGACCGTGTCCTTCACAACATGGGTGAGAATGTCAGGTCATTTTCATTTTCATGACATTTATTACCACTGTTAAGTTTACATATCCATACATGTACATATCCGGGGAATGTTCTAGGAAATGTGGAGTCTTGTTCCGAAGACAAAGCCAAGAGAATTAAAGCAGAATATGAGAAGAAACTAAGCGTGATGAATAAAGAACTGCAGAAGCTGCAGGCCGCACAGAAAGAACATGCTCGTCTACTCAAGAACCAATCACAGTATGAGAAGCAGCTTAAGAAGCTCCAACAAGAAGTTGCTGAAATGAAGAAAATCAAAGTAAGACATCATCATACACTTATTGTCCTACTTTTTATAGCAGGGTCCCAAAGTGTTTGCTGAAGACAAGTGGGATTCGTGTGCCGTATTCAATCAGATGTGCTTGGAGAACGAAAAGCCCCCTCACAAATATTTTGTCAAGCTCTACAGGGAAGACTTTAAAATCAGAGGCAAATCAATGAAAAAAAAACCTCTGCCGCTGGTTTTTGCTCATTGCTTGTAGGTGCGTCTGATGAAACAAATGAAGGAGCAGCAGGAGAAGAACCGACTGGCAGAGTCTCGAAGGAACCGTGAGATCGCCACCCTGAAGAAGGACCAGCGGAAGCAAGAGGTGCAGCATGACACTACTGCTCCCTAACAGAAAGAATGAATGTTTATTCATTGTATTGTTATTCGAAAATACAATTAGAATCGAATAACCAATAACAATAGAAGCTTTAGATTCACAATAAAGCTAACAGAAAAAGTTAACAGATTTCAGTTGTAGTTTTGAGTCTTATGTAGATGCATAAAAACTCATTTTTTTCAGTTTTCACCTATTTGTCACGTTTAATAAGACCAGACCAGTAAACATAGCATAATGCTTTAACTTGAAATACGAGTTATTAATTAATGCACATAAGGGGATGACGTCCCATCCCCAAAGTAAGTACTATTATATCATGACACCCTATTTAGAAGTTTTGTGGATTTCACATTAAAAATGTAATTTGATGAAGCAAATGACCGCCAGTTTAATACCAAGAAAACATCTTGCCTTAATTGTTAATGACAAGATTTCCCTCTCTTCATCCCATATTGATGATGATGATTATCCGATTAGTCGCAGCCTACCTTCGGTCACTTGATGGATCATTGATCCATGAAGTATTTCGGCAATGATAGTGGATTAGTTTGCCATTGCTTTCTCCACCCCTCCCCATTTATCCGGGCTTGGGAGTGTGGTGCAGCTGTTTCCAGTTAGACGGCTGGGTAAACCTACAGGACGATTCAGTGTCTCCAATTAACCTGGTAGCATGTATTTGGACTGTGGAAGGAAACCGGAGTACTTGGAGGAAACCCATGTGGACATGGGGAGAACATGCAAACTCCGCACAGAAAGGACCAAGATCGCTCCACCCGGGGATTGAACCCAGGACCTTCTTGCTGTGAGGCGACAGTGCTACCCACTGTGCCGCCCATCTCATATTACTTCAGTGCAAAACAAAAAAGAACAAACACTTGTATGTATGAGGGATCCTCAAAAAGTTTTGCACTGAAGTAATATGAGATGAAGAGAGGGAAATCTTGTCATTAATAACTAATGCAAGATGTTTGCTTGGTGTTAAACTGGCGGTCATTTGCTTAATCAAATTAAATTTTAAGCTATAATAAAAACCACACTATATATTTTCCCTAGAAACAATTATTTGTCTTGTCTGAATGAGCTAATAGTCCAGTCTGTATTTCTTTCTTTCAAGTGCTTGATTTTATACACCCGTGTCATTGGGCTTGCATAAAATTATTTAAAAATATATTAAAAGTAGTACATTTGTACATAAAGTGTATTTTAATATACTTTTGCGTACTGTTCTGTAGCACCAGCTGAAACTGCTCGAGGCACAAAAGAGGCAGCAGGAACTTATACTGCGCAGAAAGACTGAGGAGGTAAGACAAGCCCTAGACACCATTAAATAATGGAAATGAAAGGTGTAGGTGAATGGTGGCATGTTCTGTAGGTGACCGCTCTGAGGCGGCAGGTTCGACCCATGTCGGGTAAGGTAAACAGAAAAATGATCCTACCTGAAGGTGTACAGGACTCTGCCCACAGACCACCCACTGGACGAACACACACAGGCTCAGGAGCACACAATGGAGCCAGGTACATATTAACCGTTTAAGTGTTCTCTTTCTTTCTTTTTTCTTTTACAGTGGAGGAAATAAATATTTGATCCCTTGCTGATTTTGTAAGTTTGCCCACTGACAAACATATGAACAGTCTATAATTTTAAAGAGAAATCCAGAAAATTACATTGTATAAAATATATGAATTTAATTGCATTTTGCAGAGAGAAATAATAATTGATCCCTCTAGCAAACAAGACTTAATACTTGGTGGAAAAAACCCTTGTTGGCAAGCACAGCAGTCAGACGTTTTTTTGTAGTTGATTAGGTTTGTGCACAGGTCAGGAGGAATTTTGGTCCACTCCTCTTTGCAGAAAATCTCTAATTCATTAAGATTTTGAGGCTGTCGCTTGGCAACTCAGACCTTCAGCTCCATCCATAAGTTTAAGACTAGCTAGGCCACTCCATGAACTGAATGTGCTTCTTTTTGAGCCACTCCTTTGTTGCCTTGGATGTATGTTTTGGGTCATTGTTGTGCTGGAAGACCCAGCCACGACCCATTTTTAATGTCCTGGTGGTGGGAAAGAGGTTGTCACTCAGGATTTTACGATACATGGCTCCATCCATTCTCCCATTGATGTGGTGAAGTAGTCTTGTGCCCTTAACAGAGAAACACCCCCAAAACATAATGTCTCCATCTTCATGCTTGACAGTGGGGATAGTGTTCTTTGGGTCATAGTCAGCATTTCTCTTCCTCTAAACACGGCGAGTTGAGGTCAAAGAACTCTGTCTCATCTGACCACACCACCTTCTTCCAATCACTCTCAGAATCATCCAGGTGTTCATTGGCAAACTTCAGATGGGCCTGCACTTGTGTTTTCTTGAGCAGGGGGACTTGCGGGCACTGCAGGATTTTAATCCATCACGGTGTAATGTGTTACCAATGGTTTTCTTGGTGACTGTGGTCCCAGCTGCCTTAAGATCATTAACAAGTTCCCCTGCGTAGTTTTAAGCTGATTTCACACTTTCCTTATGATCAAGGCTACCCCACGAGGTGAGATTTTGCATGGAGCCCCAGATTGTGGTCGATTGACTGTCATTTTGTATTTCTTCCATTTTCTTACAATGGAACCAACAATTGTCCTCTTCTCACCCAGCATCTTACTTAATCTTTACTCTGCAAAATACAATTAAATTCATATATTTTATACAATGTAATTTTCTGGATTGTCTTTTTGATATTCTATCTCTCACTGTTAAAATAAACCTACTCTTTTAAATTTTACACTGTTCATATGTTTGTCAGTGTGCAAACGTACAAAATCAGCAAGGGATCAAATACTTATTTCCTCCACTGTATGTTAATGTGTGCAAGTTTCTCATCAGCTTGTTTGTCATCAGACTGTACCACCGCAGACCTGTAGGGATATATTCTACCCGTGTAGCTCGAGTAAAATGGCAGAGTCTGGAACGACGCATCTCTGACATTATCATGCAGCGCATGACA
>JAYDZG010000001.1:12197809-12216295 GCA_034509265.1 Microcambeva bendego | reverse complement strand
TACTAAAACATTCATGTTCAGACTTTGTCTTTGAAATACAATTGGACCATATGGACCCATGTTTCAGAACTTAATTACAAGCATGGCGAAGTTCACAGTGCCCTCATCTGCTTTTTCTAGAATATCAGTCTATAGCTTTCATCAGATTATAACAGTTCTGTTAACCCAAGGTGAGAGTAACTACTGAAGGAACTCAAATCCACTGTATCATTCAGACTGGCACCTAGAACAATAAGGACAGTTCTTGTGCTGTACATTCACTGAGTCCAGTTCTGCACTTTTTATTGTTTGTTTTGTTCCGGCTCTGTTTAGAGAATGAAGATGACAGTAGCAGTGATGAATCAACACAGAGTCCTGCAGCTGATGGAAAGTAAGCTATAAGTCAGGATCTGATTCCTGAATACAGTCATACAAATCAAGAAACGTACTCTGTTGGTCACTGATAATGTTTCTATAAGTATTGTAAATATAGTCAGTACTATATATGGTAACCTGAGCTTTACTATTTTGCAGCACACTAGCATCGGACCTTTTAAAGCTCTGTGGAGAGACCAAGTCCAAGAGTAAGGTAAAGCTTTCTGAAGGGCTCAGCCAGTAATTCTACATTCACAGATTTCTTCGTGTTATTGACAGAGTAAACAAGTTTATGCTTTAACACCTTACGTTGATACAGCATTTAGTACAACTTTGATACATTAAGGGCGCATATACAAAACAAGTGACAAAACCACTCCCCTTTTATCCCAATTTAGTGTAGTTATTCTGTCTTTCAATGCTGGGGGATCCCTGATTTCAGTTGAGGTTGGTGTATTACTCCTCACGCCTCCTCTGATCCATGTGCAGCCCTTAACGGAACCCTTTTTCACCCTCTCTATGTGCCAGTCAGGGTCCTTACACTGTGATTGAAGACCCCATTCACAAAGTCTGGTCAACCCACCCTAGCAATACCGTGTCTGCTTCAGGTACTGCCAGCTATGCACACTATATCAGTGGGCTGGGCTTGTGATCTGGAGGTTGCCGGTGCAATTCCCAGAGCCATGACTGAGTTAACCTTGAGCAAGGCTCCCAATCCCTAATGCTCCCCATGGGCTAGGGCTGCCCACCGCTCCAGGCATGTGTACTCACTGCCCCCTAGTGTTCACTAGTTTGTATATGTGTGTTTCACTGCACAGATTGGGTTAAAATGCGGAGGACAAATTCCACTGTGAGTAAAGTGGTTCTAAATTCTATCTAGCATCCAGCCAACCAGTTACAAAGTGAAGAGTCCGGAAACTTGGCGTGGTTTTGCCACTTCGTATGTGATTGCGCCCTAACTTTATTTATTCGGCCCTGCTAGTGCTACATTATGACATGTCCTGATTTGTCTTTAGGTCTCTCTTTAGCTCTGTGTTATATAAAACAAATCCTCAAGACATGTGGAGGCTTTTGTACTTTGAACCACAAAATGAAAGTCTGAATCTGTTTTTTTCTGTATAGGCTCGCAGAAGAACCACCACACAGATGGAGTTACTCTATGCCAATAACTGTGATTCTGGTCCTGACACACCCACTGGAGATTTCACTGGTCCTTTTCCTCTAATGCCCGAAACTCCTGAAGGTGGTCCTGACCTAGAGGCTGTGGGTAATACAGTCAGGGACTATATGATCCCTGCTGCTGCACTGTCTACTAGGACTGGTACCATGTACGTTTGGTCCAACAATAACATCTATAAATGCTTTCTTTCATGCGAGCGTTGTGTCAGCTGCTTTCAACATTTATGTTTGCCTGAAAAGTTTCCCAGTATATATTTGATTTGTAGAGTTATTTTTTCATCCATTTTCATGCATGTTGCCACATCTTGGAACTTCGGTCCTGACACATGCAGCTCAGTTGTTTAACTACTTTAGGGGCTCAAATTTATTTGTAAAATCTAATTTAGTATAAACACACCCAATACTTGCACCTGGTCAGGGTTGCAGTGGGTGCAATTCACATAATTTGTATCCAAACGTGTGTTTAAAATTTATTGACGAGTTTGGCCGATGATCAAATCACAAACACATTTCAAAGGTGTCTACTGATTCATAGTGCATATGCCAAAAATAAATGTTGTTTGGGTTTGTGAAAAAGATAGAAATTATTGAAATAATAATCTTATTAATACTGAATACTGTCCTTTGTAGATGACATTAGGCTGCATATTACCTTTAAAAATGACGTGGGTGCATTTTTTCTTACTCTTGGGTTTTTCCATTTTGCTGAGCAGGGCAGGGCAGTCTTTCATGTATTTCAAGTGTCAAAAGATTAATTATGATTATAAATTTAAAACATACTTTATATATGTATTTATGTATATTTAACATATTTTATATGTATGTTAATAGTGTAAATAGTTATTTATTTTGCCTGCTCCCAACGCGAATCACTGGCTGCACTTGGATAATAAGGAAAAATAATGTTAGAAAGTCATTTACTTATTATTATTAGTCATTTGATCGTTTTTCTTTTTGGCATTATTGAGTAACCGGTTTTTATCATTTTTTGCATGTTTTTCCTGTTCGCTTATTTTTATTTTATGCTTTGATGGATATTTGTTTTTGTTTTTTGTCCTCTACGTAATGGAACTAAAACTAGAAACTCTGGCTCCAGACCTTCAGCAGGGTTGGAAAAGCGAGTGCCAGAAGCCTCCCCTTTGACACGCAGGAAGACCTATGACAAGGGACAAGCAGCAGCAGACAGGGCTAAAGCCCAAGAGATCAAACAGTAAGAGTTAGCACCATTCTAGTGGCTGGAGGACAACTCTACTCCTTCTTGAGCTGAGTTTTGCAAAATATCTGCCATGCTTGGGGCAATGGAGGGCAGCTCACACCATCCAATTTTCATTTTGGATTAAACCCTTTTCCTCTAACAATATTTTCCTGCTTTTAAAGAAGCATGCTGATTTGCTGGTTGATATTGCCTGGTGTGAATAATCCTACACTCAGGTTTTGTAAATTATAAACATTATTGCAGTTGTCTGGCCCACGTTTCCCTTTAAATTAATCATGTTTACTGAAGTACTTAACACCAGTAACACCAAATAACCTACTTCTTTGCCGCAAGCTCCAAAAATTTGTTGAACCAGCATGTATCTTGTGGATTTAACTGATACAGAAATAACTCCAGTTTCTCTGCTTTGGAAGCAAATGTAAACCACTCAGGTTTTGGAAAAACATGGCCTCATAGCTGTTGATGCTTATAGTGTAAACACAATTGATGCAAAATTCATGATGCAGACGGGTTCAGTTTGCATTGTAGAAAGTTAAGACTGGATCACTGCTTTATATTATGTATATTATCTACAACTAAACTTTATGATATGGTTTGTACAAACATAAAATGCTTTGGACAGAAAACTGATTTTAAATAGATAAGCTTAAGATAAGTTCCTCTTCTAACCAGGAGTGGTGATTTAATTTAATGATTTAATGATCTAATTAGCCGAGCAGTGGAGTTGATGCTCAGATCACACCCTCTACACATCTTCACATGTTTGTAATTTTAAATAGAAATGTGTGCCATATAATGAAATGTTCACCCTAACAAAAAGGATTTTAAGATTCTGAAGCTAACATAAGTATGAAACCTGTATATTGGATGTAGTGTTCTGTTTAAGACGTATTTATGATACAGTTAAATCCACACATTACAAACTGCATCTTAAAAATTAAGTAACTAAAAAAATAATTAACTAATTAATTATTCAATATGCGTCGCGCTAAGAACTACTAATCTTTTAAAGAGCTTAGAGGGGTAATTACAAAGCTGGTAATTCATATAAAATATTTTCATCGTCTTGTTTTAGTTATATTATAAGTTTTTATTGTTTAGTAAAATAAAATATTAATGTTTAGTTTTTTAAAGGGATTAGCATTTCTGTATGTGTGAAGTATACTATGCGTCCACTAGAGGTCACTATTCCCTTACGTCTAACCATGTAGCCTCAATTTGCGGCCCTGCATAAATAAAGCAGGTTTTTTTTGCCTTTTTAAAGTTAGCACTGCTGTTTCCTCAACCCGAGAGCTGTAAATTAAAGGTCTGATTTTATTATTATTTTTGTTATTTTGTATTCAGTCTGTGTATTTTGGTTACATTTACTTTTACGTTGCAGCATGTGGCTGAATTGCTGAACAAAGTGCATGTACTGGAAGTAGAGCATGATGCATCATCATTAGATTTACATGATGGCTGCTCTGTGTACAGATGATTGCATGAGGTCTAAACACTTGTGTGGAAATTGCCATTACCCATTATTTCATTGCCTTTGTTATTGCACAGCTGTGACCGATGTAATGATTAAAATAATTAAACGATTAACTTCTTACAAGCTCAACACAATGTCTTCATGACAACTGGTGCACTGCCTTAAGGAGCAATAAATCCAGCTGATATTGTTTGAAATTGATAAATGAATAAACTCGAGGACACACGAACAATGATTTCGGACACGGGCTGCTCGTTTCAGGTCTCTCTGAGGACCTCTTTTGTTATAATATGTGTTCAAGACTATTTAGATGTAACTTTTGTAACGTGATTGTTATAAAACTAAGCAATAACAAAATCAATTAGAAGTAAAGCAATCCCCTTTTCCGTATCACTGTTCATGCTAAAAGCCACATATCACCGAGTCTGACGTGTGTGTTTTCTCAGAGGAGTCATAAATCCAGTGGCCGTGTCGAAGAGCAGTCGGGCTGGTACTCTGCAGTGTGTGCATGTGGCTGAGGGCCACAGTAAAGCTGTGCTGTGTGTTGACTCCACTGATGATCTTCTCTTTACTGGTTCTAAAGGTATGACTTGCATAACTCAGTTCTGATGGATTATAGTCAGACTGTTCTTTTACATGATCGGTTCCATTTTTAAATATAGGTATCGGTAGTAATTATACAAAAAAATAGTATGAAATGAATATATGGGGACAATAATACATGCCATTTCATTCAGTAAGGAATAAAATGTATTTTTTTTTTCTTTTAAATTCTAAAAAAAGAGAACTGTCGCCACTATTGTTTTTTTGTTTTTTTTAAGTTTTAATGCTGGATGTGATTACAGACCCCTCCCTTCCTATATATCTGGGCTTGGGACCAGCCCTACAATGCACTGGTTTATTCAGCTTAGTGACTGGACACTTCAGTGTCCCCAATCAACCTGGCTGCATGTTTTTGGACAGGCAAACTCAACACAGAAAAGATCCAAACTGCCCCACCTGGGCATTGAATCCAGGACCTTGCTTTGAGGCATCAGTGCTACACTCTTAGCCACTGTGCTACCCCATAGAAATAAAATGCTATAAATAGATATTAATAACATTAAGAAATATACCTCAGCCAACTGAGATTTGAACCTGGATCTCATTGGGCTCGATCAATAGAATTAACTAAAAGTAAGCATCCGTGTTATTAACCTACATTGTTTATGACATCGAAAGCTAATTTGTCTGTAATTGCCTTTACATCTCTCAATGCATTGTTGGTTTTTTCCTTAGACCGTACATGTAAGGTGTGGAATTTGGTCACCGGGCAGGAGATAATGTCTCTGGGTGGCCACCCAAACAATGTGGTGTCTGTGCGCTACAATTCCAGCCTGGTCTTCACTGTCTCCACCTCCTACATCAAAGTGTGGGACATCCGCGATTCTGCCAAATGTATCCGCACACTCACGTCAGTTCCTTCAGCCTTACTGCACATCTCCTGTTAAACATTTATTAAGGTCCAAGTGCCACTGGAATGAATGAACTACATTATTTAAAGCAGACAGCTTGCTCCGAATAACACTTTCTCATCCTCTTTGTCCCTAGATCTTCAGGTCAGGTAAGCACTGGTGATGCATGTGCAGCTAACACCTCTCGCACAGTGACTACACCTGCTGGAGAGAATCAGATCAACCAGATCGCCCTCAACCCTACGGGCACAGTGCTGTACGTGGCAGCCGGCAACTCCGTTCGCATGTGGGACCTAAGAAGGTACAGCTATGGAGATTTCAAACGTGATTATAGTTTCCCTGTCTTCTTCTGTCTCTAAAACAAAAACTTTATTACCATTAAGGCTTGACAGAAGCTTCACAACTCTCCAGCTACCAGAATTCTTTTTTCAAATGTAATGACCACTTAATAAAGATTAGCTAAAACCTTTTAACTATTGTTTTTCATATGAATGTTTGATAAGGGTGACAGGGTTCTATAGTCTCTAGTGCAGAATGGATGGAAGAATACCCCAAGTACATAAAAGAAACTCCGCGTAACACACACTTATAGATTCACTTATTCACTCCAACCTAGATCAGTCACCACACACAGACACTTGGAGAACATGCACAATACACAGTGAGTGTGGGTTCATGAGACTCAAACCCAGATATGCCCTGTGATTAAGCATGAATCACAACCTCTCATATACTTGTTTTTATTCGATATGCCTTTCTGAATACGACCCTCCTTATTTCTATTCGAGTTTGGGACCTCCACTGAGAGAGGTCCCGCTCCTTCAGTTATAAACAATCCATCTGTGTTTGTACCGAACAATTTGATAGACAGATGTGCCACCCAAGCAACCATTTTACTCATCCATCCATTTATCATATGTACTTGCTTCATGCTAATTAGGGAAACACCCGACAGGGTTGGTGCCAGTTGAAAGCATACAGTCCACCTACATGCATGTTTATGAGAGATGAAGGAATTTGAGTGCACCATCAATTCAGAGTATTTTGCTTTCTAAGATATAATACACCTGTTAACATAATAATTAGGAGGCTGTTTACTTTAAGATGTGCCCTAGTGTTAGTCCAAGCTCAACTGTTCAATGACAAACTACAGACTGAGTGGTTAAGAGTGCACCTCAAATGGACTCTGGAGTAATATATATGCATTCTTCAATAACCAGTATGCAAAATTATGTATAGTGCAAACTGTAAAGTTTGTGAAACCAAGTCAACATTATACAACCAAATGTTTAATTAGTTACCCACATTTAAAACAAAGTACAGCATACAGTATTACAGTACTGTATAACGTATTTAGCTTTAACCTGTTTTATGTGGTGGTGTTTTTTAGATTTGTTTCAACAGGCAAGCTGACGGGACATCTCGGCCCCGTCATGTGTCTAACTGTGGATTACTCCGGCAACGGGCAAGATCTCGTCATCACTGGCTCTAAAGATCACTACATTAAGGTGTGTGCTCTTATGGTCTTCATTTATTATAAATATTCTAATATATGTTATTCCAATAGATCTCTTTAATGTTCTAGTATAGTAGGGTCTTTGTCTAGAGTCTAGGCTTGTAGAGTCATTGGTGGCCAATATTTTGTAAACACCCCAGGAGACACTGAATTGTCCTATATTCTGCCCTGTGATGGTCTGACATTCCATCCTGGGTGTTTGTGTGCCTTGTGCCCATTGAAAAGCTAAGAGAGGCTCGAGGAACTGCAACCACGAATGAATTAACGGTTAAGAATGTGGAGAACAGTAGTGTGGAGTCATGTTCTCTTTGTAACTTTAAGAAAATCAGTGGTGAACTATCAGTGCCTCGCAAATTGTTTGTTGATGATTTTTGGAAGAGTGATGGCTGTTATATCCACAATGTGAAGGCCAGCTCCATTTTTATGTCTATGATTTTTAAATTGAGCAGCCAACAAGCTCATGGTCATTTTATGTTGTAGATGTTTGATGTAACAGAAGGAGCTCTGGGTAGCATCTGTCCCACTTATAACCTGGAACCTCCACACTATGATGGCATCGAGTCTGTGGTTGTACAGGGAGAATGTCTGTTCAGTGGCTCACGGGATAACGGTATCAAGAAATGGGACCTGACGCGCAAAGACCTGCTGCAGGTATGCTTAAGAAATCAATAAATCCTTGCTGCATGCCAGAGAGAAGATTATTGCTCAGTCCAGCGGAAAGTGAGTTCTGTCAAGGCTGAAGCACTGCATGTAAATTATGGAACTCGATCGATAAGTTGACTGAACTAATTTATTATTATTATTTATAAAACTGTGTCTGTGCTGGTGTGGGATTACAAAAAGTGAGAAATGTTTGTGTGTTGGAGCAGCAGGTACCGAATGCCCATCGGGACTGGGTTTGTGCTCTGGGTGTGGTGCCGGGCTCTCCTGCACTGCTGAGCGGATGTAGAGGGGGAGTGCTGAAACTCTGGCACACGGACTCGCTGAGCTCACTCGGAGAGCTTCGGGGACACGAGAGCCCCATCAATGGCATCTCTACCAACAGCAGCTTAGTGTTTACTGCATCTGAGTGAGTACCACAAACACCCCCACACAATTCAGCCTGGTTTCAGTGATGGGAACAAAATTAGGAGTAGAATCAAAGTTAGCTTTGGAAATTTTTTGAATCCTTTCTATATTTAGTTATTGTTTTATCTCACATATTCATAGTAAGATGTAATAGTGC
This sequence comes from Microcambeva bendego, assembly GCA_034509265.1. Classification (NCBI taxonomy): domain Eukaryota; kingdom Metazoa; phylum Chordata; class Actinopteri; order Siluriformes; family Trichomycteridae; genus Microcambeva; species Microcambeva bendego. Next base: position 12,207,877 of record JAYDZG010000001.1, on the reverse strand, counting down.
ACAACAAGTCAATATGCCTGGTCGACATCACTACACAGAGCTGCCAGGTTCAGGGTGTACTAGCCACATTTGAATTAATTCTAAATGGAATTCCCGGAGAAGTTTCCTCCCACAGTCCAAAAACATGCAGCGAGATTAACTGGACAAACTGAATTGTCCTGTAGTTACATTGCCACTAGGATGCACAAACCAGAGCATTGTAGTGCCGGTCACAAGCCTGGATACATAGGGAGGGTCTTATCAGGAACCGCATTCGGCGTGTTAACTGTGCCAAATCAGTAACGTGGATCATGATCCGCTGTGGCGACCCCTACTGGAAGGGGAAACGAGAAAAAAACTATTTTAAAAAGAAAAAAATCAGGATAAATTTGTACCAATATTGTAAATCGCATCACATCGTGACTGGAGTGTATCGTTACATCCCTAATTTCAATACAGTGTTTTAATATTGATTGTTTTTCCTACAGTGATCGGACGGTAAAGATATGGCGTGCCAAAGGAGGTCTGGACAGTACTACTGATACTACTGACATGCCTGATGAGCTGGCCAACAACTGACTACCCTCTCGTTTGTTACTGAATACTGCAGCAGTGACCCCATAGCTTATTCTCTTTTTGCACCTTGACCTCATTAAATGCATCAAATCTAACACTTAGTCAATACTGATGAAGGATAATGTCATGCACGAAAACTAGATGCTGCTGCTTCACCATACAGGTGCATCGAAAAATAGAATATCATGAGTTCACTTTTGTGCATAGTGTATTTTTAAAAAAATAATGTCAGGCAAATCTAATTTCTAAAAAAGTCTAAATATTTACTCCTAAAATGTTTCTAGAATAGGCATGTTAATTAAAAACAGGTAAGAAAGTTATAATTGGGTATTAAGGAGGATCCGAAAGATCAGTAGGATGTGGCTCATCACTTACCTAACCGCACCAAAGCAACAGTTCAAAAAGAACTTTTCTCAGCTCAAGCTTGCATCTATTCTACATATAAAAAGCCCGTTTGGGACTTTTAAGCCCTTAGATGTCATGTTGCCATGCTGCTGTGATAAATATAGCCACCTGGCCTAGGAAGCTTAACACTGCATCAAGAAATGCAACCTGAAATGGTAAAGAGAAAGCCATTTGATCAATTCTATACTCAAATGTTGCACGTTCACTGGGCCTGATCTCATCTCAGAAGGACCAAATGACAACTGTGGTTGATTTTAGGCCAAGTATGCTCACACATACAGGGGATTTGTCTTTGGTTTTACAAGATCAGTCTTATTCACACACACGCACACGGACACACTCACACCCATTTACACATTCATACCTGTAAACATTTGTATGTGTAATTTACATTATAGGTTAAAGGCACAGACTTATGTGCAATAAAAATCTAAATAGACCAGTGTATTTAGAGTTGTGAGTCATTGTAAAAGTTAAATAGGTCATTTGATGTCTCCCGAGCATTAACGGTTAGTGCTCAATAAGCTTGAAAGTTACATTGGCAAGGAAGCGTTTATTGGGATTTAAAGGAGGCACTTGACCAGCATGGCCCACACTACAACTCTGGTTTTTAAGAGACAGTTTGTGTATGCTTGAAAAAACATGATACATAAGCAAAAGATATTCGGACAACAATGACCACAGTGTTGAGCTACTCAAATCTAAATTCAAGTGAGGGTGAAGAAAATCTCCAGTTGCAAAACTGCAACATGTAGTATCCTCAATTTCCAACTAATAAAAAGTCTGATTAATTGGGAAAAAATGTGGTCACACATCTCTGTTCCAGCTTTTTTGTCATCAATGTTTCTGGAAAATAGACATATATTTTAAATTACATGTAAAGTGACTTATTTAAATCTGATTTGGTTTTTAGTGGTGATCTCTCTGGCTTATAGCTCAGAAATCCAGTATATTAAAATATGTCATTTAAGTTGAGCAAATAACTTTTCACACAGTTTATCAAGTTTAACGGTTGACAAGATGGTGATGAGTATCAACACCCTCCACAATCAGGAATGGAAAACTGTGTTTGATGAGAAATGGGGAGGACCACAGCCTGAAATTGGCTTTTCTTGACACAGATTGGACTGTCTGGTATCACGTTGTCAAGAGCCATCACACAGAGATCTCCATATAAGAGGCTACAAATATCCTATTCCTAATATCGAGCCACTCCTGAACCAGAGACGGCAATAAAAAACTTCTTACTTTTTCCAAGTAAATTTTGTTTTTCATTTGGAAATGGAGAGGCACATCAAAGATATCTGAAAGAAATTTGTGGTGTCATGTCATCTGCTAATGTTTATCCAAAGTCAACACAGCCGTCTACCAGTAGATTTTACAGCATTGTAATCTTCAGTATGTATCTGACAAGCTTAATGGAGATGCCTTTCTTCTTTTCCAGCTGGATTAAGCCCCGGCCCACTGTGGCCAAGGCTACTACCAATTGATTAGCTGACCATGCAATTACTGTGCTTGATTGGCCAATAGGGAACTTCTTACCCAACCCAATACAGATGAGCTAAACGTCATTGTTGGACCAACTTGGGCTTCAGTAACATCTAAGCTTTTCCACAGGCTGATTGATGCCATGCTATGTTGCACTGATCCCCAATTTGTCGTTAATAAGTTCAAACCAATAATTTAGTGTATAAATTAACATACTACATAGAAGTTGGACATGCTTGTCCATTTAAATATTCAAAAATGTATTAAAATGGGTTAAAATATGTCACCTTACATGTACTGAATGTATGAAAGTTTAGTTTTTTGAATTACATTATGAAACATTTTTTTTATGATATTGTATTTTTTAAGAGGCACCTGTAGATGTTTGATCATGGCATCTCTTAACCTGGATCTTAATAGTGCGTCAGTACTACATAGTCTTACTCCTTATATTACTCCGTTGCACTCGGCTTCTTCATATCGGCCATCGAAAATTGCGTAGAGGACTTCTCTGTACAGGGTAGCGTTTGAATGGGAAAAGAAGTCACCGGACTGCCGGTAGCTGGCTTCGGCAGACCAATGTTGTCAGTTCATATTTGGACTTTTCTGATATCTAATGCATAGAGGGAGCAGCTTTGTGAAATGCGGACTAACAAGAATCACCATGCCTTTAAATGACTCTTTCCACTGCAGAGTTGGCACCTGCGAATCTTCGGTGACCAAAGTGTGGAGATGTACTGAACATAATATATTAGCAAACACACTAACAGTGACTTTCTTTAATTCTTGTCTTTCTTTTTCTTCTCTCAAACTGGCAGTATACTTCAAACCTTACTTTTAATAATTTATTCGACTAACTCATATATTGCATTAGTCTACATTAAAAACTTAGAGTATTAACAAACCATTTATTTTCCGTTCATGTAGAGTTAAGTGCTTTTCCTTATTGAATATGTATGCGTGTCATTTCTGTCTAAAATGTAATCTTCATTTAACTACATGATCAAACGCATTAGGGACATTCCTGTGCTATGACTGTGCTATGCTGTTCTGTTTGAGATACAGTGCAAGGCACAAATACCTTGGACATCACAGGGCTTGGGCCGTTTCCACTCTCCTAGGCATAGGCAATCATGTATGTGTGGACATCCAGCGGCCAATAATACTGTAATTCATAATACATAACAGTGCTATCACAATTGAATGTTTTATATGAAGCATACTGCCAGTTTTACTGTATGCAAACTAGTTATTACATCTGTTTTCTCACACAGGTTATATACGTCTACTTTTTAATGTCCAACATTTTACTAGGATAGATTGTACGTTCAACACAACTCATTTATATTGCGCTTGTATTGCACCTTTATCATGTTTGAAATCACTGAGTGGACTATGCTGTGCGCTCCTAAAATCGTACAATGCACTGTAGTTGTTAAGTGCTCAAACAATTTAAACTAGGGAATGCAAAGCACCTATAAAAGTTGTAGGGTTTCATTTCAGACACAGAGCTAAATGTTTTATTTGTATACCACGTGTGTATGTGCATTTTTCTTAGTGTTCCAAAGTCTTTGAGGAACCAAGGTTGAGTGCTGGAGACTGCTAAATGAGGCATATGTTTTGAAGGTTCTGGGAATGACACTTTTAAGTTCTGTTTTGTTTATTTCCCCAGAATGATTTAAACTAGTCATGATTAACGACCTTAAGAACTGCACAGGGTAATCCACTTCCAGAATATTTCAGAACAGAGTTCTGAATTTCTCCTGAATAATAACACATTTCTATTGTGTATTTGAATCTTTTTGAGGTGTGCTCAGGTAGAGTACTGGGATTTTCCACTGCACACCAACCTCAAGAGTCTGAACTCAGCTTTGCTGATTGGCTGGGTGCCACCCAATACACAGAGGGGTTTTATGAACTTTGTGTTGTGACACATTCACTTCATCAGCAGAATTAGGGTTATTCCTTTAGGACCACTGTTGGTGGATAATCGTTGCTATTATTAGGAAGGGGCAAATCAATATTTGGTCATATACTGGCTAGTCAAGCAGTTAAGTACGTGTGATTAAGAATTGTCCTGCATAAAGTTTATTGCCTTTTTAAATGCTGGTGACTTCCCCTATGCTAATGCTTTACACATTCTTCCAGAACCGAACAGAAGTCGGTTTGTGTTTCGATTTACCATCTATTTTAAACCTGAAAATGACTCCTGAATCCAAGTGACTAATAGTTTTCCAGCCTTGGACTTATCCATCTGCTCCTTCATCCTTTTTCATCTGTCCATGAAACCTTTGGAGATAATGTCTGCAGGTACTTCTGGCTGCTGATTTTGTTGCTTCAGTTCCTAAATGTCATTCAGAGATCATTTTTCAGTCTTCTTTAGCTCGACTATAATTCAAAGCCCTTATAACTTGGCAGTTTAACATTGGTAGCTTTACATTCTGGATTAATGGGTTCCTGCTAGCTTAACCTTTTTGCAATTGTTCAATCTGCACTCTCTCCATGTGTTCGTGACTTTATTCTCAAAAAAAGTTTATCAGTATTGCATTCGTCTTAAAGATTTTACTTTTTTTTTACTTTACAGTGATAGTTAATGAAGCTGCCTAATAGTTATTGCCACTATAACCATAAGTGTTAACCACTTTAGGTAACCCTCTATACAGTAGAAATGAAAATGGTTACATTGTGGAAGCTTTCAACTTTTTATAGTGTAAGAAATAATGTGCATAGAAACAAATACACTGTCAGAATTTCCACTTTACAGTTGTGCACTCGGTGTAGTCACTGAAAACCTTCCTGAACTTCTGTGGTATAAACATATATACAGCCTGTTGGTACTGGTGTAGTTCAATTCAATATGTTCTGTAATGTGAGAAACCTGTTACTAATCCATCTGTATATTTAAGTTTTAGCATTGTGTGTTGTCTCTAAAAAGCACTGCAATCATAAAAACCATGTCATGTTAAGTTATTCTTCTTTTGTATAGTGATCTTGTGATTACATCCACATTTGGTTGTGTTAATGAGATCCTGGAGTTGTAGCTGGCTGATTGTCTGATATCACATGAATTAAATGCCATCTGTTAAAGTGTTTGTGTGTATCTTTTTTCTGTATTTAAATAAGAAAACATTCTGCTCAGGCATCTGTAAAATGCACTAGACCACTCAAGCTGACTTCGAATGCATTGAATTGAATCTCAGCATTGCCACGTGGCTGTGCTGGCCGGCTATGTAATCAATGTAGTCTGGCTGTTGTTCATCCAGGTAGGGAGCTGGATCTGGACTCATCATAACAGAAGCACTTACAACTACTGTCAGATTAATTATTAGGCTCTACATTCTCCGCGCTTATTGGCATGACAATTTGCTTCAAGCAGGTAAAACAAAGGTAGAGGGGAACTGCCCAGTAGTTCGCATCAGTGGAGAGGAAGCATGATGCAATCAGGTAAATATTGAAAAAAAATATCTAGTTCGATAGTTTGGTAATAGAAGACTAAAAACAACTGTCAGAACATTTTCTCAAAGTGTCTAGCTGCTATTTAAATGTACCAAAAACTATATGGACACATTATCTTAGACTTTTAGTCCAATAGCCAAGAAGAACACATGATGTTTGACAAGAAGACCTATATTGCTGATGACTAATTCATACAAAAGATAAAAATATAGGTCACTGGAGTCTCTGCACACCAAATGTATTAACCAAAGTTGTATTTGTGTTGTAACTTTTATTGGTGGGACTTCTAAGTATCTTAGTATCAGATTCTAGTATATGTGTTCCGAAAACATAATCTTTGTGAAGTGTTAGTTTAAGCAGACTGTGTTTATCTTTTGTTGTGACAGATGAAAATCAAACACATTTAATGACCAATTTAAGTAGAAATCCAAGTAATCCCGAGGGATTCACATACTTTTTCTTGCAACTGTACAGGTTTGAAATTACTTGAGAGTAGCTTGGAACATGGTATGTTTTGTGACCTGTGTTATTATATGTATTTATATCTTGCTTCAGTTCTGAAGGTGTCTCGATGCTCACCACTGCAGTACTGGAATGTCTACTCATTTTCAAGTCATTTTATTCATGGCTTTTTCTTGTGTACCGGCACTTCTCACAAGTTGGCTACACTTTTTCTTAGGGTTTTCATAACAGGTCTTGGGGCGAATCAAAATGAATGTATATATACTGCATTAAACATGGGGTACGCTCACCTGTTCCCCTTCAGGCCAAAAGCATAGTACAATACAAGTGACTAGTCTAATGCTAGCTTGAATAACATTTATTTAAAATGTGATACACTTGCAAGCAAATTAAGTTGAGTTTCGGCACTTTATCCCGTACTTCAAGCACTGCCTGACAGAATAAAATTTGTATAACATTTTGTCCACTAAAGGAATGTTAAAATTGTGACATTATAGCTGGATTACACTCTGTGTCCAATTCTAAGTAATTACAAAAGCTTTGAATCGGGCACCTGTAACTGCTAAAACTTTGGCTTATCCATCAATGTGCAGGTGCTCTGTTCAGCTTGGTTGTCAAAATTATCATAATGTGGCTGCACCTGCATTTGAGCAGTGTAATAACTGGTTTAAAATGGCAGTCTGGCAACTACTGATTCCATGGGATGGGCTTTGCAAAATCATAAAATTCCTGGTGAACATGAAATATTTACCACCTTGGTGCACTTGTGATAAGTTCATTCTTTTGGAAGATCTAGTTTTATTCCTCATGGATGCTAATGCACCTGAAAACATGAATAGTCTTTTCTCATCTGCACCAATGAATTATTTATGATGAAAGTACAAAAGACACTGCTAAAAGTATTTTTTCCATGCTGTCAAAGCCAGTCTTAGCTGCATTACTTACTATGCAATTTGGTAATTTTGCTCTGTTACACTTTAGAATAAAAGATGAAAAGTTAGTAATGCATCAGTCCGTGACTGTTCCATTCAACACACAGCATTGCCTTGCAATGAATCAAGTTGTGCTGTACAACTTTAAAAACTGTTTCTGCCTACTCTTATCCACAAGCTAACATCATTTATTACCACTCAGAAGCATGTAAGCTCGTGATTAGGAAGCATTTATTGCTCTGAGGTTTACTTTAGCCGGATGATCAGATTTTGATTTGTCTCATCGGAGTCAAATCAGCTGGAGTTATTGCATAATGTGTTAATAAGCCACCAGTGAAACCCTCATTAACATTTAGATTGCTGTGCCGTAATAATCCAAGAGCTGATTGCATCTGATCGGAAATCACAAACGTTTACTTTAAAAAGTATATGAGAATATTTTAAAGTAATTGCTCTATAATTATGGGAACACATACTCATCACAGTGTGAAAGCAAGTCAACTTCAGAAATGAACATGACAGCCGGTGTACTGGAGAGGAAAGAGAACCCCCCAAAAAGGAATGGTTTGCAGGTGGTGGCCCCAGACAAACACTTAAACTCCTTCCTGACAGTAGTGTCCTTGTCACTACTGGTAGCATGAGGCACAGGTTGACCGGTTCCTCCAGTTTGGCACTTCCATAAGTGCCATTGCAAGCAGGTTTCCTGCTTCTTCCACCACAGTCAATGATGGGTCAGCAATGCTCTGGGAAGGTATTGGATGTAATTCTCAGGGCCCACTTCAGACCCCGAACTCTGCCTGGGCCATCATCAGTTTGATTAGAGTTGGCAGAAGTACACAAGTTCTGTACTTGAGTAAAAGAACTAGTAATCTGGTAAAATAATTACTCAAGTAAAAGTTGAAGTATGCATAAAACTGTTAACTCAAGTATAAGTATAAAAGTACATCAGCATAAATGCACTGTAAAAAAATAATTTTAGAATAAATATTTAAATTCAGTGTAAATATTGAATAAATATTTAAACCACAAACTACAGTATTATTGAATGTACAGAATAAGTCTTTGGCAGATTCTTCTTCATGATTCCTTCACCTGCATAGCCCATCACCCAGTTAACCTACTTACTGTGGAATGCTATTTGTTTGTCTAAGGTATTTTTAGTGTGTTGCAAGCAATTGTTCAATTTTATTTTAATGTAGGATATTAGATCTTGTGCATAACAAACTGTACCAATTTAAATTTAATTTAACCTAAAACAATCTACAATTAAAGCAAAGTAAAACCAGTATTTACTTTATTTTCCTCATGCAGATGACATCACCTGATTTTGCCATGTGACGTTTAAGAAATGCTCTTTTCTCACTGTCCAGTGCATCTCTGTTAACATTTAAGAAAAATGTATAAGTTAAATATAGAATGTGGTCACAGTGGTCACATCTCCATATGTCATCAGAGCAGGAGGAAAGAAAGGCACTGATGCATGACCAGGTCAAATGTCAACTCTCTGAATTTTAGATGATTCACTCATTAGTTCATCAAAGCCAAAGAACAACAGCATGAGAGACCAAATACAACCTTTTTATAGACCCCATTTCACTCTAAACATCCCTTATAAACTATAACAGACCATGGGAAGCATATTAGGGTATATCATGGACTGAAATAAACACCAAAAAAATAGGCTGCCTTTGCCTAATAAACATGATCATCCATGAGAGCAATGACGAATGAAAATCAGGAATGAATACTGATCACAAAACTAAGACTGTTAATCCCCTGATCTAAACTCTTTGGGGAACGTGTAGTGTGAGTTTAAATTTTCAAGTCTTGGCTCTAGTTCACCCCTCCCCCAATCCAATCCCACTGTATGAGATATATACATTCTCTTTTTTATTTGCTATTAAGAAATCAAAATAAACTATACCAATACAAAATAAATTTGCATTCTCATACAACAGAAAATAAATAATGAACATACAGTTCACAAATACACAATTGTAATAACACCTTACAAGTAACATAATACAAAACACTTAAGTCAGGCTAAGGGTTAGATTAAATATTAATTAAATGTGGGGAAAAAGAGAAAAGGGGGAGGACTTAAATCAGTTCATTAGAAGGTATAGCCTGAAGCTGGTCAACATAAGAGAGAAGGAAATTCAACTTTGAATAAAACTTTAAAAAAGTGTCACCTCTTGAAGTGAATCTTCTTCTTTCGGCTGCTCCCGTTCGGGGTCGCCACAGTAGATTCACGTCTGCATCATCAAATTTCTCAAATTTTAGGAAATACAGATTGTTGAGCCACATTAAAATTGTAGGTCCATCCATTGCAGGATATCATCTAACACTACCTTCAAGAGTGAATGGCATTGTAAAAACAGACACCAAGAAATTTAGACGTAATCTTAAAATAATCAAACCAGAATTTATGAATACAAAAAATACAAATAATAAAAAGTTAATTTACAGTTTGCCATGCGCACACATGCACACTGACAATAAATTAGATGCTTGTTTCAGTGGACCACACCCAGAGGCATGACTATGTGTTGGCTGTGATGGGCATTAAAAAATCAGTTTAAGGTATTTTAAGCCTTCAAAGGTTTTTATTATTGCTTGTCAACAAGGTGGCTCTGTGCCCTTGTAGTAAGGCCCCACACCTTGAACCTTTCAGGTTTATGGAAAGAAAAACACTCCAAGATTAAACTCCTACCTGGCTACAGACTCACTGCGACACAGGCCATGATGAAGTTCATCACCTGGCACATAC
>JAYDZG010000001.1:12176280-12189278 GCA_034509265.1 Microcambeva bendego | reverse complement strand
GGAGACACTGAATTGTCCTGTAGGTACCTGCGATGGACTGGCACCCCATCCAGGGTGTTACCATGTGCCTTGTGCCCATTGGAGAGCTTGGATAGGCTCCAGCACCCCTCCCCAACACTAATTAGGATAAGAATTTAAAGAAAAAGAACTGAAATGAACAGTATCCACAAAGGCTGAGCACACGTAGGAGGAGCAAAGCTTGGCAATTACTGAAGGTTTAACAGCATTGTTCCTTAAAAAAAGATTGGAAGGGATTTGCATATTTATCCCTCCACGGTGCAGAATAGTGTTTCATTATTTAGGGAAATACTTAGTAATTTAAGTTTGTAAAAGGCAAGCGTGCCTGCCTCAGCTTAGAAGGAATGACCACATTGCAAAATGGTAAACACCTTACTGTCCCAGCTTTTTTGGAAGTGATATCTTTTAAGGAATAAAATTAAATAGAAGGTATGTTGGATTCATGCTGTCTCAGCTGAAACAATCTTAACGTTTATTTATTTATTTCAAACTGCCTCATGTTTTTCTGATTTGTGGTATAAGTGCTCATCAGAAATTTTGTTTTTTAGCAGAAATATATACACACACGGTATGGCTAAAAGTACGTGAACTCCATACGATTAAATATTTGAAAGTCCATGAGATCTATAACAACTCATTTGGACTCATTTGAAAAGACTCACAAGACTATAAATTATGTCTTAGAAATCTGTGCTCTGGCAAAAAAAAATCCTTTGTGTGGCCTGGCACTAATGTTGATGTCAGAAAAAAAGCCTCAATTGATGTTTCAGTTCATTCCAAAGCTGTTCATTGGGGTTGGAGTCAGGGCTCTGGGGTTTCTTTATTTATCACAATTTCTCCCTTTCAGACTTGCCAGCTCTGTTTGGTGAACCTGCTTTTCTATGAAATTGTGATATATACTGTATACGCTGGGCTAGAGTAGAGCTATTTTCTTTTTTTTCCAAGCACGATGGGTGTTAATCTTCCTCCTGTATTTTATCTGAGACTTTCTGACACTTCATATTTTTGGTTGATGCAGTATGCTCCCCCAGCATTGGCAGCTGTGGCAGCATTGAAAATCACTGCTAAAGCATCCTGAAGCTGACTGAATAAAGGATTCATTTTATTATAAATACAAAAGCCATCCCTTGCACGTTGGTAGGAGCGAACAGTAAGAGCAGAAGTCACATCAAAGTGATTTTAGGGGTTCCAGTTTGCCAGCAGATTATGGATTATCCCACACTGTTAGTATGATTATGCTCCCTTTTAATTAGGACTATTTTTAGAAGCTTCGTTGTAAAGGGGCAGTTGAGCAGATGGACAGAGCCAGAGAAAAATTCTGAATTGTTCATTGTCAGCACCCCGCAGAGGAAACAGCTTAGGCCAGCAAAGCTTTTATCCAGCAAGGCTGTACACTTAATAAGTACAGGCATATAGATAGGAGGATCGATACCTGTAGATAGGAGGACCAAGCACCAGTCATCGTTTGATGCCTCCAAAACAATCTGCTCAAGACTCAAGATTTGGAATCACGACCAGAATTTTAAACCCACATGCCAAATTTCACACATAGTAACCAGAGGCAAGGAAATTATCCAGCGCCCTAAAGCAATGTAGCTCAAGCTGCTGCACTACTTCATCCTCTAATAATTGTACATAAATGTTGGACCTAAATTTTAGTCCTGTTCATGTGTCACCAGCAGTAATTGTCACATACTGAATGATAGAAGCAGATACAATCTCCAAGTAAGCAGTGTTCTGCTTATCTTAATTAGAAGAGTCGTCTCCAAAAAAATTCTCAAAAAACACTTTTCTACACTCACCTTCCTTTTCGATATGTTTTCCATTGTATTAAAATTTCAATGCACTTAGCATAATGTTTGTAGCCACTGATGCACCGCTGCTTTCACATCATCATCACATGAAAATCGTCTTACCCTTGAAGGCTTCTTTGAGCTTTTAGAAGGGTGGAAATCAGATGGTGCTAATCCGGACTATAAGCGCTCTCATGCATGATTATTTACTACTCCTCCCACGCTCACCATTTCTAACAAAAATATTAAAGTCTGGAAAATATTTTGCATTTCCATTGCACATATGCATGATATCCTAGTAATATAACTCTGTAAATCAGGATTACCATAGATCTACAGCCCGTAACTTCCATCATTACTAACCATATAAAATGGCTATTCCCACTACACACTTGATGGAACAGCCTAAGTCCTTGATTTGGCACAGTTTTTTTGTTTTTAACAATAAATGTCTTTTCTGAAAGCTCTCCTATGTACCTGGGCTGGGAATCTGCAAGTTGTGTGTGTGCACTGCTATGTGTTTCAGCCAAATGGCTAAGTGTATAGTGTTAAAGAAAGGAATAAGAAATTAGAGATGGAAATGGCTGTAGTAAACTTGTTTTATATATATAAAAAAGGAAGATTACATGGTGACATATGTAAGAGTGGGAAAAGGTGGACTATACCTATGAATGAAACACCTGAAAGAGACTGGAGGCTATACGTTAGTGACAGGGGAGAGTGCAGTTAAACAGCATCAGTTGGAGGTCTGAAAAATGTCTTTGAAGGTGAGGAAGAGGAAGAGAGTAAGGGTGAACCCAATGATCAGATTAAAGATAGTAAAGGAAGAAGGTTGTAGTGTGAAACAGAAAAGAGAATAGGTGAGACAGGTGCTGGGTGGTGGTGAAGGAGTGCCAGACTTCTGGGCAATGACCACAGAGGTGATGAGGAAATCAGGTAGGGAGTTAATTGGTGTGACATCTGGGCAGAGGAACAAAAATGGACTTGGTGGTGGAATGAGGAAGGGCAGAAAGGTTTAAGATTGCACACTTGAGGCCAGCTAATGTATCCCATAATTCAACTGAAGCTGATAAATGGGCACATTGTATAGCAATGTCTGCTGAAACCACTGTGGTGCTTTTCTACTTTCACGCTGTTTCGAAAGCAAGCATTGCTAGATTATTTTGTGTTCTGAGTTATGCTAAGCACTGGAGGCTTGATTACAGACGGTGATGCTTGATTTGCATAGGTGCGTTCAGTTCAGTGTCCCCTGTGTGCACGCTGAACACTAAAAGCCTAATCTCTCTGCATTCGGTATCACACCCCTGGTATAGTTCTGTCTTTTCTCATTATTTCATTTTGTCTCACTTTAGTTTGTGTGCTGTACACTCAAACGGTGGCTAACAGGGAGTGGAGAGAGGTGAGTGCGCATCATCATTCATCTAACAGTGATTAAAGTCACAAGTGCAGAGTAGTGTGATGAGAATAATGTTTAGGAAACAATACCTAAAAGCAGTTGAGTGACAGCGCTCTTGGTTTGAGCCACGGGGGGCCTGGTCAGGCGCTCTACTAACACGAGGAAAGGAAAATACTGTTGAGTCACATTATTATGACCAGTTCCTGGTTACGTAAAGAGTGGAAGGCACTCTCAACTGACTTGGGCATGAATCAATCCTTGCAGACATTGTATATCCATATATACTGATTGTATTCCCCGGGGGTTAATTGTTTAAATAAATGACAGCCCTCTGCAAGGATTGATTCATACTGAAATCAGTTGACAGTGTTTCCATGCATTAAAATGTTAAAATAACTAATTAATATTAACAAAAGTGGACCTTTGAAGTCATGCATATAATGTTTTTTTTAATACAAACATATCCACATATTAATTAAACCTAAACTTAAATGTAAACCCAATTTTGGAAATGTTGATGCCGTTCACACTGCTTGGGATCTTGCCCATTGACACCCCAGTGTGGGAACAGCATTTGGGTATACACACCCAGTTACTGGCCACACCTACCTTTTGCTCCATTCACTTCCATTCATTTTCTCAAAGTTTGAGATTGCAACGCGGTCGCTAAACTGCCCAACCCAACGCTGACTTCCCAACTGAATACAGATTTTGAAGACGCATACCCTCTAACATGCTTCACTGCAATCACACTCGCATTTTCTTCAGGAAATGCACATCTCTAGTTTCTTTTAATGTTGATGATTATGGCTTACAGCCAATGAAAACCCAAAAGTCATTATCTAGAATATTGTGAATAAATTAGAAAATTGTGAAAAAGTTCAATATTGTAGACTTGTGGTGTCACACTCTAATCAGCTAATCAACACAAAACACTTGCAAAGTTTTCCTACGCCTTTAAAATGGTCCTTTAGTCTGGTTCTGTAGGTTACATCATAGGGAAGGCTCCACGAGGAGAGTAAGTCACAATAGGTCATTGCTGAAGAAGCTGGTTGTTCACACTGTATCCATGCATATTAATGTAAAGTTGAGTGGAAAGAGGTGTGGTAGAAAAAGCACAAGCAACAGGGACAACAACAGCCTTGAAAGGATTGTCAGGAAAGGCCATTCAAGAATTTAGAAAAGATTCACAGTGAATATGAGAGACACCAGACCAAACAATGCAGATGAACTGAAGGCCGCTATTGAAGCAACCTGGGCTTCCATAACCCCTCAGCAGTGCCACAGGCTGATCACCCCTCCATTCAATGCAGCATTAATGCAGTCATTCATGCAAAAGTAACCCCGACCAAGTATTGAGTGCACATACTGTACATACTTTTAAGTAGGCCAACATTTTTAAATTGCTTCAAATAGATCACTCTGTAATGAAAAGATACAGTATAGGAGTTTCACTTTTCCATGATAATCTAATTCATGGAGATGCACATCTATATTTTCTTTCGCCTTTACTGCTGCAGACCTCCACTACTGACCATGTGTATTTGTAAGAGCCCGGCCGGCTGAGTTCAGACTCAAACTTTTTGACCATAGCTCTTGTTGGCCATCATTTTGATGATACAATAAAGCTAATGTAATGCTTGTGGATACAGTACAAACTATCACATCAAATCATTTCTGTATTACTAACAGTCACTATACAATTGTGATTTTGTAATTAATGATCATTTTGAATTTCTCACTGTAATTGATTTGTATTTCATGCAGTTTGGGCGAACTGAGGTCATTGATAACACTTTAAACCCTGACTTTGTTCGAAAGTTCATCCTGGACTACTTCTTTGAAGAAAGACAGAACCTACGCTTTGATTTGTGAGTACATTTGAGTATGACTGTGATAGTGTGTCAGTGTTTCTTCATGTTTTCATTGTTAATTTAAATTGGGTAAATATATAAAATGTGTCACATTATTTTTGTTTAAATCAATGGGGATACTTGGGATGTTCTTTCTTGTTTCAGTTAGGTACTAAGGTGGTTAAAAAGTCTCAAGCAAAAATCTATTACAAAATAAGGAGTGACAAAACAGTAAGAAATGATTGTAATGATTGTCAATGTTTAGCATTGACTTATAGAATAAAATATAATAGATTATTATTATTATTTTATTATTATTATTATTACACACATACAGATGTACAGTACAATGGAATTCTTTCTTTGCAGACAGGGTTAAGGGTCTTGCTCAAGAACCCAATGGTAGCTGCATAGCAGAGCCTGGATTTGAAGCCAATCTCTTGAAGCTACTTCAAAGGCTCAGTTATCTTTGCTCTTGAGCTTAGACCTTGGGCTTTATAAAAGCATAGACCGAGGGGGCTTTCAGTGCAAAAGGTAGACAATTAACAGAGTAGGGGATATTGCTCTACACACATTTGCACAGAAAAGAGATGTTTGGCTCGCATAAGCTTACATGCTGGAAAACAAGCATGAAATGCACAACCACAGCGAAAAGTAGAAAACAGGAAGTTAAAAGGACAGCACTTTCTGCTTGACCCACTGATGTGTGATAACTCACATTGTATTAAAAGGGCATAAAAAGAGAAAGGAGAGCGCATTATATTATGTGCTTCAAATAAAAAATGAATGGAGGAGCTTTACTGACATTGCCCACATCCAGTGTGTATTCATGTGTGTGGCTCTGCCCAGAAGAGTGCTTCACTTCTACCTCCATTAGGGGCAGGGCAATTGGACAGGATTCCGCTCTCTGCCATGCTCTCTGCCAATTTCCAGGTCCATTACTCTTATTTACCTGTACTTGTTGATTTTTACTGCTGGCCAGCTTATATGTAGTGTTTCTCCAGAACATTCTGTCTTCATGCTTCTCACGATCTGTTCATTATCAATCTAATTGTATTGAAACCACCCATGTTGTTCTCTTTTACCTTTAAATACTTACAAGTCTTTTTCAACGCATTTGTTCTTCTTATAATGTGCCCAAAATGAGAGAAATGTTATCTAGGCTTTAAGTGAAAAGTTGGCCGAAGATCAATTTGTTTGACTTCTTTATCATCCAAGCGCTGAAAAGCTTTTGCCAGCACCAAAGTTTAAAGAAAATCATTAATGAAGACCTTTACCACTTCTTTCATACTTACTTTGCCAACTGTCTGTTTTTTTCGCACCTTCTGCATCCTTTGTTGTTAATAATTGATCCAAGCAGGCAAAAGCAGTCTACCACAGCTTCATCTCTGGCAAAATTGTGTTTTTTGTCCTGTGGTAATGCCTTCTTTATATCGAGTTGAAGGCCTATCTTTTCACTCTGTTTCTGAACTTCAGGACCAGCATGTCTTCTTAATACTAGGAGTGTTGTTCCATCCACATATCAAAGGTTATTGATGTTTCATCCACCAATTTTGGAATCCTTTATCAGCATCCTCTAGTCCTGCTACTCTCATTTATTTGTTCATTGTAGAGGTTAAACCGGGAAGGTGACAGAATGCAGCATTGTCTGTCATTCGTCAAAGTCTATTTGACAATTTTCTCTGTCTGTGGCATGTAGTGGTTCCACATGACATACTCTGAATAATAAAAAAAATGATAACCTTTACCAAAATCTCTAAAACAAATATTGAAGCAGTGAGTAGGTATACACAGAATATCATCTTCATTTCATTTTTTTAATATAGGCATTGAAAATCTAATTTGTCATTGGCCCATTTGTGAAAAAAACAAGATGTGAAAGTAATTTAGAGCTGCTTTTCCTTACACACAAAAGCACACAAACTCACACATTTGTCAGGCTGAGACTTGCTTGTGCTCGCTGAAGCATAAAATACATTGCATGAGAAATTACATTTATGAATTATTAACAATTGTTAGCAGTCTCCTGAACAAAGCAATAAAAGTCAGGTACATTACAAATTCTTGTTCTTATTGTATTTCACAAAAATGTCATAGATCTAGATCTGGATGTTTTCTTTTTCTTGTCTTTAAATGTTTAATTAAAAAAACAACCTTTTTTTTAAAACAACATTAATGAAAATGTAGTTTTTCTGGTTGTTTCTTGTTTGTGTGCAACTGCATGCTCACCATCACTTTATCTAAAGACTAAATTTTTTGGACATGTGGGAGCACTGGAACTGGAAGCACCAAGAGAAAACTTAGATGGACAAATGGGAGGACATGCAAAATCAACACTGGAAGGACACCAGATTAGAATGTTATACAAAGTAATTTATGGAATGGCCTTATCTTCTGTGTTAATTTAACTAGTGACTTTTCTGTGCCACTTGAATAGTGATGGCCATGTGACTAAAGTTGTGTTTATGCAATGCCATCTGAGAGTCATTTAAAAGTAGTTTTTTTCCTTTGCCTTTTATTTGGAATGTGTCATAGACACAAATTGATTTGTGAAGTGTCCCCCTTTTTGAAAATGGTGGCTGTACAACATGGTTCCACTGCCATCTTTTAAAACACCATTTAATTTGTCTGACCTTAAACTTTGTTTTTTTATTTGTTTACACCCATCAAGAAAAATAGAATTATTATTATTATTTCTGAGTAAATTGACACACACACACACACGAAAGAAAGACGGTCAGGGCCAGAAGTCACGTCCCTGTGCCGTTTTCTCCACAACAAGCCTTTCTGTTCAGAGAGAAGAGAAGCTTTCATCAAGCCTAATTTTCTGAACAAAAACTTGTAATGGAATGAAAGGCTTTGAATTTTGAATGAATGTGCTGGCTTCAGCCTGATATATTTTTAATTAAATATGACAGCAACTCTGGGTGCAACAAAATGTGCTTTTTATTTCAATTACTGCTTAAAATTTTCTTTAGTATTTCATTAGTATTACTTTTATTCAGCAGCCAACCAGAGTTTAGACTAAAGGTAACACTTAAAGACTCATTTAGGCCAACTTACTTTCTATTTTTAAGTCTCCATTTTTCCTCCAAATAGTATTTTTCCCACCACACACCCTCTACTTTTAATCTTTAATGACTGCCCAATTTAACTATTTTAAGTGAAGGACCTGGCTGTTTAGCATAAACCAGAAGGTACCAAGCCTGGGTGGATTAATGCACAAGGTAGCTTAGACGACAGCCCAGGGATCCCTGTTATGGTCAAGGATTTATAGCTTACAATTATGCCTGGGTCTGCACCGCTTCTTGGTGATTTCTATAAATTTAAGAAGCTTGTTATTTAAAATAAAATGTGTATTATTGATTACAGAGCCTGATTGGGATTTTGAGCTGTACGTTTGTCGATTTTTCTTTGTGACAAGGCAAGCATTGTAGTATTCTTGTTATTAACCTTGGATGTGTGTCTAAAGCTCTGTGATGGAAATAACACCCTGGACAGGACTTGATCGAACCAGACCCACAAAAAAAACTTTTCTCATCTATAGGTCTGCCTATAGGTCTCATTAAAAAAATTAACAACTGCAGATGGTAAATAATAATTCATAATAAAAATGTATATACATTCATAGCACTCAATTTGTAGAATGTGGTTATGTATGTGAGTGGACTGTTACAAGAAAAACAAAAATAGAGAGATGTGTTTCAAAAGAAATATTGGAAATGATTCATACAGCCACAGTGATAACAAGTACATAACATGACTTTAACTTGTGTGTCTCAGCCATAGTATTGCTAAGATTGCTATGGAATATAATTTTCTGGGTACTTTGTACTGGTGCGTCGGAAACTGATGTGATATCTTCTCCCAACAGCAGTCAATGCACTCTTACTTCAGAAACTAAAAAAAACCTAAACATTCCTGGCCTAAAAAAGTCACCCAATTAAAATTATTGTGGCCATGGGAACTCAAACTTTTTTTTACACAAACAAAACCTTCTGGGATCCATTTATTGATTACCTTTTACTTGCAGTGATAGATGATGTGGGGGGGTGCTCTGGGTTATATTGATGTACTAGTGGAGAAATTTTTGGCATGAGTACCATGACTGAGCTTCTTGTCTTCCTCTGCAGGTACGACCTTGACTCGAAAAGTGAAAACCTCTCCAAACATGTAAGTGTGTGATGCTGCTTTATACTGTATGTGTGTGTGCATTTTTTGTATCGTGCCTTTGTGATGTTGTTAAATGTCCATGATTGTATTTTTTACTGTCAGACCCTGAGCGGTTACTGAATAGAAATGAATATGCAGCAGATCTCCAGGATTTACTGGGTCAAAAATTTGAGTCACTTAAATTCCCAGACTACATCTGAAAGATTGATGAAGGACTAATTTAAATTATATTTTTAGCTGTTTTAACTAAGCTTTGAATAAAGGCATTGGGTCAAAAATTTGGCGCTCTGAAATTCCACATACTACATCTGATTAATGACTAATTAAAATACTTTTAATAAGCTGTTTTTCTGTTTTACTGTACTTGTTTTCCTGGCTTTATTGGGTTGAAAATTTGGCTGAATGATTGATTTATGGTTTTAATTGGGTAACTAAAATAAAAATAAATTATAACATGTTTTACTGTGCATGTTTTGGTGAGGGATAAGCTTTGCTTTGTCTTAAAGCCTTTAAATTAACCCTGAGTTAACATGCAGAAGAACAAACTATTGTCAGATGTTGATGGTTTCTGATCAACAGTGCTGTAGGCTCTTTTTCCCTCTGGAGTCTAAATGGCATTGACTAAGAACTTTTCATCATTTTTATAATGAGTTGACATCTGCATGTCTTAAGGGGAAAAGCTAGAGCAGAGCATCATGGAGTGCATATACAGTATATCTTTCTGAAATACTTTAATTGCCTATATATGAATTCTCTCTATGAATACGGTTTCTTCCCATAGTCAAAAAACACTGAATTATCCTGTAGGGGAATGGGTGTGTACATGTGTCTGTCCTGTGTTGAACTGGTGCCCCGTACGGGGTGTTTATGTATGCCTCCTGCCCATTGAAAAACTGAGCTATACTCTACACACCCCTTCCCGTAACCCTGAAAGTATTTTTGTTACTTTCTTTTGATTTATATATTTATATATGCGTAGACTGCTCTTTAAGTTCCCATTTTCTTTGTTGTGCTAACTAGAGAGTGTATCTCTGGGAGGTGCGTTTGTGAGTGTTCTTTCATCACTTGTCCATATCCTGGATACTAACATGCTTCTCTACTTTTGAGTTTGTTAGTGTCTTTGTTAGTGTTGGTGGCATGAGGAGGTTCTTTTAAGTTGCACAGGTAGTCCAGCTCCTCTAGTAATGTTTGCTGTTTCTCCCAGCATATTCTCAAGAGCATTTAGCTATGTGTTCCCAGTCTGTGTAGGCAGTTTCTGGATGACCAAGACTTTGATACTCATCGACTGGCTCCCCAGAAGACCTGACTTGACGATTTGTATACTGCAGTTCACTAAGTGCATTCAGGCATGTGGGCGTCATGTACACTACTGAGTCACATCATGAATTGCCATGGTGAAATTCATGCCAAATGGATAAATATGGGATTTTTTTAAATTATGTGATCATGATTTTTTAAATATGTGATTTTGAATTCAGGTCTCAGTGGGTTTATAAATGACCTTTTGGTTTTCTGTGACTGAGAGACACCTTTGATTTTACTGTTCCATTTTTTCCCATTGGTGTATTTCATAATCTTGTAAAAAAAACCTTTGCCATAGAGTGAATAGGTTTCGATTTCCCAACTTCTATCAAGTCAAAAAGCATTTTCAGTGTGAGTTAAATAACTCGTCTCTAGAGAGACTTTGAACTGTTTCTTGCTTTCTGTTTGTATCAGTGTATAAAATGTTATGAGTGTGGTAGAAAGGACTGAGGCGTGTAATAATCCTTAATCTGTTTTTATTGTTTCTGAAAATAACTAGAGCAACCCTCAATAATGCCCACGTCTTTATATTGCGGTGTAGGAGAACTATAAAGCTTGCTCTCTCTGTGCTGTTTTTGTGCAGCGTGAAGTGTGTCCCTAGGGAGAGTAGATTTACCTGCCAAGCTTTTTGTCTCCTCAGTGGAGCAGAACTCCGGGCTTACGAGCTGACTCAGTGGAAATAATTGCAGAGGCTTCTACATTCCGCTGTACACATCCGCAATCAAAGGCTAAAGCGCTTCATCAGTTGTTGGAAAGATTAGTTTAATGAAGCAGTGATCTTCAATAATTATCCAGATGAATGGTAACATTAGCATCTCAGAGTCCCATGTGAGTGGCACTTTATTACAAATGCCACAAAAGTAGTGAGCTTCAGCTTAATGCCAAGTAATCCAAGGTATGCTTAAGGTTAGATGGACACTTTTTGACACACACTTTTTGAGCATGTGCTTGTCATGAGGTCCATAAGTGCACAACAACAACGGCGGTCTATGGGGAGTCTTTTGCACTTATATTTTGGTTTAAAATGGCGGGTGGGGATAGTAGTAATAGATCATGTACAAGAGAGCTTATAGTTCTGATTTACCATCTGATTTCCATCTTTTTGGATACTCAAAGAAGCTTTAAGGGGAAGTATCTTGTGATGGTGATGATGTGAAAGCAGCAGTGCATCAGTAGCTCTGACAGAACAGTATGACACTGGGCTGTGGTTTTGTAAATAAATGGCCAGCTAGCACATCTTGAATGTCCACACCATTTTGCATAGGATTTTTTTCTCTTAAACATTAAGAGATGTTAAATAATTAATGCCAGCTCATGCATGTCCAAATATAACATTGGGTTTCTTGGCAAATAACTAAAAAATGTTCTTGGAAATTAGTAAAATATTTTTTCTTCAGTTCAGCATTGGCTATTACAATTTTAAATATTTTTTCAATATCCACTTTTGTTGAATTACAGTATTTTATAGGTGCCACAAGTGCTTGTTGTTAGGTTAATGTCACAAGAATTTCGCAGTCCAGATCATTTACCCTAAATTTGTTAGCAGGAAGAATTTAGGTATGAAATGGACTATCACACCGTAATAAAAACTAAAGCTAACAATTGCTCAATTTGTGTACACTGTGCAACCTGGACAGCAGGTAGACATCCTTGTAGGTTGTCACAATTATATGAAGGGTGTTTGGGGGAGGAGCAATCACCACAATCAAGGTGTTCCCACACATGCTCAATTGGGTGTCAGGGTAGTGCTTGGAAGTCATGCTCTCCGAAACAACGTGGACATTTCTAGCTGTGTGATGTGTCGCACTGTCATGCTGGACGATTCCATCCACTCCAGGGAAGACATCATGTGTGAGTGTGTGTGATCTTCAAGGCTGGAGTTATGCTCAAATTGATTGAGCGTGCCTTCCACACCTCTTAAACCTGCTCGAAAAGTAATAATATGATTTTTAAAAATAACTTGACGTATGTGTTTTGTGTGTGTGTGTGTGTGTATGTGTGTGGCTGTGTGTTACACTTTCAGGACTTTTTGGGCCAAATATACTGTACTCTGGGAGAAGTGGTTGGCTCTCCTGGTAGTCGTATGGAGAGACCACTCATGTAAGTATTGCTTTTAGGTTCTCACTACTGCACTTTCATTTCTCATTCCTTTCAAATCTGAGATCACATCCTCCAGACAATGTGTCTTACACTGATATA
Organism: Microcambeva bendego; assembly: GCA_034509265.1. Lineage (NCBI taxonomy): Eukaryota > Metazoa > Chordata > Actinopteri > Siluriformes > Trichomycteridae > Microcambeva > Microcambeva bendego. The sequence continues at coordinate 12,176,544 of JAYDZG010000001.1, read as the reverse complement.
TTTTTTCTGTGCTAAATTTTCATCCTTATCATACATTCTTTGTTCCCTGAAATGTTCATGTGGTAATGCAGTCAGGGAAGTCTTTCATGTAGACATTCATTCATTAAGTCATTAAGGTGTTCATGTAATTCAGCACAACATAAACATACTTCACTAGTAATCACAACGGTTCTGTGTGGACATTCATTCCTTCATACAGTCCCCTCCAAAAGTATTGGAACAGTGAGGCCAATTCCCTTGTTTTAGCCATAGACTAAAATATTT
>JAYDZG010000001.1:12118009-12128742 GCA_034509265.1 Microcambeva bendego | reverse complement strand
ATGATTTACTGACTTTCCGGTGCTTCTTCTTTGACTCTTGCTTTGTAATCACTGGCTGGTAATCACAAGAGGTTTTGGTATAAGCAGACACTAAATCTCTATGTAGCTTTTTAAAGCTCTTCATAATGTTTACAGATTGTAGAATGTTAACCATGTTTCTATGATCCTGGCAATTCCTGACCACTTAGTCTTGGCCAACACAAATTCTAAGTATTGATGACTTGAGCCCATAAACAGTCCACTTTCTTATGTTTAGCTTGTGCATTGTGACACTTTTATTTCTGCAATTTTTCAAGAGCCAGTAGAGAACATTTAATGCCACTGTCTCTCACAATGGGTACTGTGTACATTTGAGTTGTTATTAACAACTGTCATAACCATTAATTTAACAAGCCTTGCCTGATACACTGTCTGGTATGTTGTGTATTCCTTTACAGTACTACCCTTCAAACAGATGATGGAGACATACTTTTGGATTATTCAAAGAATCTCATTATTGAAGATGTGATGAAGATGCTTTTTGCCATGGTACAGTCCATTTTGTGTCATACATTTTATAAATCGTTGCGTGGTTGATACAGATAATCACTGATGCAGAAGCCCTTCTGGAGTTCTGAATCTTAAGAACATTTTAATGCTTTAAAATGTTTTCAATGCTTTTATTTTCATATTGTAAAGCACCATGAATTGCTGCTGTGAATGAAAGGTGCTAGACAAACAAACTTTAATCCCACATGGTAGTAACCGTGCTAATAAGCCTATAAGTTAATTCTCCCTACATGGTATAAGATACACAGCCCATACAGAATGAGTTGGATGATTTGAAACCAAGTAAATACTAAATATGTATGTAATTTGTTTCCAAAATGTATATTTATAATGTGAATATGTATCAACATATCCCCTTTTGGGGATTTGAATTCAATAATGTTCAAGCAAATTATTTCTGTTTCTTTTTATTGATAATTTCCCTAATTATGTAACAACTGGTATTTAAGCCTTGGGTATGTGTTAAATGTAGAAAAGTACTGTAATCATCGGAGTTCCCAGAACTGCAACTGAAGACCAGTGGCTTACAAAACACTTCCCTGTAGACCAAAAAAGGGAAGAAATAATATTTCTGACTTTAATATCACTGATAGTCACTGCCTCATATTTGTATTTTGCCGTGACATTAGATTACTCCAGAAAATGCTATGCAAAGGTTTAACCAGTGCTAATATATATGAAACAATGCTACAATCTACATACTCCTATGTTAAGTGGGTAGCACTGTCGCCTCACAGCAAGAAGGTCCTTGGTTTGATCCCCAAGGGGGAGGTCCTTTCTGTGTGGAGTTTGCATGTTCTCCCTCTGTCTGCATGGGTTCATTCCGGGCACTCTACCCACCTTTCAAAGACATGCAAGTGAGGTGAACTGGAGATACAAATTTGTCCATGACTGTGTTTGATATAAACTTGTGAATGGATGAACCTTGTGTAGCAGTAGGTGGGAAGCATGTGAAGCAATGATACAGAAAGAGCATTGTATGTATGTAAAGTTCAACCCACAGCTTTTAAAGTAGCAGAATATTTATTAAATCCCTTTTCATCAACATTGTATGATTTCTTTTTATTTCTATTTTGACTAGGCAAGGTCAATGGGAGTGGAGGGCGCGAGAGATCACATGTTTTCTGGTGAGAAGATCAATTTCACTGAGGTAATGTTCCACATTTAGCATAGAACAGATTTTATTTTCTTCTAATTCTACTAATATCTTTACATTTTAATATTATGTCTGCTTATAAAAGTAACTGATTTAACAAGTGGACACTCAGTTGGTCTTATACTGTAGTGAAATTTCTGGCACACCTCAGACCTCAGTTTACAGATGTTGAGTTTACTTAGTAAGTCTGATATTACGACATTGAACTTCCTTTTAAGACAAACACTAAACCGTCAAAGTATGTGTCTGGTTCCTTGTATATTTAGCAAGATTTCCTTGCCACGGTTGCCCTCAGGAGTTTTCTTAAACAGGACTTTTGTTCTGTTGATCCGGAAAAAACTGTTTTGAGACCATGTCCATTGCACAAGGTGCTATACAAATAAAATTGACTTGATGTGGAGTGTGTTGGTGTGGAGTGACCTGCACTGGTGAGACCATGACCTCAAACCCATTAAAAACTGGTATGATTAGAAAACTAATTGTGAGCCAGACCTTATAGTCCAAAAGCATTGATTGAATGATCTTAGTTCAGCATTCAAAGCTCATGCACAACAATTGAGATAAAGGCACGAAAGGACAAATCTTGATTAAATGTATTTGTGTATGTGAGCAGGGCAGAGCTGTCCTTCATATTGCACTGAGGAATCGTGCTAACACTCCCATCATGGTAGATGGAAAAGACGTTATGCCGGAAGTGAACAGAGTTCTGGAGAAAATGAAAAAGTTCTGCCATGTGAGTAAAATCACTTGTATTACAATATAAATTAAACTGTAATGAAATACTAGATATACAATTTATGTACGGCATGATGGTAGAACACATCTGCACGTTTTACAGAGAGTGCGCAGCGGAGAGTGGAAAGGATTTAGTGGTAAATCCATCACTGATGTTGTGAACATCGGCATTGGAGGGTCTGACCTGGTGAGTTCTCATTTTTAAACCCTTTAAATAACCTCAAAAGAGTGAGTGGAGTGAGATAATACATGACTGTTAATGTTATCATTTTATTATTATTATATTATGTTTAATTTTATTTAATTGTATTTAATTATTCTGTAACTGAGCTTTGGCAATAAGAAAGTCCTTGTCATGCCTAAGCATAAATGTGCCGTTTGTGTGTGGCAGGGTCCTCTAATGGTGACAGAAGCTCTGAAGCCATATTCTAAAGGTGGTCCAAATGTCTGGTTTGTGTCCAACATTGACGGCACACATATGGCCAAGACTTTGGCTCAGCTGAATGCAGAAACCACACTTTTCATTATTGCATCCAAGGTTTGTGCTTTCTTATGCTCTATCTGCAGTTATAAACGTGTACTGTTCATGTGATGTTATTTAGTGAGCACAGTACCAGCTTCAGCTTTGATTCTGTGATCCCTTAAGTACAGCTGAGATGACAGGGATGTTCAGCTACAAATGCACAAATTGGGTTGTAGTAATCAAGTTTGCTAATAATAAACAATGTGAATAAAGATTACTAACTCAAAGACCTTTTAAAGCACGATCTAGCTCGGCAAAAATGTTTTAATTCAAAAAATTAAAGTTTCATTGTGGCAGAATGTAGAAACATTTGTTTTGTATTACATTTAACAGATTTGGTCATTATCTTAGAAGTCACTTAAACAAAAAACATTATTTGTTAATCAATTAAAAATTAAATGGGTAGTGGGTAGCATTGTCACCTCACAGCAAGAAGGTCCTGGGTTCAAGACCCAGACTGGTGGGTTTTATGTGAGGAGTTTGCAAGTTCTTCTTGTGTCTTTGTGGGTTTCCTCTGGGTGCTCCGGTTTCCTCACGTCACCAGGTTAATTGGAGACACTGATTGTTCTTTAGGTACATGGCCACTAGGATTCATTAATCAGTGCATTGTAGTGCTCGTCCAAAACCCGGATAAATTGTGTTGGGAAGGGCATCCGGCGTAAAAACGATGCCAATGAATTAATAAGCCGATCACGACCCACTAACGGGAGAAGCCGAGAGAAGGGGGAAAAAAATTCAGTTATATGGTCTAATACTCCGTTCATTTTCTTTCAAGAATAATTTTGAAATTACAGAAATTCCCATAACTATTATTACATTTGATTAAATTACTAATTAGTTTTTATTTGTTCTAGACTTTTACTACCCAAGAAACCATCACAAATGCTGAATCAGCCAAGGAATGGTTTCTAGAAACTGCCAAGGATGTGAGTGTTCTTAATGTTGGAGTTGAAATGATCCATCTTTAAGCTGACCTTTACCTGTTTTTCGTTACTGATAATGCTATATGTGGACTTTGCAGCCGTCTGCTGTGGCCAAGCATTTTGTGGCTCTTTCAACCAATGCAGTAAGCACATGTTCAAGTACTTCAATTATTCATACACTTCAGCATTACAGGATTACCCAAAAGCTTATGTTAAGATTTATTCTTGAATTTCTTTTTCAGCCTAAAGTAAAAGACTTTGGCATTGACACTGAGAACATGTTTGAATTCTGGGATGTAAGTATATCATGTTGAATTATCTCACTTGAGATGGAGCATGAAACATAAATCGCTGCTTGCTGGGTTTATATGTGACATGCAACAAAACCACATAAAATGCTTCTATTTACCAGTGCTGCACAGTGCCTTGCAAAAGTATTCAACTTCAATACCCCCCACCCCCTTTGACATTTTTTGTGTGTGTTTTGTTGCCTCGCAACCTGGAATTTAAATGGATTGTTTGCTTCATTTTATTTACAGAACATGTCTACAACTTTGAACATTTGATATTTTTTATTGTGAAGCAGACAACAAATAGGTCACTTTGGATGAGTCTCTATGAGCTTGACACATCTTATCACTGGGATTTTTGCCCATTCCTCAAGGCAAAACTGCTCCAGCTACTTGAAGTTAGATGGTTTCTGCTGGTGAACAGGAATCTTCAATTCTGACCACAGATTCTCAATTGGATTAAGGTCTGGGCTTTGAGTAGGCCATTCCAGTACATTTACATGTTTCCCCTTAAACCACTCGAGTGTTGCTTTAGCAGTATGCTTTGGGTCATTGTCCTGTTGTGAACCTCCGTCCCAGTCTCAAATCCCTGACAGACCGTTTTGCTCAAGAATATCCCTGTATTTAGCACCATGCATCTTCCCCTCGACTCGGACCAGATTCCCAGTCCCTGCTGCTGAATAACATTCCCACAGCATGATGCTGCCACCACCGTGTTTCACCAATATGGTGTTTCTTATTGATTGGTCAGTGAGTGTACATTAAGCCGTTGACAAGTCTGTCAGTACATGGATATTAGTTAAGGATGGGCAGTCACATTTAAAAAACACATTTGACTATATTGTAATTACAAAAATCAAGAGCTAGTACACCAGAGAGGAGGATCTAACGCAGAACCTCAGGATCTAGGTTACTTTGTTGCACTGGCTCGGTCACTGCGCTGCCCATTTAAAGGCTAAGCACCAGCTAATATGAAAGTCTCAAACAAATACAGTTGAATAGAGTTCCTAACTTGTGTTTATTGAAGGTCATAAAACATTTTTTTTACAAATTGATTAAATACAGCTTAAAAGATTGTTTTGCGCTGCTTACGCTGTTCATAAACTGGCATAGGCGTCATGCATGTGGCATAGACGGTGGACAACAGCTCTAGAAGTTGTACTGTAGGTAAGACAAGATATGATCAAATATGATTTTGATCATTAATTTTAGGACCACTCTTTTCAGTTTAATGAATAGTGTAAGTTCTTACCAGTAGGTATTCCCAATTCTGACAGCTGGGTCTGGTTGCTTCTTGCTTTCAGGTGCAGTTTATTCTCTCTCTAGATATCAAATTAAACCATTCAGATTTGAGCCAGTCACCCAAACTTTTACTTTAGATGCATCCTATTCATCAAATTCAGAAATATTATCAGACTCTGAAGAACCAGCACAGGAAAACTCACATTCCAAGTCGGTCAGAACTGTGTCTGATGGTGACGTGTTCACTGTCATCCACCAGTGATGTCACACGGTAGCATCCAAGAATTTACATAGCGAGGTTTTTCCATCAATTTCATTAAAAATGTAATTTTAAAGAAAATTGGCTGTTATTTTTTTTTTATTCATGTTTTTATAGTTTCCATAGCTACAATAATGGGAAATTTTCAAAGAGGTACATTAGTTGGTGCTTAGCCTTTCAATTACAAATCTCATTTTTATGCCATCCCTATGAATTATTATTTACTGAATGATGAGAATGTTTATTGCATGATCTAATCAACCATGCATTATAATACAAAAGTGTTTTTTTAATTGGTAGACAGTGCTGTGTACATAGTTTAACAGTATGCTTGTTCTTTTTAGTGGGTTGGTGGACGCTATTCGCTGTGGTCGGCTATTGGTTTGTCAATCGCACTGCACGTAGGTATGTCAAGAATGATGCTCTAATGCTTTATAAAGCGTGAACTGTATGCTTTTCATTGTAGCAGCCTTTAGTGTTTGATGTAATGAGAATTACTGTGAATTGTGTCTTTCTGAAGGCTTCAACAACTTTGAGCAGCTTCTTGCTGGTGCCCATTGGATGGTATGTACTAAAACAGGTTTTCCTCATAGTTCACAAGTGTATAAAATGTTGGTCTGCACTGTTAGTGGTGCCAGGGTGGGTTTTGTATGAAGTCAAAACTGAACTCTGCAGCTTTGGTGTATTTGTGTATGGATGTGGAGAGAATCAGCAGCAGAAATTAGTGATTTTTATTTAAATTGGCTTATAGTTCAAAGCAAATTGCATGCTGTCTATTTGTTTCTACATGGTTTAATTATGTTTGAACCATATTACATTATGTATGGTAAAACGGCTCTCAAATATACACTTTAATATTAATAAGCTGTCCAAGTCCATAATGGCTTTGCAATAAGCATCTATGGTTTGAACAACTGTTAGTAATAAATTAGCCAAACCAAATAGATACAGCAACTTTGAGAAAATTATGAACTGCTTCTTTATTAATTCAATTAAACTGATCTTTCACAGTTTACCACAACATTACACCACCTTGTCAATGCTTAACTGTGGTACTGTAAGTGTTGCAGTCCTCTCTTCAAATACTTCAATAATTTAATCAATGTGTACTCTTAAGATTCATGTTTTCTTTGTAGCAAAAAACTGATGTAAAGCCCTGTGCACACCAAGCTCAATCATGTAAAAAAATGCTGAACACCAATAATCAATGGTCTTAAATCATATTTGCTACAGTATAGTTTTATTCCAGTATAAATTTCAATTGACCGCAATCTAGCAACTAAAAGAACCATAACTGTCCTTTATTCTAACTCGATTTATACCAATCAAGCACCTCTTTGTTTTCTTCTGCCATTTATTACAAATTGTAACATGTATGTTTGGTTTAAAGTGCAATTTTGGTAACTGGAGTTTGTATTGTAATGTAATCCAGCTAGCCACTAGAGGGTACTGGACACATTTTGAAATCACCTGTCTTAAACTTTATCAATCATTTCTGGGCGCGTCCCCACTGGTGGGCACAGCGGCATGACATCGGAGGGGGTATTTTTCACCACATATAATTAACAAAGTCTAACCAAGTCTACATCAGACCTGGGCATTACACAGGCTGAGAGCCATCCCCAGCTGGCCCGTGTGAGGTCAGTGTCAATCAAAAATCCGAGGTTAAAAAATGTACAGCACACATGCAATACAACAGGATTGTTTTGATTTTGACAAGAGCGTGTTTTCTTTAAACTTCCATAAGTTTCTATATGTTTCTATATGTTTCTATATGCTTCCATCTATATACAGAAATACTAGAACTTACATGATGTAGGGTGCTTACATCTGAAACTAAAGTGTAAAATCAACATTCAGAACTGGATTAGTTAAAAAAAGTTCTGGGATTAATAAAAAGAATATCCAACAATAACAATGAAAAATAAATAAGCAAATAAGATAATTAAACTTCTAAATAACTAAATGACTTTTAATGTATTCCATTTTTTTTCTCTGCCTACTACAGTAATGGATTATCAGAACTGTACAGTACTGCTTTTAATAAAGAGATACAACTAATAATCAGCTGAATTAAGTTCACTCTATTGGTCTGACCCCCTATGTGTGAGGCAAAACTAGCTCATAGCAGCCACCTATACTGTGATGACTCTCACGAATCACTGTTTGGTACAGATTGGCACAAGTTTTGTTTGCAAAAGTAATTTTATTTGTTCTATTTTTGAAATAGCTGAATGGTTTAATGAGTAGTGTATGGCTATGTAAGTGGTTCGATGCCCACATAAGGAAATAAGACTTGTTACCACACCGGTTCCCTTGGTGTACTCTACATCTGCATTTGCCCACTTGCACGCTGACCTGTGGCTGCAGTTTGTCTTTCACGTCTGTAGATCATTCCAGATGAACTTCACCACACTTGATTATGTAACCTCTTTGATCTGCATTATTTAGGATAAGCATTTCTGCTCAGCTCCACTGGAACAGAATGCACCTGTACTGCTGGCACTGCTGGGCATCTGGTACGTCAACTTCTTCCAGGCCGAGACTCATGCCATGCTGCCCTATGACCAGTACATGCATCGCTTTGCTGCTTATTTCCAGCAGGTCAGTTACATTAAAACCACAAGATGCTCCATGTGTATTTGTGCACGATGTTAATTTAAGATCTTCTGAAGTCTTATATTGGTGCTTTTATCTTTTATGGATTGGTAATGTGTTAGTAAACATGTAGTCTGATTCATTTGGAAGTTTGTGGATGTTAAGACCATGTCTGAATTTCATAGGGTGATATGGAGTCAAATGGAAAGTACATCACTAAAAATGGCACTCGTGTGAACTACCACACTGGACCCATCGTATGGGGTGAACCAGGGACCAATGGCCAACATGCTTTCTATCAGCTTATTCACCAAGGTATGTTTTAAAACCCTAAACCTGAAAATCATAGATTACTGAATAGTAAAATGTTCCGCTTTGTGGTGTTGTTAATGCCTAGTCTACACTACACGTCAAAATATTAATTTGACTCTGCTGTCCACTCAAGTATTTCAAGTGGGGTTGCCCAACTGGCAATGAGTGAGGTAGAACACTGGGGCAATTGTTTGAACACACATGTCACGCACAATTTATCTTTTTTTACCTCTTGTAGGGACCCGTATGATTCCAGCTGACTTCCTCATTCCTGCTCAGACTCAACATCCAATCAGAGATAATCTTCATCATAAAGTAGGATCTTGGTCTGGACTGAAAAATCATGACAAACAATGAATCGTTGTTTCTCTTTATTTTTAACATCATAAAGTGAATATTAAAATAATTTGTTTTGTTCAGGTATATCCACTATAATTTATGAAATTTGGTATAAAACCAATGTCATTAAAGTAGTTTTTTTATATTCTGTTGGCCATCCCTTTGCAGCTACTCTAGTGATAAAAGCTTCGGCAGCAAATTTAAACATGTTTTTTTGCCCATACAGTTGAAATACATTCATGTCATTGCAAAATGCAAAATTGCATTGGTAATGCACTTGTCAGGATTAAAAACTTATCTATGCTATATGCTATCTTGTGCTATATCACATGTGTGGACCAGAATCTTAAAAGCTTCTATTCCAGCTTTTTGGATTGGCTGTCCTAAACCACTCCACATTAACTGGACTTTCTGAGGCACTCAATTACACTTAAAATAAATGTATGTGTTGTTATCATGTCCCTTGCTAGGTTCTCTTTGTTCTAGTGAAAACTCTTATATACTTAAAGAATATAACTCTAGTAGGTCTCTTGATACTAGTCAATGAGTAGAACATGGAATCCAAACTAAACATGTCACTGCTATCATCTCTCAAATTGACCACAGTTTTTTAATGTTGTATTTAACTTGTCTTTCTGTTTATTTTACTTCGTTTACTGGAGATCAGTTATGGACTTGTAGGTCAGGTTTTGAATTAGGTTGTATGTATTTACACTTTTTGCGTAACGGTGTTACAATAATGTGTAATGCAGCGCCGTTTGGTAACCGGTACTGCACTGTTTTTCTATACATGTATTCTGTGTTTTAGATTCTGATGGCCAACTTCTTGGCACAGACAGAGGCCCTAATGAAGGGAAAAACTTCAGGTGAGGCCAGAAAGGAATTGGAGGCTAGCGGCATGAGTGGTGATGCTTTGAATAAACTCCTGCCTCATAAAGTCTTTGAAGGAAACAAGCCAAGCAACTCGATCATTTTTAAGAAGTTGACTCCGTTCGTGCTGGGAGCGCTGGTTGGTAAGTACAGAACACGCCAGCTGAGGTTTAACAGATGCAACTAATGCTAATGTATTACATATCAATGTTTAGTGCACATGTATCTACACCCACAACCATGTCACATGTGTCAGTGTCACTGCTTAGACTTGAGACTGCTTTATTTCCCCATTAGCCAATAGCAATGCACTTGTCAGGATAAATGTCTTTGCCTCACCCATATTTGCCTATTAAGGGTTCTAGGATAGAACAATGGAAAATGGGCTAGTGTGGGTGTAATATTTACCAAAGAAAATTGCATTACACTTACACTATACAGTCTGTGCAATTAAAGGTTAGGGGTCTTGCTCAAGGGCCCAACAGCAGCAACCTAGCAGTGATTGGGCTGGAACCAGTGTCCTTTGGATCACTTGTCCAGTACCTTTACCACTTGACTATGGCTGGCCCCATAATAAAGTGCTGATTCAGTAATCCTAAGCATTTTTTACTTACTGACTGACTTACTCTGGTCAATGTAATAGGTCCAACGACACTGGAGTGTCAATACATTTAATTGCAGCACTTTTAATATACTCACCCAGATGTCAGGACCATTTTAGATCAACACTTTCACCTTTTGCATGTTTTGAGTGGAGCACTCAGTCAAACTCCACCTATAGACCAGCAGAATATGTAAAGCTTTGAATGTGGAAAACAGGATGGCAGTCAAAGTTGAGCGGCTGTAAAAAAAAAAAAAAAAAAAAAAAACAAAATGCATTTGTTTTCTCTCTGTGAGGAATTTGGCATGTTGCACCTATTTGCCTTTTTTAAACAGG
>JAYDZG010000001.1:12079338-12095844 GCA_034509265.1 Microcambeva bendego | reverse complement strand
CGGACACGGGGAGAACATGCAAACTCCACACAGAAAGGACCGAGATCGCTCCACCCGGGGATCGAACCCAGGACCTTGTTGCTGTGAGGCGACAGTGCTACCCACTAAGCACCGTGCCGCCCGATGAAGTATTTAGGGAAGGTTATAAGAAGTTGAGGACATTGCCACAAAGGTGAGATGTGTCAGTGAAGCTTTACATTAAACTTTACAGTACAGGTTGATAGTACAACCATGAAGGTTTACAATGAACAGAATTACTAGAATTACTAGTATTACAATTCATTGCTAGAATTGTGAAATAACTTCTAGTATTATTGTGGACATTCATGATGGAACTGCAACTAGGTCATTGAAAGGTTTCACAGTAGGCTGACATAGAGAGTACACAGGCGTCTTCATGGAGTATAATGTTCAAGGATGACATTGTGATTTGTAGCAGGTTGAGGAAAGCCTCATTGATGAATGTATGCATAGTGGAATTCTAGTTCAGTTAATTCAGAAGTGTTGATGGAGTGAATCGAAGGGAAGGAAATGAAAAAAATCACCACACAAGACACTGGGGCCACTCCGTTCATCTTTAGCTTTACTCTCTCACAACACAGCATTATTTCTAGTGACAGCAGATGGAGACAAAGAGGCTTCTTTAATTTTTAGGATCTTCACTGTGCTGTTGAAGTAAATCACGGCATCAGTTATTCACATAAACACATGAAAAGTAATGTTATTATTATTAATAATAGTATCATTAATAATTTTTATAATACTGCTGCAAACATTTTTGTTGTGAGATGCATAAGACATCAAAAAAGAGCATCTGTGTGATACTCCTCATTCACACAACAATGAGCAAATAACCCCAATGCCACACAGAGAACAATGGAATCAAGCAACTATTTTCATTTCTCCCTATTGTTTCATGTGACAGCCTGTGCTAGGCGTTTATTTATTAGTTTTGATACATGCATTTTCCTTTGTTGAGGACAGAATTCCTGTTTTGTTCTCCAGAGGTCAAGTTGCAGGCTCAGTCAGTGCCATGTATTATGTAGGCACTTGGTTCATCAGTTGCATTGAATAGGATTAATCATTGAAACGTACAGTAGTATTACCACATGTTCGGAAAAGAACTGGGTATAATAGGGGCTTTTAAGCAACTGTATTGTTACATTCAAGCAGGTGTGTGGACCCCACTCTTACAGAAAGAGCTGGCCAGTACAATAAACCAGCAGTAATTAACCCGCTGGTTGCTTTCCATCTTTCCATCACCATGTTTTACTCTTGATTAACCATTTGCAACTTGGGTATACTTCCATTCCATGTTCTAAATGAAAAGCTCAGTGACTTCATGTGGCAGTACCATAAGTTGCTGAATGATATACCTTACAAGTTAGTCTATAACCTGAACTGATCTGTTTTATATATTTGTGTTGGTTTTGTAAAGCGAAATGCCTTTCTGGATAAACAAAACAAGAACCTTTTAGGAAGTTAAAATCCAATCTTCTCGTCATTCATAAGTTGCCCACCTCACAAACAGTTTTGTGTTAGATAAACAGTTTTACCATGGCACGATGACTGCACAATCCAAATCTCAATGTAACCTTGTGCTATACACATTCTCTGTTTTATGTATACACACAAACACATGCAACCATTTCCCACACAAAGACTTATCAGTTGTCTTTGCTATAATTCAGGAACAATGGTGTACCAGGCTGGGCAGGGTATGACAGTATAAGGAATTCATAGAAATCTGCAGTGTATCCAAAATTGTTTCACATGACAGCAGTATACAGCGTGTGTTATTCACATAATGACATCACTGACAATGAGGTCAATATCCCAAGAGGATCTAAAAACAAAGAGTGTCAGATAAAGAGTCACTGTATTCTTGAGTTATCAGCCACACTACACATTAACACATTTTTTATATTATTATTTTTTTATTTATTTTGCTCTCTACCAGAAAATAAAGAGATGCCCTGGTGAACTGTAAGTGAAGAGAGCATTAAGTGAAAATGTTTAAGAGCAAAAACCGCTAAGCTGGAAATTTGGGAAGACTAAACATATCAAATGGCAAGTAAGGCTTGCAACCACAATAACAATATTTGCACTAATTAAACTTTATTGCTGTATTTGCACAAAAATTCATATACTGTAAAACTATTATTTTTTCAGTTCATAAGTGCCCAGGTAAAGCAGCTGGATTTTCCACTAGCACACCAGCTCAGAGAGCCTGAACTTCTTGCCACCGATTGGCTTACCTGCCAATGTGAAATGCAGGGAAAAAATCTCAAAGCCTGCTTCACATTTTCAGCCTTTCCAGAATTTGTGGAACCAGTTAAATGAATAGTTACTTACTTTTTCACTTAGGATTAATAAAACCATAATTTAAAACATTTGTGAACGAAAAGCAGTCACCTGAACTTTGTGAAAGTTGGTGTAAAATGTACAAAGAATCCACACAAACAGACCTGGTCATTAAAGATACAAACTGAACTACATTCAGCAGCACGTTGCTGGCCACAGGCATATCATAAGGGCTTGTTAACACATATGGAGGCAAAGATCATGTTTGGAAGAAAATAGATAGCAGGTGTGGAGTGTATAATATAAAACCATGATGACAGCTGACCGTTACTCAGACAGACAGAAGCCCCATCAGTCCCTGAAGGAAAGATTATTCTTATGAGCATTATCGTCACTGTCAGTTGGGACCTGAGACCCAGGTCCACCTTTATTCATAGAACACCTCACTTACTTCTGGGCTTGAGGAGGAAACTCTATGTTGATTTAATATTGTCATCAAAGTCTGTCATTCTGATTTGGTCCAGGCTTGTGTATGTGAAAAGACTGGACACTTCATGTGTGCTCTGTAGATATATTTTATCATCAGCTCTGTTTAATTCATAATATTGATTCATCTTTAATTAGCAACCACTGGTTTACTAAAGATTAGTTTGCTCTAATTAATTTACAGTTTGCGCATTTCAACAAATGTTGTGTTTAGTAAGGTAAAATAAGTATATTATTTTATTATGACATTTTGGGGGGGCAGCATCGATTGACATCCGGGTTCAAATCTTGGCACTGCTTTCAGACTTGGCAGTAAACTAACTGATAACCAGTCCAGTTATTCTGATCACAATTGTTATCACTATGGCTAAAAATGATATGTGTTTTGGCATTTATTTATTTTTAAACAGGTGTCTAAAGGCTCAAAATCTTATGACTTCAAACCACTGCAAAAAAATTCAGGCATTTAATGAAACATTTAGGACAGACATTGAAGCAATAACAAAGGAACTCAATAAACAATAGGAAGGAATCTGTACAATGTAACATTCCAGGCAAGGCTGTAATTAGTTATTAGGCTCTATTAGGCTGTAGCCTATTTGGGTAGAACTTTGGACTGTCAACTGAAGCTTTGAGAGTTTGAATCCCAGCTCTGCCATGCAGTCACTGTTGGATCCTTGAGGAAAGCCATTTCTGTCTTTTCTGGGGACACCGTACAATTACTCACCCTGTTCTCTGATGCCAGCTTCCAAACAAGCTGGACTATACAAGGTTTTTTGTTGTTGTACTGGACACCTGTATATGTGTGAATAATAAAAATAAGCTTCTAAACAATAAGCTAAGCAATCCTACATTTATATTATATAGTACAGTATAGTAATTGTAATCATTTTCATTGAGGAATTTAAGTGAAAATGAGTTATACCCCTGATCACCACTGTACATCTGCAAAATACAGTCGAGTACACACACACACACACACACACACACACACACACACACACACAGATTATTCTAAAGATAAATTAAATGACTAAATTCATGGCTAATAAATGAAAATAGATAAATAAATAAATGTGGCAAATAATTGTCACATCTTTTGATTCAAAAGTTTGATGAGTTAAGAATATCATCGTGGATCAAAACAAAAACAAAACAAAAATATTTTGTTTAGCAATTTCTATCCTTTGCATATTGTTCAATGTATTGATATGTGTGTGACTTTATATCATAATCGTGTGTTATCCCTTCCATTTGATTTATATGATGTCTCTGCCCAAAATATAAATTCATGGAATATTTAAATATTCATTCTGATATTAATATTTATTCATAATAACTTTCATACCATGATATATTATAATTAAAATATTTATACTATGAATAACCGCTTAAATGGCTGAAATATTCAAAGCTTTAATACTGTGCATCAGATGTCTATAGTGCACCTACATTTAATTATCTAGATTTGTGGTGTGATTAATACATTTTTGAGTATTTTAACATACACAATATGCTTTTACACATTGTACAAATTTAGTTTATTACACCGTTTACATATAAATATTCTCGGTGCTTTGTCAATACAGGCTTTATGACTAAAATTAGGAATATATCAATTGTCTTATTAAATCACTAATCAAGATGTCTCAACAACAAAACAAATCAGATGCTTTTAAGTATCTGCTCCAGTGTCTACTGGTCATACCTCATGTCTAGGCTATTTTTACCAACTGAGCATCAAATGCCATAATATAAACAGTATCATCATACCTCTTTGTTTCTTCTTTTGTGTCTTCCTGCAAATATGTAGTATTATCCACTATATTACAGTTGTAATGACAGCTGTGATGTAGAACTGCAATGACATTACATATACCGGTAAAGACACTGTTGTAATAGCTGACTAACTGAAATGATAGTTTTTGACATTCCTATGTTAGCATAATTGCAATAGGTACATTATTCTATTTTTTCATGCATTTATTCAGTGTCTGTTGTACCTGGAAACACCCCGGACAGATCAGTCTATCACAGAGCAGACACACAACCACACATACATACATACTTAGAACAATTTGTAAAATCTCCGTTCACCTCTCTTTGGAGTTCAGGAAAACACCCGGACAATCCAACAGACACAGGGAGAACATGCAAACTCTACATAGACACAACAGATTTAGTTGTGTGTCTTTAAGTAACCACTAAAGAACAACAATTAAAATAATAAAAAATACTTCAAGTGTATTTTAGAATAATTTAGTACAAGAAGTTTTAGATCCAGATTCAAATTACTGACCGTGAGAGTTCCTTAAAAAGTGATTGGTACAATGACAGTGTATAGGGCTCCTCTAAAAAATAAGAATAAACTTTTAATTTTTAAAATGGTGTAGAAATGGTTTGAGTCAAAATTATTTAAAATAAAGTCTAAATGACTGAGATTAAACTCGAAATTTAATGTCCACCTCCTCGTGTTAAAATGAGGGACGCTCATGATTTACATATGAATTAATATTTATGTATAGCATATGAAGAAATATTTAGTTTTTAAAACATTTGGACATTATTCTTCACTTTATTCTGGAAATCAAAACTTAAAAATACATATTTTATGTGGCCCTAATATGTGGTCAAAAGGCTTGTGAATGTGAATTTAATGAATATCTGTATACAGGACCTGTATATTAAAATTAAAATTAAATTAAAAGAATTAAAAATTCTGATAAAAAACAATAATTGTGTCTTCTTAGATAACATAGTTAATGTTGACAAAATAAACACAGAGATAACCTATATATATAATCTATCCAAAACATCTTAATGCAGCGTACAGATCTAATGTTCAATAACACGTGTACATGTCAATTTTAAGTTTATCAAATATATAATTAGAACAAGCACCTTACATTAATCATGATAATACAAGTTATTAATACAAGATGAGTCACATAATGCTCTGTTTTATCTGTTCGAAGGATGGCATAGCCAGTGCAGATTTTGTCTCTGGAAAGTACTACAGCAAACAACTGACCTCACAGCACAGAAACAGTTGACTAAGCTTATATGATTGATATGATCTGAGCCATACATGCACCCAGCACAAAGCCATAATCACTGTGCTATCAGTTGTAGGGTAGGGGTGGATAGGTTTAAGCTCTGGTGGAGATTTGGCTGTTGCACTGTTATTGAATATTTCCATTGTCAGGCTAACAAAAGTATGATGATCATGCAGAAAATGCTTACAAAGGATTTGCTTTCTTTGCATTGTAAACATTGAGCTGATCTCAGCACTTTTAAAGAGAAATATGTGATGATTGAAAAAGTGCTGTTTTGTCTCCATGTAATTCTCAGAACATGCATCCAGGACCAGAAAAAATGTCTCTCACTTTGACAGATATAGCAATGTTCAAGTTTTATTGGTTTAATTTTATTCTTTCTGTGATTCCTCAATTAAAAAGTTTACACATTTGACCTAATACACATTCACAGTTATACATAAAAATTAAAAATCTCAGTTTAGATTTTAGTGTCTAAACACTAATCTCAGTCATTTGAGTTGATTTATTCCGAATTATTCCACAATAAATCCAGGCATATTTCATTGCCTTTTGAAACATATTATTTTACATCAACAACCATGTATTTCTGAATCAGAAACTATCAGCTGGGTATCAACCTAGGAAGTTTGTTTTAAATACTGTTAAAATAATTTGGAGGTAACTCAACTCTCTATATGGTCCGTAGCAACATAACAACTGGCTAAAATGTTAATGCTGGTATTTCTGCTCTTTAAAATATTTAGTTTCCAATCAAACAATTCATTTTCACCTTTAAATGACGTACATGACTACAAATGACATGTTCCTCCAACAATGAAAGTAATGTGTTAACCATTAAAAAAATGAAAGCATTTCATTATCTCAGTACAAACATGTGTTAATTTTGCTTAGGAAGTCAAATGGAGGAAACAAAAACATGCCTGTTTTAATTCCAGGCCTGTCTCCTGTCATTGTTCAAACATGGCATTTGAGCCAAAGTAGAATGGCACTGCATCTGTCTGAGTCAGATATGTATCTTAAGAGTAGAATATGTTGTACTCATTCCCTTGTGTATCATTCCAGTTGATTGCTGATTTTATAATGCTAATGGGCACAGGCTGGTGTTGGGTTTCCCCTTGCCAGCTGGCCACTGCTACTGAAGGGCGATGCTTAATAGGGGTTGACAGCTCATGTATCAAAACTCATTGAGCATGGGCTCTGGTATGTAAGATAGTGGTGGTGTCAGTGGGGTCAATTAGGTAAAGCTTCTGACACGTTCACATTATCACCAGTTTTATAATTATTAAAATGATCTGGATTACCATACCATACAGTATTTGCAACAAACTGCCAGAGCCTTTAGGCTCAATGAGTTTTGTCTACCCACCAACCTGTTTGTGGCATGTCCCTTTTTGAATCACTGTGAGGTGCCCATTACAGTTGCCTTTGAACACCCCTGGATGTCTTTCATTTCAGTAGATATGTCTATCCAGTCATTTGACCATAATGATTCAGCCATCATCAATGTCTTTCAAGTCTTTGTTTTTCATATCAGCTGCATTCAACAAGTACTGCATTCAACTGATAGAATAGTATACCTGATATGAATCTAAACCATGGAATCATGGAGGCCATATATCCCGTACATTAACTGCAATATAAATAATTACACAGACAAACATGGTTTAACCACTTTTAAATAACCAAATATAACAATCCTAAATGCAGAGTACTACATGAAATGCAGAAATACCTATATACACAGTGGGGCAAAAAAGTATTTAGTCAGCCACTGATTGTGCAAGTTCTCATCATAGGTACACTTCAACTATGAGAGACAAAATGAGGAAACACAATAAAGGAAATCACATTGTAGGATTTTTAAAGAATTTATTTGTAAATTATGGTGGAATATAAGTATTTGGTCACCCACAAACAAGTAATATTTTTGGCTCTCACAGACCTGTAACTTTTGTTTAAGAAGCTCTTCTGTCCTCCACTCGTTACCTGTATTAATGGCACCTGTTTGACCTCGTCATCTGTATAAAAGACACCTGTACACAGTCTCAAACAGTCAGACTCCAAACTCAACCAAGACCAAAGAGCTGTCGAAGGACACCAGGAAGAAAAATTGTAGACCTGCACCAGACTGGGAAGAGTGAATCTATTTAGGCAAGCAGGTTGGTGTGAATAAATCAACTGAGGGAGCAATTGTAAGAAAATGGAAGACATACATGACCATTGATAATCTCCCTCGATCTTTCTGCAAAGGGGACAGGACAACTGATCTGTGTTAAGGGAAGAATGAATGGGGCCATGTATCATGAAATTTTAAGCCAAAACCTCCTTCCATCAATGAGAGCAATGCTCTCACTGGTGGAAGGAGGTTTTGGCTTAAAATTTCACGATGGAATGTGGCTGGGTCTTCGAGCATGACAATGATCCCAAACACACCGCTTCGGCAACGAAGGAGTGGCTCTGTAAAAAGCATTTCAAGGTCCTGGAGTAACCTAGCCAGTTTCAGTTAAAAGTTGTGGAGGGAGTTGAAAGTCTGTGTTTCTCAGTGACAACCTAAAACATCACTGCTCTGGAGGAGATCTGAATGGAGGAATGGGCCAAAATACCAGCTACAGCTAAATCTTTTTACGGCGTAGTAGTTTATGCTGAGCACTGCATTTTGCCTGTGAATTTTTCTATTGCCTATTCAATTAAACACACAAAATCATTCAAAATCAGTTATTTATTTAATACATTTTAAAATTTTAGTAAATTCAACTATGAGACATAATTAATTAATTCATTTTCCCCAGTGATACATTTCCATTCAGTGTTGACAACAAGTAAAAACTCCAAACATGAACTTTCACTTCTTTCAAACATCTCAGAGTTTGAAAAATTAGTTTTTACTGGCAAAACACACTGATACACAACTTGAGAAACTTGCTAGATAAATAAATACAAATTTCTGAAATAACATTTTTTATTATACAAATTAAGACTTGTTGTGTATGTATGCATCACAAATACATAAAATATGAATGCAATTAAACTGTTATTAGTATTTAATTGTCCCAGAAACAAATACATTTGGAATAGGTGGACACTGACAAAGGCCTATCTTAAAATGATTAAAAATCAACCTTATATGAATAATAAATACTGACGACAATAAATAACTAAGAATGTCATTTATAATTTATCACATTGTGAAAACTGCAAAAAATGTGTTTTACTCCACTCTTATCATATCTCTCAATATCTCTGAGCTTTTCTAGTTGGACATTAGTATTATTAGTACTATTAGTATTTTTTAAACCATCTGTCCATCCACCAAACGTTGAACTCTCTCCATGTCAGACGGGGCGGCATGCTATCACTGTCACCTCACAGCAAGAAGGTTCTTGTCATGAATGTAACCCAAGTGTAAAATATGATGTTAAACCCCTAATAAACAAACCATGTCAAATGTGATAGGTGTGGAACACTTCAATTTTGAATCACAGAAATGTTATTGTTTTTCAATGCCAGTCCTGTACTAAAAGGTGTTATCAAATACTGATTCCAGATACCAGCAGGCTCAGTACTGCTGGTCACATCTTTTGCGAGAATCTCTGAAACTTTTCCTGGACTGGATTTAAGAAAGCTCAAAGAACCATCAACAAAGAATCTGCAGCCACGTCGTGCACTGTTCCCCACGTGGGTTCCCATATGAACCTAAAAACAAGTTAAGAAACTCATCATCACACGTCAGCAGTTCTTCTATCTAAAATGCAGTCTGATCTGTAGGTGTGTTTTTAATGACGTTTTCATTCTATTTACAATCAAATTTGAGTCCTTTATATGATCAATATTTATTTATGTGAACAAAGCTCCAATTAAAAAAAAACATTTTTACCATATTCTACAGCAACATATTTTTAGACCACATGTAAGTAAAACTTGTGAGTAATTATACCTTCAGGTTTCCTTTGGTGGTGAAGGCACGTCCACAGATGCTGCAGGCGAAAGGCTTCTCACCAGTGTGAGTTCTTTCATGAATCTGTAAGGCACTGGAGGAAGAAAAAGTCTTCCCACAGGACTGGCAGAAATGCTGCTTGGCTGTCCGACGTGGTGGAGTTGGTGATGCTTTATGATCTGCCACTGGATGAGCTAAGGTGGTCATCTCTTCTAATACAGGTTCTTTGTCCCCTTTAATTGATATGCTATTGAATTCTGTCTTAATCTTTGAGGAAATTAGGTTTTCCATAGCGGGACTTTCATTTGCTGGCTCAGACAAGCCTAAACCTCGAATGTCTTGCTGCTGGTGGGTCAGCATGTGCTGTTTTAGATGTTCTTTGGCATGGCTGCAATAGTGAATGTCCAAGGCACTTTGACAGGTAAAGGTCTTGTTGCAGACATCACATGCAAAGCTCCTAGAGATTCCCTGCTTCCGAGATGAACTTAGTGGACTCATTGATTTAATCAGATTTGGGTGTGAGCTGGTGAGCTCTACAGAAGAATTAATTAATGCATAATTGTTCAGTGATGAGCTGTTTTTCTGGAAAGGGTCCCAGACTGGTTTAGATGACTTGGGGCTTATAGATCTTGGGCTAATCAGGTCATTACCGTTACCATTCATGGACCCATTTTCCAATCTATCATTTTCCTTTAGATTTTTAAAACCAGAAGTAGTAACAGTCTGGTATAATGCAGAATATGTTAGACTTTCCATCAAAGGCTTTGCATCTTTAGTGTCTGAAGCATTGTCCATTACTTCCATGGTCTCATCTGAGAAATTCTCATATTGTTTACTCTCCCAAGATTCCCCGCAATTCTCTGTCAAGGTTTCAGTGGGAAGTCGTCCCACCATGTGCATGCGTATGTGCTGTTGTAAAACCATTGCATTTGTAAACTTGTCCAGGCAAATGGGGCATGAATGCTGCACTTTTATTGGTTGCATGGCACGATGAATGCTGTAGTGTGTCTTGAGGTTGCCTTTGGTTGTAAAAGTTCGTCCGCAAATCTTGCACTTGAATGGCCTCTCACCTGTATGTGTTCTGTGGTGCATTTTAAGAGCGCTCTGACAACTAAGCACACGATGGCAGACCATGCATTCATTAGGGTCTGTGCACTTTTTGTCCATGTTCTCCACTAGCTGCTGCAGCTTGGTGGTTTCTAAAGCTTCCACGGAATTCGCAAGACTATTAAATTCAATTTTTGGCTTAATATCTTGGAAGAATAATGGGCTCAGTGAATTTGTGCAGATAGAAGCTTCATCTGTAGCGGTAAAGTCTTTTAAACCATTGTCCTTATTTTCAAATGTCATGACCCCATTTAAATCACTAATACCAGGACATGGGGTCCTGTCAGTTGGTACCATTTGCATCTCTCTTTTAATTACGCTTGGAAGGCTTGGCAAGGATGAGGATAACAAACCAGGTAAGTTGATCACAGATGGTTTGCTGTCTAACCACTTGGATGCTGACTGATCTGGCAACATAGACATACCATATGGGATGCCTGTATTCTTCAGAACATTGTCTAAGTACTCTGGAACTGGATATGGATTCATTTGTATTTTGGGGTATTTGTCGTTATGGCGCTGGAAGTGAACTTTAAGATTTCCACGGGTTGAAAAGCGATTCCCACATACGTTACACTTGTATGGTCTTTCTCCTGTATGTGATCGCAAATGAATCTTTAAAGCACTGTCACTTCCAAACACTTTGGCACAAAATCTGCACTTATGCTTAAACAAATCATCATCAAAAAATCTTTTGAGTTTAAATGAAGACACATTGGGCAGTTTGCGTTTCCTTTGCTGAGATACAGCAGTGAAAGCATTGCAGTCTTCTACAATTTCCCCAATGTTGGGCAACTGTTTTACTAAGATCTCATTTCCAGTAGTGCTAGGAGGTAGACTGTGATCATTTACTAAATGTGGTCGATTGGCTACAAAGGCATGGGAAGGTGAAAGACTGTCAATCTTCTGACTGTAAAAGGCATTGTCAGGGGAAGATGGATAGGTATACATCTTTGACGACAAGCATTTGTTTTTATCCATATTTGTCATTTGAAAATCATCTTTAGACCCAAAGACTGTATTATCGATGTGGCTGGATGAAACTGTCAGTTTGCTTTGTTTGATTCTATTAATCCCAGCAGATTGATTTGCAAGGCTTTGCGTTAACACTGCAGCCTCTGCTAGCTGCTGGGAGAGGTGCGTGCTGAGTGTCATAAGGGGGTTGATCAAAGATACACCTAGAGTACCTTGACAGATGCGGTAGACTTCTGATTTATTTGGATTTTGGGACGCTAACAGTAATACTTGATGTTGAATTTGTTCAATCAGCCTTAGTTGCTGTGCCTGCTGTTGCTGCAGGGCCAAAAGTTGCTCAATCAGCCTTGGTGTGGCTGTGCTGCAGTTATCGCAAGTGTCACTGTTGCATTCAGCCTCTGCATTCAGACATGGTGAGGTCTCCTGGGAGAACTGAGCCACAGCAACTTTTGTACTTTCTAAATTCTCAATAAAGACATTGGTGCTGGTACACAAGGCTTTACCTGAGTCAGGTGGGGAATCTGCTTCAGCCAGAATGGACAGAGTTACTGAAGTAAGTGGGGCCGTGGCTGTACAGCCATTTCCCAATTTATCTTCTTTTTCTAACTGATAGTAATCTTCAAATCCGCTGCTCACGGACATTGGTGAGGATTCCTTGTTTTCCGTAAGTAATCCTTCAGCACTGAGGTTGTTGTCAGTCCTCTGCTCCTGAACATGCTGATGAGGTGGAGTTAAAGTAAGAGATGAAGCTGGAGATGCTGGGGCATCATTATCACTTACTGTTAGAACTGAATGATTCTTAATGCAACTTATTTGATGCTCCTGGAGAAGTGAGAGACTAAGGAACTCGGAACAGCAGCTCTCACAGACGTAGACATTCCATAGCAGAGAAGTGGTACTGTTTTGGTTGTCATCTGCATTGAAAAAAGACAACAGTAGTTTTAAAATAAACTTTCTTTTTTGTAAAGCTTATTGTTCTGGACAAATAGTTATCAAGCTCTAAAAGGGTGCAATTGCTTTTCACACCACTTCCTGAAAATGAAATATCATGAAAAAGGAAATACAACATGAAACTCTGTTAAACAATGAAAAATTTCATCATGTTCTCTAGGTCTCAGCGCATTGCAGATCGTCCAAAAGACAGTGGATACTCATTTGGGTCTCTGTGTAAAAGATTCTCCATCTGGACTGTTATTAGGAAAAGGAGCAAAGGTGAATCGATGCTTCCAGCATTGGTGACTTTCATATGTGTGAAGGTACAATTGATGCTGAGAAGCACACTGAGGTTTTACACTCTTGTGATCTGCAGTATTGATTTGGCATAATTTTACTTTTCGTGTTTTTGTCCTTCCTGAGACAACCCTCCCTATTTATTCGGGGTAGGAACCGGCGCTACAGTGCACTGGTTTATTCATCAAAACCAGAACTCCAGGAGTAAACCCACAAGGACATGGGGAGAAAACTCCTCAAAGAAAGGACCTGGGCCAAGGTCTAACTGGAAGGCGACAGTGCTAACCACTTAGCCACCATGCCATATAAAGAAACAGATAAATAAAATGATATTGAACATAGATAATAAATAATGCAAGCTTTAATGAAGAGCAATAATTATAAAAACAATATATGTATTTTAATTTGTATTTTAGGATAAATATATATATATATAAAGAGAAATCTTCAAATCAGCATGATGTTAATTGTATTTAATACTGTGGCGAATGTTGGTGCAGCTTCGTCCCACACAGCAACATGTTGGATCAGTCTAGGGATCCTCAAATCACAGTCTTTGAAAGTCTGAACGTGGATTTCTTTGTCTTCAAAATTCAATTTCTCCAGACTCTGCTTTCATACCAACTTCCAAAAAGACCTAGCAGAGCTGGTTTCTCAAAACTTTCCCAATGTTGTGACAAACAGAGTGAATTACTGGTATAAAACCCACATTAACTCTAATCAGGGTGAAGTAATTAATAAAAATACATCATTATGTATTGTGATAATTGTAGCAGCAGAACAGGTTCAGATGAAAAATAAAATGCATTTCATTTCTGTTTCATTTGAGGGTTGAGAAACTTTTTATCCAATGTTTAAAGCTGGACTAACCACATATGATAAACGTTTTGTTGTTTGAATTATGGACTAACACCAATACCCTATGGTCATCCAACAGTAATCGTTTAGTAAAAATAACATGTCATCATAGTTTTTTCTAACACTTAACAACTGCAGATTCCACAGCTGCTCAGGTAGAACCTACCTGACTGAAAGTCTTTAGGAGAGATGAGAGGAGGAGAGTCCATGTAAGAACACTGAGGTTTCGACTGTTTTCTCCGGGACATGCTGTTCCTGCATCAGTTTAACACTGTTCCGTGTTTTATAACTTCTCCACTGAGGTACGATTTACAACAATACCTGTAATATATCATCTACATACAGCGATAAAATAACCATTTCCACAACAGAGCAGGTCTGTGCCAACAACAACTAAGAGGGTGTGTGTAAAGGTGTGCGTACTCAGAGTCGAAAGCCCCACCCACCTGCAATCCTATTGGACACTGCTACAGAGAGGCGGGAGTGTGGGAGGAGTAAATTAGTCAGGAGGACAGCATGAATCAGAAGGCGTTGCACACATGATGTCAAAAGTATTTGTACACCCCCTTATTGTTTCAATTGTTGCCGACATTGTTAACAGTTGCACACAATTAAATGTGTAAAAAATTACTGGAAAGCTCTAGAAAGTCTATGTCTGTTTGTTAATAAGGATTTTAACGTCATGTTTTTTTTTTTACTTTTGGTCACATTCAAGGCAGGTAGGTAATAACGGTACATTTTCATCAGTTCAATTTAGTATCTCTAGTTTATATCACTAACATGATTTTGATCTGTGAGAGGAAACCAGATCACCTGGATTAAACCCACACAGACATGGGGAGAACATGCAAACTCTCCACAGACAAGGCACGGTAGGTAATAAAGGTACATTTTCATCAGTTCAATTTAGTATCTCTAGTTTATATCACTTGCATGATTTTGATCTGTGAGAGGAAACCAGAGCACCTGGATTAAACACACACAGACATGGGGAGAACATGCAAACTCTCCTCAGACAAGGACCCGGACCGCCTCACCTGAGGATCAAACCTAAGAACGAAGGTCTAGGAAGGCATTGTTTAATATACTTCATTTTGGGCTGAGTCCAGGCTAAGTTCATCATCATCATCACCATGCATAAAAAACAGAAAACCCCAAACTCAAACCAAATAAGTGTGTAGATGTCTTTTTTAGTTTGTAGGTAGCTATGCCAAATGCATATAAAAGACAAACTAAACATCAAAACAAACACAGAGTAAAATATTTAGTTAGAAGTAACATTAATGTTTATACATTTGGGAAAAAGCACATTTGTTGAATGATGCTATTGAAATCCTATTCTTGATCATAAGTTAAAAAAATAAATGTCCTAGTCCTGAGCAGCACTGTGTAAGAGCAGCACCTCACAGTAAGAAATTCCCGTCTTTGATCCTTTGGCTGGCCAGCTAGTGTCTTTTCTGGGTAATGTGTCTATGTTCTCCTTTTGTCCATGTGGGTTTCCTTCAGGTGTTCAAGATTGCTTTCCCACAAGTCCAAAGGCTCTAACTAGTCAGGGTAGTTAGAGCCACATGAGTGTGGGTGTATGTGTGTGTGCCCTGTGATTTTTCCTACTTTTTCCTCAAGGAATCAGAAACACAATGACCCCAATTACATTAACTTTGGAGCCAAATTATTAGAGTTCTTTTTGCCTATTGGTTTTAAGGAAATAAGAAAATAAGAAAATATCTAAATGCATTTTAATGGTTTAAATATTCGTATAGTTTTGATGGTGTTGTTGTTTACATGGCTAGTGTTAAATGAAATACAAACTACTTCATCATTACTACATAGTAATCTTTTTTGGTCCGTGACTCTTATAATTAACATTACAAAATCAGATTGACCAAAAAGCAATAACACAGTTTATTTTATTATCTTTTTGATTCTGGTTTGTTCCAATCTAGCAGTCATCATAGCCATTTCTAATTTTATTTCAGCTTTTCTTTAACTATGGGTGGTAAAATCTTCAGAGTTAATTAATGCACCGCTAAAAATCAGAATTAGAACATAATTATACAGATTTAAATCTGTGACCTCACTTACATTTGTTATGTAATATGAAAATGTAATATTGATTATAAGAATAGCAACAACAACAATGATAATAAAACATTTTTAACAACAGCTACTACTATTAGTATCATAGTGACCACAATGTAAGTGTTCCTTTTTAAGTTTAATTCGAGCATTTACTTCTAGGATGAAAAATGATTTTAAAAACAGCTCTGTCACACAAACATACTGCAATCATACGATCACTCTTCATCTTTCAGTTTTATGAACAAAGTTGTGTTGACCAGAATGAACTGTGTAATAACTTTGGAATTTTGCTTTTCCCTTTGATGTAGCATAAACATGACTATTACTGTCAACTTGATCTTTTGATTTATAGTTCCTCAGTGTAATGGTCAAATACATAAATATATAGTATGAGTTCGTCAGTGTCTGTGTGTGTGTGTGTGTGTGTGTGTGTGTGTGTGTATGTGTGTGGTATGATAGAGAACACACCAGGAG
>JAYDZG010000001.1:12066148-12079238 GCA_034509265.1 Microcambeva bendego | reverse complement strand
GCTGGGAGTGACTCAATAAGATTCATTTAGGTCTCTATAACCATGCTGACTGCAGTGCATCTCACAGGTGCTTGAGGGTGTGTGGGTCGGACCCATGGCGCAACGATGATCGACATGGTCTTACAGATACTCATATGGGTTCAAGTCATGGTAAACATGGTACTAACCACAATTGTAATAATGGTTATTTCAACTATATATAATAATTACAATCATGTTACTATGGATGGAAATATCATAGAGTTTATATTTCATTTTCATTACATCTCACACCACATCAGGATCTAAAGCAAAATAAAGCCTCTCATTTGGATGCATTACTTTATTAAGAGGAAAGGAAGACGATGTTGCTTCGAATTGAAGTCGTTATTGACAAATATAACAAGAACACATTCAAAACTCAAATCTGGGGCTATAATGATTTAACATCTGTCAACCTGGCACTGAAGTAATATATTACTTGTTGATTGTGGTTAGTGGACATTGCTAAGACAATCATGGTCATTTCATCTATATATAATAATTACAATCAGGTTATTATGGGTGGAAATATCATATTTATGATATGTTAAAATTTGCGCCCCCGAGTTTTGACATGGATCTGACGCCTTACATTTAAATACCTACTGTCAATGTGCAGATAATATTCAGTAAAGTGTGCTTGAAAAAGTCGCCTCAGCACTGGTGAGACCTATATAGCACAGTATTTAGAACAAAAAACAAGATAAATGCTCCATTCCCGACTGTGAAAGCCTGAGATTGGTGATTTGTGCATGTGCTGATGTAATGCTCCTTATCAATTTATCATACATTCCTCCTAAATTTTTCTCACATTCTCATTTTATACAGGAAGTTTCAGCCCAACAGAAAACTTAATTCTCCAGTTAATGCATCAATGTGACAAAAAATCTAACTCAATTTCCATTTTTTTGTAATTTATTCACACCATTTAAGGAAACTCATGCAAGTCCTATGTTAACCATAGAATATTTAAAGAAATGAAGAGAAAAAGGCACTTTTCCTTTTAACATGATAAACATGAACTGTACTATCATACTTCAGAAATGACAAAACTTTTTCACTGTTAAAGTAAAAATACTTTTGAAAAAATATAAGAATATAATCTCTCAATTGTACCATGCAGATACAGAAGGACAATAAATACAGCTTATACTATTCACATGTTACTAGATGCTGGTCTGTAATTGTTCTCTAACCAAAGTTAGAAAATTGCATAAATATATTAGCTTTATCACACAACTATAGGACTACACAAAATGTATTTACAAGTACAATCATTTCTTATTCATGAAAATAACTTTTCAATATAAAATTATTTTATGAAAATATATTTTAAAAGCCAGTACAATGTCAAACTTGGCATTTCTTTACGGTTAGGAGACATCTTTGTAAAACACAGTGCAGTATGTTTTCGTTAAAAGCATGTAATAATATACTGAATGAACTGAATATATTAACATTGGGAGTGTATTTATTTACACCCTACACTAAAATATAAACACACATAAGCTCTTTTCATATGTTATGAACTATGTTAAGAATCAAACTGGTGTATTAAAATAGTTAAAACTTCATGAGAATGTATTTTTTAACAAAAGTGTGATGTTAATATCCTCCATTAAATAATCTCTAGACAAGATTTGAGTCTTGCAATGTGTGACATCACTGATATGTCCCCCTTCACTCCCAGTTTAATGGAATGAGAGTTGTTTATGTGGTTTGATCCTGTGCATTTACACCTCCTAACTGTACGATTGTCTGCTGATTAACGAGAAGAGTTGCGATCATTGGCCACATCCTGCAGGCGGCGGAGAAGGGCACTTTGGTTCTCCTGGCACAGCCTCTTTGCAGGAGAATCCTCCTCTAGAGCCATGCTGCGCTTCTTGGTGGGCGTTTCACCAGTACGGAGCATACTGTTGATCTCCTGAAGCCGCTGGGAAATCACATGGGAAAACTTAAATCAGATGAGGCAGAGATACATCAGATAAATACCAAGTTGTCATTTTATTAGCTAGACCTTGTGCCACAATTTATTTATTTTTCCCCCATCTTCACCATAATCTAATCCTGTCCAATTACCCGTTACAACCTCCACTCATTCAACTCTCTACTCACTGGCTGACTGAGGACCTTTCTCAATTGACACACTCTGACACATGCTCAGTACAGACTACATTTATCACCCATACCAGACGAGTTCAGTGCAGAACATTGTGCATGGAGAGCCACACCCTGCTCAGCAATCTTCCTCAACTATGTGCAGGCACCAGTCAGCCAGCAGAGGTCGTAACTTTACCAGTTGTAAGGACTGATTATTCGGCTTAACCCACGCTGCCCAGCCCAGCTGAAGAGTCAGTGGTGTTTTTCAGAAACCCAACTCTGTTGTGCTAATAAATTTTACTGCTGTGCCCCATGAACGACACATTTAATAATCCCTCATTTATTTTTGATGTTTTCTTGTTGTTGAAATCATTGTTTCTGTTTTGATTTTTCTTTTCTGCTAGTTTGCCACTGTTTACCACTTTTTGCCTTTTACAAAAAGTCATAGCTTTGGATAAAAACAATAAATGTTTGTATCTCTGTAAACTGTGTGTTTATGGGTATGTGTGTTTCCCTTTACATTTGAAGGACTTGAACAGATGTAGTAGTGGATCTTGTCTCTGGGACTAAGTGGACTGCTGCTTTTGTGGGGAGAGATATAAATGGAGTGCTTGTGAGAGAGAAGAATTCTGCGTGGCGAGCCGATCCTGAGCGAAGGATATGGACACAGAGGTGGTGTCTCCGCCTACACACATCACAAATGAAAGTTACATCAATGTAAAGTGACAAATAACTGCATCAAACAAAACATTATGAAGTATTTCCTCTCCAAGCTACAGCACCCACCCCGGCTTTAAGAGAGCTGGAGGAGTAGCGCAAGGCAAACTGTTTGATCTGTTTGATGTAGACGTTATTGTAGAACCGAATCAGGTCGCCTCGCTCTTCCTCCTCTTGCTCTGGCCCACGGGTGCAGGTGGGTGTGGAGGAGGCACTGCCAAGTTGAGGAAGGGGCAATGTACTAGTGGATCTCATAGAGACTGGACTGCTGTCATCATTGACTGTAGCTTGAAGAGAAAGAAAAATGCATTTTGGTTTTATTGTATTATAATGCTATGCACAGATAATCCCTTTAATCTTTGCCCCATCTTAGAATTTGCCCCAGAATAATTCCCTTAGAATTTGCCCCATCTCAGCAAAATCTATTTTTGAGTTTTTGTTTGGTTTTATGAGTTTCCATGTGGTGTTTGGTTATATTCTGGTATTTGGTGCACTCAGGCATGTTTGATTCATTAATTTCTTGGTTTAATTGTCTGTCATTCTAGTGGTATCCAATTACCCAGTAACATTTCACTACATCTAAAGCTGCTGACCTTCACTCATCTGCTCTATTCAACTTGTTCCCAACTCTTGCTACAAATTACATTGTCATCCACAAAAAACATCATGATTTTGAAACTGGATGTCCTATAAGCTATCGATCAGATATCTAAATCAGTTAAAGCTAGAGTGATTGTCTATTACCTTGTTCATGCCCTTCCTCAGATGGAGACTCTTGTCTGTTGTTTTTATTATTGCCTGACTGCTGTCTTCTTCTTCCGGATATCAAAACACTCCTGTACACCTGCAACATGATCATTGTCATCACAACCATTCAATCTTAAACTATACTGTGAGGTAACTAAAAAGCTGTAAGTTCTTACACTACTGCTGGCCTGAGGCTGAGACCTGTAGCACTTCATAATGTTCTGAAACGATTTCTCCTCTTTAGTTACCTACTCAATGAAAAAGAAAGAAAGTACAGTACAGAGCAGTGCAACTCCCTCTACTAACATGTTCTTCCAATGGTTTATTTAATGCAGTGTTTTTTCATAGTCTCTCTCACCTTAGTCATAACATAAATGGCACACATGAGTAGCTGGTCGAGGTGTCGATCCATCATCAGCTCAGGGCAGTTTACCAGCGAGTACTCAAAGCAGGTCCAGATCTTCTTGCGCAGCTCTGTACCGATGTCTAGCCTCGCACACATATCTCTCAAACGCACACTGGCCAAGTGATACACCTGATAAACACCCAGCATACAATAAAGTCGTTAAAATTGAAAGGCATGGGTACGATGGAACAAGTCCCCCAGGTCAAGCCAACCATCACAAAAATCGATGAAATATAGAATAAGCATGCATGCTGTGAAGTTCATACATAAAGTTGGATGATTATTGGATTCAAGGAAATTTGAATAAGCC
Source organism: Microcambeva bendego (assembly GCA_034509265.1). Lineage (NCBI taxonomy): Eukaryota > Metazoa > Chordata > Actinopteri > Siluriformes > Trichomycteridae > Microcambeva > Microcambeva bendego. The sequence goes on along the minus strand of JAYDZG010000001.1, from coordinate 12,074,937 downwards.
TCCTAAAGTGATTTAAATTTAAATTATTCATTGCATATAAAGTGCAATCTCTGTTAAAGGACGTCCTGTGCATACGTAAAACACAATGGGACCTAAATAACCTGACAGATAAAACCTATTCATCTAAACAGTGTACTGCACAATAATATTATGGAAAAAAGTATGTATTATTAAAAAAGTATGTATTCTGGACAGCTGAATATGAACTTGCTGTGTTCAACTAGAACAACAGCTCTTTTGAGAAGTCCTCTCCTTAAACTTTGATGTCTATAGTATTTGTGCTCAGGAAATGACCTCACCTAAACTGTTGCTGCAAAGTTGGAAGCATCCCATTGCTTTTATATACAGTATAAGACTTATTACACCTGTTAGCATATGTTGTGGCTAAAATACACAGATGTAATAATTAGAAGTGGTGTCCCATAACACAACATGCTTAAATACTCTCTCTTCTTGTACACTGATATTATAGTAATCCGACAGAGCATGCTAAGTAACTGAGTTGGAACCAGTAATTTGATATGTAAGTGCTACGTCATTATGCCGAGCTGCTTAGGCTATAAGTAAAGTCAGTGTCCTTGCTCACCTTGCGGAAGAACAGACAAAGAGATCCTGTTCTTCGTGCTCTGCTGGGAGGAGATCCCTGCTGTGGGCTCGTCTTGGCCTGCTTACTGGATGTGGGGTTGTTTTGAGCAGTGCCAGCAGACATGGTGGCTGTCAGCTGTTGGGTGTTCAGTGTGCCAGTCAAAGCCTGGGCAGTGAGAGGCTGCAGAGTTGTTCCACTCTGCCCAGTCATTTCCATTGGCACCGGAATAAATGTAATGCCCCCACTCTCATTGGCTATACCTTCAGAGCAAAGGATCATGAATATACATTAGCTTGGGGGGAGGATGGTGCTTTTTACTTGGAACATTGAAAACTAAAACAAAAAGACTAAACACTATGGCACAGAGCCCTGACTAAAACAAAAGATTAAAAACAGATCATTAGCAAATTATCAATGTTTCTGCTAGATTTACTAAAAATGTGACTTTTTAAAGTGTTAATTTTCCAAATGCATAATAAATTATGTGACAACACTGCTCTTTATGTCTTTACAGAAGAGTTAGTTTCATGTTGATGCACATGTTCAGCATCTGCATGAACACTACATTTAAAAACACTACATCAGGTTAAAGAGCTGAGACATCTATGGTGTGGGATTCATCAACTTTTAATTTCTTAGGCCTTTTCACCCTTAGACATGAATTGCTTAAGGCCTGTCTATGATTGTCTTATGCATTCAATTGCATTCAGCAGGTCTTCTGGCAGAAAGGGGGGTTGTATTAGTGTATTTATACTGGTCAGCAGATAATTACCGTATTTAAAGCAATGTTTTCTCTGAAGTATTTTGAGGACAATACAGTATGATCGATTTATTCTGGGTCTCATTTGATGCAACTTATTCTAGAGTAAAAACTACATTATTAGTATTACACTATTTTACTGACCTTGCACAGGTATGGTAACAGTCTGACCATTGTTAGCAGTAACAGTAGCAGTAGCCATAGTGACAACAGTCTGGCCTGCGGGTATAGCGCTGACCAGGGACGGCTGGCTGGCTCTTGCAGATGCAGAGTCCGAAGGCGCCTCCGAGTCCACAAAAAGTCGCTTGCATACTGAGCTTGCTGGAGGAGAGCTGTAGCGACTCTGAAGACTAGTGGAAGCCTGGGACACACCTGATGTAGAAACAGTACTGAAACACACTGAAAAGCTTTGTTCAATCAGAAAGAGCTTTTCCAATTAAAGCTAACATTACCTTTTCCTGATCCTGGATTTTTTGCACTGAGCTCATTCATTTTGTGGTTTTTAGGGCTGTCTGATCCATCCTCCAGGTACTGTGGTGGCATTACCTAGTATACACAGACATAAGTGTTTACTATGATTTAGAATTAAGTCTTGATTTAAACTTTAAAAGGTTTATGAGGTAACTCATAAAAGGTTTTTCTGTGTTGACTTAAGCCATATTTCTAACATGCAATCAAACATCATTCAACAAACCTTAAACAATTCTAACATGATATGATCTTCAAGTGTTAATAATTGATGGGTTTTGGAACAGGTGTTGTGTCTCACCTCTTTGCAGTCGGGAACATGGTTCTTGGCTACTTTAATGCTGTCCCAGATTGGGGAAGTCTCTTTCCATGCCAAGCACTCCAGCACCTGCTCCTCCACATGGTTTAGATGCTTTACCACCTCTCTAACCAGACCCTCTTCTGCCCGAACCAGTACCTCAATTACCTGAGAGTGGGATCATATAAAATTCTGTTTTATCTATTTATATTTATCTATTTCTGAGTATAAAAATGCATGCCATGGTTTGTTTGTTTCCACTGCATTGTGTTATCCTGGACTAGTCTGCTACAAGTGCAAGACAGAGGGCGTTGAAGAAAGCTGATCCATCTGTGCAGCCATAGTCACATGACCTGACAATGCAAATGTTTCTAGCACCGAATCTATATGTGTATTTAATCTTACTGTTATTTTTGGTATTAGCATACCTTGTAAAAATGGTAAGGTGGAATGTCAAAAATCTGCAGGACTTGCTGGAATTCACCAGGTGGGTGGTAGGAGAAGATGACAATCTCCAAACAGCAGGCTATCAGAGAACGGTGAAACATGTCTTGCTCTAGAATACACTGGAAAAGACCACAGACATTCAGTGTCTGCTTTAAACATGATTCAGAAGAGCATTTAATATTAAAACTTATTTATAAGAGAAAACTTTATAAAGAACATCAACTTACAGAGAGGTCACTATCTCCAAGTCTTTTCCTTTCCTGATCAATGATGCCTTCAAGTGTTTTGTAGTAGAGTGCCTCAGTCAGGCAAAAGTATTTCACTGCAAGATCTGCAAGTATTGTGGAGTCAAGTACAAATGTTTAAGTGGTATATTAGTGACCAAAAAAGAATAATTTTCACACATGCTTAACAGTACACTTATTAATAAATAATAAGTTAAGATATTAAGCTATTTTTGATTTTTTTTTTTTTTTTTTTTTACCGTGAAACACTGAATGTAGGTACGAATTTATTAGCAATACTCTGGACAGGGAACCAGTCCATCCCAGGGCTCTGGCCATCTCCAGTCTGACTTTAAACTAATCAAGTCTGTGAAACACCTGGATATCAATAGCACTCGAACCCAGATCACAGCTGTGATGGGCTGGAATAATACTGTAGATTGTTCAGTCAACCCAGCTCTGAGAAACTTTTCTGTAAACATAAACTAATGTTCAACAGAGATGTTGATAGATAAGTTTCAGGAAGGCCAGAAGGAGCAATTAGCCGTTAGTAACACGTTTTTTGCAAGCAAAGGTGGGTCATGGCTCATCACTTTGTGCTTATGTTCAAAAAATAATTGTTATTTTTAAATGCAAATTTGCCAATAAGTCAGGTCTTTTACCATCGATTGTACATAATATTGTGAAAAGATTCAGGAAATCAGGTTGCAGTCTGTATACAGCAAGACCAAAAACCCCTGTTAAATGAGGCAGCATTCATTTTCACCCAAATGGCATTCGAAGAGAAGATATCATGCTACTAAATGCAATCCCATTGGCTAGGTAGCACTTTAGAAAACTGCTGTCTAACACAATCTACTGTTTCATCAAACCAGACAATATGAATCTCTATTAGATTTCTGACCTCTTGCTAGGCTTCTATTTTCATCTCCTTTAGTTTCATAAGTCTTGAGGAAAGTTTCAGACATCTCCTTCAGTCTGTCAGAAATCACATCACTGGGGTTTCTTGCACAGGCCCTGTGTTATAAAGTTAAGACATATTATTTGAATTACAGCACTTTTAACAGAAATTAAATAATATTCACATTTTATTGACAACAATTATAATCCTACGCAGCCACATATATAAAAAATGTTTTTTGTATGCATTTGTTTTATTTTATAACAACAGGTACATGTTAAATATATGTGTTAGTCAGAGTAGTTATATCCTTTGAGGGTCTCACACACCTCCATTTGAATGCTAGTGGTACCCAACTGCTGTTACATAATCATCAAATTCAATGTCAGAACATACACTGGTGCAGTGGGCCGTGGGGTGCAGGAAGATTAGTGCTATTCACTCCCTCAGATATGAATTCCCAAGAAATGAATAGAAATAGGAACCTCTGGGACATTATGTATAAGTGCATCCAACCCCGCTCACTGGTGTCCTGACAAGGTCTGAGAGGAGATCTCCCAGGACACCATCCACATCATCAGCCCGTGTTGATTTTTTTTTTTTCATTTTTGAATTCATTTATTACTATTTAGCTATACAATTAAGTACAGATATATCAGCTACAGTTTGACACATGGTGCTGTTATATAAGCAATGTTGTGCAGTTGTGAATGCAGATATGTATGGTCTTTTTTACTTAAGCATGTCTCTGAGTCTCAGGCTCGGTCCGTGTTTGAGGCCTGCCAGAAGACTGTGCAGACGTGCAACACCTTGCATTGTTCTGGAAACCGGAGTGCCAGTCCCACTCTCCTGTAAATATGCCCTTCCCGTCAGGGGAGTGGACACTTTCAGAGTAGATGCCTGTGAAGTCAACATTTAATGTAGTTGTCATTTCAAACAAAGTAATCACATCATTAAATGTGGACTGATGTAAGAGGATTTATTAGCAGGACAGCACTAAATGAACATTTTAGTTTATTCTTCATTTACAAGTAACTAGAAATGTTACTTAAAGTGAAGTAAGGTAATAAAGGGTTTTAAATACTGTAGAGGCAACACTCTTTAAGCCGGTGTCATTTTTTCATACAGAAAATACAATTTATGAAAATATTTTGGTTAAATAAATGCAACCAAATTTTAAATAGGAGACAAAAGATCAAAAGTCAGAAATGTGTTAGGGCTACAATAAGTAGCAATAGAGTAAGAGTGGAAAGCACTGACACCTAACAACACCCACTATATATATTGGACAATATTGGAGATGTCTTTATATTTCATTATTACATTTACAGCAATTAGCAGACACTTTTATCCAAAGTGACTTACAGTAGTTGCATTATACAGTTTGAGCAATTGAGGGTTAAGGGCAATCTGGCAGTGGTGAGAATTGAACCGGCATCCTTTGGATTACTAGCCCAGTACGTTTACCAGTAGCATACAGCTGGTTACGGCTGGGTTATTAATCTCTTATAATCATATAATTGACTGACTTTGGTCAGTGCTTTTAGTTATTACTATTACATTATTTTATCCCACTTTAGCATAGCCAATTTGTTTTCTGCTGCAGGGGGATCCACGATTGATTCCCTGCCAATTATATCCAGGCTGTTCATTCATAAAAGCAGAAATGACATCAAGCACTGACCTTGGTCAAGATGGTCGGACTTGAAATTGAGGATCCATTTAATTCATTTCATTCAAACGATATATATTTACCTCACTTTATACACAAACTATGTCAAACTATGTATTTATGGACCTTTATGCACAATGTTACATACATAATGGAACAGAGGTCTTCCCAAAACAGACCATGATGTAGCGTCCATATATTTCTCAGCAAATGGAATGTAAAATGACCACGAGTCGCATAAGCAAAATGCTTCTAGTGTTTAGGAAAGTAATTTACTCAAAACGACCTTTAAACTGGATTACCTACCGTTTTCAAAACAAGCAGTGTTTGTGTGTGCACAAGAACGATGGTCTCTATACTGCCTGTACTTACGCTTAGAGACTTGTGCAGAATGTTGGAAGGTCTGTCCTGATTCTCCATTCCTTCACACAGACATGTTGCTGGGGTACCAATATCCTCTCTCAGTCTCTCTTCCAAAAATATTCGCTCATCCAGAGCTCCTGATGACAGGATATGCTCTTCGTATGCTCTGTACAGAGATGTCCTAGGATGGATCATAGATAGAACCAAATATAGACAATTAGTGTTAAGTTATCAGTAAGAGTTGGTCAACTCCGTGCTAGTTGTTTTATCTGTGAAATTCCAGACACTTACAGACTGTCCCCGAAATTAGCAGGATCCAAAAATCCAGTAAGCGTCTCTTCTTTTCCTTTTAAAATCTGAAATGCATGAATAAGATACACTTTTAAGGGATATATCGTTGATCATAAGGGTTTTTAATTCTTTCTGCAATTCTTTTGCTTTTATGTATGAATGGTTGATTCAAAGACTTCTGTGACGAAATAAAACAATTATGCAGAGTTAAATATAAATATTGTAAATTGTGAATAATTTGGTGTTGTAGAATGTTCTTGAAGTTAATGTGACTTAGCAGCATGACCACCTTATTTGCTGTTTGTAATAAAAATATTGCTGCTAACTTTTCTGTGTCTACATCAACAAATCTACTGGTAGTAAAATGCAGAAAGGAAATCCATCTGAATAGACAAATCTTACAATGGAGCCTCTAAACAGCATAAAAAGAAAAGAAAAACTGTAGTTTGCACCCCATGAGTACGCTGTCACCCTTTTACTTTGTATTAAATAAGTAATGGTTAAATACTTAATGTGAAATTAGTTATTTCGTCTCCCCCGTTAAGAGTACACTGGGTTGTGCATCATAGTGGCAAGAGTGGAGCCCAACCAACTGGTGGCAATGCCGTGTTTCAAACAGGGCAGTTCAGACTCTCTGTGCTGGTGTGCTAGTGGAAAATCCAAGATAATTGAATTACATCTTAAAGCAGGATCTCTCACCTTGCGCTCAAACAACTTCTTGATGAAGGGCTTCCAGAAGTGTTCCTTTACTCCTTTAGCCTCAATCACAAGCCCATCGTGCAGTTCACAAAGTTGCTCTATAAAGCAGATCGGACCTGCCCCTGGCTTGTAGTCCTTACTGCTAATATCTTTTCCAAAACAGACACACACAAGTGCAACTATAAATCACAAGCATACCATTATTTTGTAAAGAATATTTCTGCCTTGATTTGAATGCAAAGTCTTAGTTAAGTACTGTTTAGAAGGGATTGGAACAAGTATAATAATATAAATATAAACTTTATTTTAGGGCCAGAACCAAACAATAATCATCATCAAGTTTTCAGGGAGTTTTAGATTTCAACTCACTATATGTCATTATTCTTATTGGCCAGTTGGAGTTGCTGTGGTATTTGCATGACAAAAGAAGACAGTCATGTTTAGTGTGGTTACATATTCGTTTACCTTTGAAGGAAGGGTTAAGAAGATCTTTGCGGCTGGAGGAGAGTAAAGCATTGGAGTAAACCAGGTCAAGTGCACAGAGCAACAGGTGATAAGAGTTCACCAGGTCATCACTTATCATGGGAAAGTTTCCTACACACAAAACAGTCATATATAAATTGTATGGAGCTGAAGCAAACCAGTTTAACTACATAAAACACCCCTATGTTGTACACCAACGTACTATGGAAAACATACATGTGTACGTTCATTATATTTTAAAATTTTCAAACAGAGCTACACATGCTTCATTGTACTTTTACCTTTACTGGTCCTCCAGACCAGAGGTTCTAAAATATGTTAGCAGCAACCAGACTGGAACAATGGCAAAAGTTCAGTTCATTTTCTTTAACCCCTTATCCTAATTAGGGTCGGGCAGTGGTGCTGAAGCCTATCTTAGCTCATCAATGGGCGCTAAGCTGAATGTGGCGCCAGTCCATCGAAGGTACATACAGGACAATTCAGTGTCTCCGATCCAACTGGTAGCATGCCTTTGGACTGTGGGAGGAAATCGGAGTACGTAGAGGAAGCCCACGGGGACACGGGGAGAACATGCAAACTCCGCACAAAAAGGACCTAGATCGCCCCACCCAGGGATTAAACCCAGGAACTTCTTGCTGTGAGGCGACAGTGCTACCCACTAAATCACCACACCGACCTACAATGGCAAAAGATGCAACATATTGTATAAAAAGGTCTGCAGTTAAATCTAGGCTGAACCTCCATGAACTCTGTACTAGATTAACACAACAAACCCAACATGTTTACATTAAAACCAGGAACTAAGCATTATCCAGTTGAAACTATAAGCTTCAAAATGCCATGAACAACTTGGACATAATAATGTGTGACAGACAGGAGACAGATTTATTTGCCCAACAGGAAAAGTCTGCAAAGTGTAGACTACATTGCTTGGTGGCATGGTGTAAATTTATTTCTTCCTGTTGAATGAGCTTTTAAAGCACCATATACACTGGACTGGTCCCGACCAATAAAGGACAAGTTCTTACCAATAAATAATGACACATGTTTAGAAAAACATTTTCCCTCCCTGTCAGACTTTTATAAGGGCTCTGGCAACACTTCACATAGTCACGTCCGCAAACCCCCAAGAACACTGTGGAGTCACATTGTTATGACCATAAGGTGAAAGGAACTCTCAACCAATTTAGGTGTGAATCTATCTTTGATGATAAGGTACATCCATAGATACTGATTGTCATCTCGGGGGCAGAAGGGATCTTCCAGCAAGACAATGTCACATGACTAGAAATGTCTGACATTGACCATTAGACCCTTGTCCGAATGTGACAACAGTGTATATAGTATTATAAGACTATAATAACCAAGACATGAAGATAATAATAACAAGTAGGTATGTGGTATAACAAAGAAAACAAAAAAGGTCAAACTTGACTCTATATTACAACATATAGAAAACACATACAAGTTTAGTATTCTGAATTGCATACTCCTTATACATCTGTCTAATTGATAAGTGATAACAGACTAACTACCCTAACCTCTTCTCCTGCTCCTTCTCCTTCCTCTTTGCCAATGCAACTGTTTGGCCTCCTTC
>JAYDZG010000001.1:11999513-12011253 GCA_034509265.1 Microcambeva bendego | reverse complement strand
CTGGGAGGCATAATAAATATTTTTCGTTTATTTTGGTCAAAACAAGAGTCGTATATTGCACCCGAAAACTCTCATCATCACCCCTTAAAAGTCGAGCGAGTCAGAATTGAGCTTTATAGAACATGCACAACACGATTAGCACCAGTAGAATATGGACATAATCGATGAATAAACCTATGTTAACTTTTATTATTTCTTGATTTTAATGTTTTAAAAGATTCTCTGTGCACACATTTTCTGAAACATGTAATGAAAATGTCTCTTACAGAAGTGTTGGGGTCACTTCTGTCCTGTTTTAGAAAATGTGCTCCCATGGGACAGATCATTACAGAATAAAGCATTGAGTGAAACAAAGAGGTTTAGCATGATTGATGCACAGTACAAAAAACATGACACTTCTAACAATGACCATATATATGAATGATCAGTCATACTCTGTATGACTGTGGTATCCCTAATTATATTGGGCCTTTTTTCTTAAAGCTTACTACAAGATGCCTGGATTTTTCTCTCTCATGGAATTGTTTCTTCTTCTGCTCCAACAGGAAAAATCATATTTGTGGAGAACCTCTCTGTACCTGGCAGCTTCTGCAAGTGCGGAGTTCTTTGCCGATATTGCTCTGGCCCCTATGGAGGCGTGTAAAGTACGCATCCAGACTCAGCCGGGCTATGCAAACACATTAAGGGAGTGTGCCCCCAAGATGTACGCTGAGGAGGGTCTCTGGGCGTGAGTACTTTATTTTGTGTTCAATGTAGTTGCAGAGTCTAGGTTTAAATCAGCACACACGTTCCTTAGATCCACCTCTGGGGAGTCCTTCATCACTGATTCTGTACACTCTGCTGAGTGCTGCAGCTTCAGTGTGGAGGCTCCCAGCAGCTTTTCTGGCTGTACAGTTGGAGGTGCTTGAGTCATTGGCGTGTGAGAGCATTCTACCTGCACCTTCAGCCCAGTTGCTGCCCTGCTCCCTTGCTGGACATTCCCAGGGTAGATCAGCTGAAGGGTGGACAACACATTACATTAGCAGCATAGTTTAGGAGTATTGGCAGTTTTAGATGGAGTATAGGTTGAATAATTTGTACTTCCCTGTAAACCAAAATGTTTTGTAGGTTTTATAAGGGTGTGGTTCCCCTCTGGATGAGGCAAATCCCGTACACCATGATGAAATTTGCCTGCTTTGAACGTACCGTCGAACTGCTCTACAAGTATGCAGTGCCCAAACCTCGCAGTGAGTGCACCAAGCCTGAACAGCTGGTGGTCACCTTTGTAGCTGGTTATATTGGTAAGTTTTAACTTCAACAGCTTGCACCCCCTCAAATGTGACTCGTATTATATAATAGTTAATTTGTTTGCTGCAATGTTTCACTTTGCATTTTTCTAGCTTTCATTTAAATGCATTTAAATGTTGGCTAACGTATCGATTTTTCCTTTGTAGCCGGTGTGTTCTGCGCCATCGTTTCTCATCCTGCCGATTCTGTGGTGTCCGTGCTGAACAAAGAAAAGGGAAGTACAGCCGCTCAAGTCCTGAAGAAGCTTGGACCTATGGGTAGGCATCTGTTAAAGTCCTGAATTGTCTCAACAAAGACACGTTCCTTAGATCCACCTCTGGGGAGTCCTTCATCACTGATCCCGCACACTCTGTTGAGTGCTGCAGCTTCAGTGTGGAGACTCCCAGCAGCTTTTCTGGCTGTACAGTTGGAGGTGCTTGAGTCATTGGCGTGTGAGAGCATTCTACCTGCACCTTCAGCCCAGTTGCTGCCCTGGCTCCCTTGCTGGACTTTACCCAGAGCAGATGAGCTGAAGAGCGGACATTCTCTACTTTTACTGTAAAGCGTTTGTGTGTTTTGTGCAACGTGTCTGACTGATTCACTTTTTCTTTAGGTGTCTGGAAGGGTCTGGTGGCCCGTATCATCATGATCGGTACCTTAACCGCCCTGCAGTGGTTCATCTATGACTCCGTAAAGGTCTACTTCCGTCTGCCCCGTCCTCCTCCCCCTGAGATGCCAGAGTCTCTGAAAAAGAAGTTGGGACTCACAGAGTAGAGTAGTCCACTGTCACGTTTCCTGGTTTTTTCTATATTTAATCTCCCACTTCTGCCCAGTTCCTCCCAGGCTGCTGCTCATGTTTGCCATCCGGATGATGAGGGAGGGATGTCCTCTCCTGTATAAACTTAGATTATTAAACATGATCTGCTTTTAAATTGTGTGATTAAAACATCTACACAGTACACTGTCATATGTGGAGCTGTCTCTTTTTTTCCACCCTCACTTCATAAGTCTCCTGAATTATTATTGCTTCACGGGTGTTACGAGTCCTTGTCGGTCCCAAACCGTTTATACTTCAGCAGCATGTTGACTAAAGTAGAATAAAAGAAAATGTTAAGCTACATTACATTGCTTGTCCAAGTATATAATTAATCTGCATATAATTAATCTGTTGTGCTTTTTTTTTTTTTTGGCCGGGGGCTTTTTGCTGGGCATAAGTCATGCAGTTTGAGGTTTGGGTGGTCAAATGCAGCATGCAAATTGTATTCAAAAGATAAGCAAATCTGTCTGGTGGGAGAGTTGCTGATTTGCTTTGGTTTTCAGATCAGAGTTTTTTTTTTTATGGGAGGTGTTTTTGTTTATTTATTTATTTATAATATTGACAAGAGGATCATTAAATTTGTCTTAAGAAGTCATTCGAACACTATCAGCAAAGCTTTAACTTGATTAGCTTTTTTTTCTAATGCAAGCTATATTGTTTAGTTGACCTTGATGACATGCATGGCTGCAAATTTAAACATGGCTTAAACTAGCAACCTGTTGTGAGTGACATTTGCTTTCTACAAGCCTAACAACCCCAAACACAAACTAATAGTTTTAAGAAAATAAATGGCAGTTGTCTTTTATTTATTGTCCATTTATATTAATACTGTACAGACCAGCACTCAAAAAGCATTGTTTGCTGCTTAGCCTGGCAAAGAATGGAAAACCATCTCTATGTACATTTTAAAAAGATAATGTAAAACTAATGGCGAACGAGTAGCACTGTCTTTACTTCAAGAGGGCTTTTGGTTAGATCCCCAGTTATGATGGTCCTTATTCGTTCTGTGTGGAGTTTGCATGTTCACCCCGGGTCAGCTGTATGTCGGCTAGGAAAAAACCCTTTTAACAAAACATTTATATGTACATATATATGTATATGTATGTTTATGAAATTCTATGAATTAAATTTATGAATGAACTAATATATAAAGGTTTGTGTGTGTAAGGTAAGTGGGTGCTGATATCACATTATACAAAGATTTATTTACAGCTTTGGAAGCATGCTACTCCAACAGGTTATCACACCCACTGTTGTCCTAGACTTTAAACAACAATTCTGCTGGATTTGTTTGTTACTCTTACCTTTGAAAAACGAGTAATGAGTTAATTAACTGCTCTGAAATAACTTCGGAGCGGTGTCAAAATGCCCTTCAATGTATTAGTGCTCTGTCAAGGTTGTAAGTCTTCATTATTTTTAAATCAGATGGGGCTCACATACATTTTTATAGTAAGTTAAAGATGGATGTGTTTTTACAACAAAAATCCCTTTATTTAACGATTGAGTTTGGAAAAGTACAAATTCTCTGGATGCAGAGGGGACAGCATGACTGGATGTTCATGGTTCATCTAACAATTAAGGTAGGCTATGCTGTATATTAAAGCTACAATTTATCAAATAATTCATGACATTTAGGAGTTTTATTTATTGTCTGTGAAATGTGGTGTCTTTGACATTAATCATATTTTACGGCCCACTCATGGGTCATGTAGCCACAGTCTCGGAATTGAGTGTTGCATGGGTAATCTATTAATCTGTGTGAAAGAATAGGTCTAGGATTCAAGTTGTAGGATTAGCTGTCTGCAGGTCATTAATAGCCAGCCCTCGTCTCCCGTTACCTCCTCTTCCATTACACACCTCTCTCCTTTACCCTCCTCTACTCGTCTCTCTGCAGTCCTGAGGATCTAAAGTGTGCCACACAGTGACGCTTTTGCAAAAACACTGCAGTCTCCTGCTTTTCTTTTAGCTTCCTGACATGTTGGTTTCATGGTGGTATCTGTATCTGGGTGCTCAGGGCATCTGCAGGCAAGGCAAGTGCTCGATCATTCATAGCTCATGCTTAGCTCAAATGTTTCAGTGTGCTATTGCTATCTTATGTGTACTGAGGATCAGACTTCTTTCACAGTCGGTCAGACAAGTGACCTTGGTGTTATCAGATGATAGATGAGCAGGTTGAAATTGCTGTGCATGAATGCGGCTTAACATGTTTATTAGCATCCAGTGATGCTATTCTGTACTCCTTTATATTCAAACAATGTTAACTGTGGATTTTAAATCATGATAAAAAATTTTTTAGACCTGTTTGATCACATCTAAACACATGTAGCATAAACCTTCACATCAATTGTTGACTAATGGATGTGCAGAAATAAGAAGACATGCGACACTCAACAGATAGTTTCAGAATGTAGTATTTACACTTGATAACTGAAAGCATTAAAAGTAAATGCAGTTGCAGAGAACTAATTCCAACAAGGCATGGTAGCACTAATAGCGCTTACTGTATGACTGCTGGACTATTGGATGGTGCAGCAGTCAGTTATGCTAGCTAACTAGCTAGTTAGCTGAGATTCAGGTTCTAATTTCAGCAGAGCTTTTGTGTATTCACTTACATGATTGGCTTTGTCTTAGTAAAGGGGTGGGGTTGGCAGGGCCAGCAGGTACAAATTTTTTCTAGGTAAAGCTCCAACCCTTGCCAGGATGACACAGTTGATAAAATTACTTATGACACATCTTGCCTACAAAAAGACTTCTTCGTCATTTTTGTGTGGAGTTTGCATGTTCTCCTTGTGTCTGTGTGGCCCGAGTCAACTGTATTAATTAATTAATAGTAGGTGGAAGAGCTACTGATATATTACTGGTTTCTGCAGTGCTCAACATGGCATCGGTGCTGCAAAAGCTCATTATCCCTATGGTCAGTGGACCAGCCGAGCCACCCAGGAACAAGGTGACTGTGGTGGGAGTGGGACAGGTGGGCATGGCCTGTGCTGTCAGCATCCTGCTTCGGGTAAGACTGGAACCAGGAATACAGTGCTACATCTACAATCCAGACTACAGAAAAATATCTGACAGGTCTGGGGTTCTCATAACTGTAGGAACTAGCTGATGAACTGGCCCTGGTAGATGTGATGGAGGATAAGCTGAAAGGAGAGATGCTGGACCTGCAACATGGAAGTCTCTTCTTTAAAACCCCTAAGATTGTCTCTGGCAAAGGTAACAAACACATCAACAAATTTGCATCCCTAGCTTAACATAAACGAATGGCTTTGCTAACTGTGCCTCACTTAGCTAAACTAAAATAATTTTGCACAGACCAGATGATAGGTTTGAACCCAAATTGACCTGCTGTGTCATGCCATTCAGCACAAATTCTAAATGTCTGAAATCACATTCTAAGTGCTGCTGATGTTTCCACAGATTACTCAGTGACAACGAACTCTCGTATCGTGATTGTGACGGCAGGTGTACGCCAGCAGGAGGGTGAGAGCAGACTTAACCTGGTGCAGCGTAATGTCAACATCTTTAAGCACATAATTCCTCAGATTGTTAGATACAGTCCCAACTGCATCCTCATTGTGGTTTCTAACCCAGGTACTGGTGTATTTTTCTAATTCCATGTATTGAATTGAGTTTGACTTAAAGTGCATGAACTGCGATTCTTATCCTCAATTGCATTTGTATGTAGTGGATGTTTTGACTTATGTGACATGGAAGCTGAGTGGTTTACCCAAGCATCGTGTGATCGGCAGTGGCACTAATCTGGATTCGGCTCGTTTTCGATACCTGATGTCACAGCAGCTTGGTGTTCATCCTAGCAGCTTAAATGGCTGGATTCTGGGAGAGCATGGAGACTCCAGTGGTATTTATGTTTGGTTCCAGCACATACTTACAGGATTGCTTTTCTGTCAACATGTAGTAAATATACGGCGTCAATAGGATTTTGTGTACCTATTTACTCTTCTCTCTAGTTCCTGTGTGGAGTGGTGTCAATGTGGCAGGAGTGAACCTGCAGAAATTGAACCCAGACTTTGGGAAAGATGGTGACAGGGAGAACTGGAAATTGACTCACAAGAAGGTTGTTGACAGGTATACTCACTTGTAAGCTATAACATTTGTAGATGAAGAACGACATCTTCCAGCTAGACAATATATTAAGTAATGCTAGGAATGCCCACTGTTGTTTGGTAGTACATGACCAAGACTTCCAATTACAACCCTGGCCTCTAAGCTTCCATACCCAGTTGAGCATCATCTTTTTTTAAGAGAAATAAAAGTTTTTCTAAAAATAATTTAACTTTGTACTTGAACACTTCTTGAAGTATAACTTGTAACCCACATTGTGGCCAGAGTGAATAGAGAGAGTAACATGCTTTGCGTTCCATGGGTCACTTAATAAATCGTGGGTCACTTAAAAAATGTTTAAACAACCCTTATACAACCCTACCATTATGAATTAATTTTCAATAATTAAAGATTATTGAAATTATACAGTAACTTAAATACAAATATTTGTAATAATTTGTCCTTTCTGTGTATTATTTTGTACTTTAACCAGAAGAGTAATCAAATTCAACCTGGTTTCTAAAGTTGTGTTGTGACCTAACAGTAAAACTAATTACAAACTGTGGAGTTGTGGATTTTACATTGTAGTGCACAGTCCAGAGGTGGAAACATGTTTTGTGTTAAATGTCTGTATAGTGCCTACGAGGTGATCAAGTTAAAGGGCTATACTAACTGGGCTATTGGACTGAGTGTAGCTGACCTGACAGAGAGCATCATTAAAAACCTGCATCGAGTCCATCCTGTGTCTACCATGGTAAAGGTCAGTCAACATACAGATATACAAAAAGAGAAAAAATGTGTTTTGGGCTCTGATTGTGACAAGTTCACATTGTATTGTTTCATAAAGAAGACAATATAGAAAATACACCACTTTCATCTCGTCCTACAGGGCATGTATGGGATCAGTGATCAGGTATACCTGAGTCTT
The DNA here is from genome assembly GCA_034509265.1 of Microcambeva bendego. Lineage (NCBI taxonomy): Eukaryota > Metazoa > Chordata > Actinopteri > Siluriformes > Trichomycteridae > Microcambeva > Microcambeva bendego. The sequence goes on along the minus strand of JAYDZG010000001.1, from coordinate 12,004,180 downwards.
CCATGTGTGCTGAACAGAAATGGAGTGAGCAGTGTGGTTAACATGAGCCTGACTCAGGATGAGGTGCACCAGCTGAAGAAAAGTGCAGATACACTGTGGAACATTCAGAAAGACTTGCGAAATCTTTGAGATCTGCATTAATAAGAGATATTTATTCACAGAACCGTCCTGGGTCAGCTTTACGGTAGTAGAATGAAAACAAATATTATTACTAATTTAATACAAAACTATACTTAACATTACTAATTGCAATAAGCAAATAGAATTATGTAAGGTTGTATAAAATGATGCATCACTACATTATGTCCTAACTGCTCAGACTGTTGCCTACATTTTACCTTATTTTCAAAAAGGTAAATGGTCCATGCCACAACATTTTAACAATGTGTGCTGTTACTCATTTGTTCATGTACATGTTCATTTTTTCTGTTTATGATAAAGGCTTATCAGTCTGGGAAAATACATGGTAAAGTAGCTTATAAATACATTTTACATGACAATATACTTGACACCAATTGGTCCCTAGTGCACGCTGTGATAAAATGGGACCATTTGTAACTAGAACTAATCATAACTAATGTAGCCGAATTTAATTAATAATTAATTTATTAGGATTTTGAGGTGTACTTACTGATTCTACAATCAGTTCACATGTTCAATGTCAAACATGGTCATGTACATTTGTGTATCTTCAATTCGCCTCACTTGCATGTCTTTGGACCGATAAGGCAAACCTGAGCTCCCAGAGGAAACCCAAGCAGACACGAAGGAGAACATGCAAACCTCTCAAAAAGGATCTGGGACCTTCTTGCTGTGAGGTGAGCCAAGCAAAACAGAATAAAAGGGAAAAACGTTTCACAACCTTGACGAGGCGGCAGATTTGCAACAGAAAAAGCCTGGTGTAAGGGAACAATTATTTGAAGCAATTTCCTTAGTGGTCAATGATGTGCTGTCTTATCTCATCCATATCCCAAGTATGGATCTGAGGCACCCAAAATCAGTAGTGGGTGTGAAATAGGCTAATAGGTCTCTCCAGATTACCAGGTGTTGGGCCAAGTGAAACTCATCAATAGGACTCAAGTCCAACTATCATTTTTTTCTGCAAATGACCACCATTACTATTGCTGAATAACTTGTTCTGCATGATTTGGGTGCTGCTCCTAAAAGTCAATGTCACAAGTCAGTTAGAACTGGAATTGATTTGCTTACATGTACTATTGCAGTTTGTGTTCTATTATTCTCATTGTTGCCCCAAAAGTTTCTTCAAAGTTAAAACTACCATATTCAATCAATAATATAAGAAATCAAGTTTCCACGTGAACCCTTTTGGCTGCTAACATTTGAAGTCCCCACAGCATTACTTTTTATGCTGGATGCCCTTCTTGATGCAACCGTTCTGTTTATCAGGGGTTGGGACCAGCATTATAATGCACTGGTTTGCACTTCCCTGTGGTGTCTAGCCGACAGCTGGCAATGCCAAGTTTCGAACAAGACTGCCTGCGATGGTGTGCTAGCGGAAAATCTCACCGCTCCACCTGCACACAATCAACAGTTCCCAAATATGCAGAGCCAATTCTCAATACTGTTAAACTTTTAATAAAATACCAGGCACGGTAAACATTTACAGACATTGAAAGGTTTATTACTTCATCATTTCTCTGTGTAAAAAATGTACATCACTCTCAAACAGTATTTAAAATATGTATTTACAAATTACTGTTTTACAAAAGCTGTTCAAAGCTGAGTCAGCAATATGGAGTCATGTCAAGATAACCGAGGCTCATTCTGTGTCCCATTCATTTAACACTTGTACAAGCAGTTTGGACCCCAACAAGCAACAGAGAATTTAAGTAACATTTTCATACTCAGTTGATGGATCATAGACCCTGTTTACACTTGGTCATTATGTGTGCATTGGTAAGGAATATATCCAATTAAGGAGTGTGGACATCAATATAGGGCATAAAGAAACAGCTATGTTGAAATGACGAGTCAAAACTGTCCTCTTCGTGTGTGATGGCCTGAGATGAATTAATGCTCGGTCTAACCGGTATTTCAACATTGAGTGTTAGATTCTGTAACCACCACAATCTTGATCTATAGATCGCCATCTACCACTAGTGTTAAGGCATAAATGTAAAATTCTGAAAATAAAGACAATACAGACATTTCATCAGTATCTTTCAGTCCATCATTTTAGCATTTTACCTGATCTGTAAATTCTAGCAGTATACGTTCTCTTGATTCATGTTTACTTTCCACAACTGTAGTGCATAGCTCATTAAAAAAAGTCACGTTAAGTGAACTGGCTTGGAAGGTGCAAAAGGCACTCTTAACAAATTTGAGTACGAATCCATTCTGGCAGATTATGTATTCACATACATGCTGAATGTCTTCCATGGGGTGCATGGGATCTTTCAGCAAGACAATGCGAGGTCACATAGCCTGAGATGTATGACATTGGTTGGAAACGCACACAGCGATTGCGGTGGATATTGGCTATGGTGGTCATGATAATGTGATTCATCAGAAAATATTGCTATTAGATTAAAAAATAAACAACATAAATGTAACAGGAAAACAACTGACCTTAATTATAGACAGTCATATGACAACTCACCATCTTAAACTTAATGATTACGACAGGCCTACACAAAACTGAAGAGATACAGTTATTCATTGGAGCACATCACTTGAACTTCCAGTAATGTGATTTTGATCTGAGTATCAAGAAAACCATACAATAAAATGTGTCATTTAATTAAAATGTGTAATATACAGTCCAGGTGCACAACATAAAATGACCAGGTGTAAACGGGGCCTTCACAAAAAGCAAAACAACAAAAATGTAATAATCGTAGCAGGCCTTGGTCTCTTCCATAGCAGGTCTTTCACAAGCTGTAATTAAGCTTAAACAACAGTCCAACGAGACATACTCTAAGTTGGGTTAAGTCCATGTTAGCCCCAATAGGGAGGTATTCTGTGTATAGAGTAGTCATGGCAGAGCCCAATTTGGGCTGTTGAATGTAACAAAAAAAACACTCTTCGTCATCATTGCTTCCATTGTAGGTATCTTCCAGTGCCAAGTAAAAAAGCTCTGACTTCTTTAAGAGATTCACTGGGAGTTGAGCCAAAAGGCAAGTAAAATTATACAAGTGTTGACAAATAAGAGATGAAAAAAGTATGTTCTCCGTTATACCATCGTGTTGCTTTCGCCAACTTTATCAGCCAACTGAAAAAAAAAAAAAAAAAACACAAGCCATGACAGTTGCTATTTTTAACATTCATTGAACAGAGAAAAATACTTTTAAATACTTGGCCTTAAATGGGGAGTTCCAATATTTTTTCTCAGTTGGCTATGTTTATTATTGCTTATAACATGTTTTGTTTGATAATGGTCATGACGGGGCCTGAGTCTTTCCAAAAACAGTGGGTGAAAGGTAGGAATACACTTGGGACAGCTACTCGACGCATACTATAACACTTTTGCCTGTAAATGACTAGTGCATGTTAAGAAGCTGAAGCTAAACCCTTTGATGGCAAATAAAAAAAATAGTTGTAAAACAGTGAGCGCAAGCTTTGAGATGCTTTTCCTGCAGTTTACACCAAAGTAAGGTGCTGGATTTTCTCATGCAAAGTTTTTTGTAATATTCTTTTGACAATATCAACTATCTAGACAGTTGTACTGTTCCCTATACAAGTAAAACTAATCAAGTTTTTGCAATACAACAGCATGGTTTTACCCTATAGGATTTGTATGTGTAAATGTTGTTGTTAAAGAAGAAAATGTTGTTGTTATAGACATTGTGGCAAGACATTTTGATAGCTGAGAGAAAGTTTATTAAAATACTTTTCCATCCATAATTTGTCCAAAAGTCCTAAAATCATTCCAAAAGCTAGCATATGTACAACTATGTATTTGGCTAATGTTTTACTATACAAAACTTACCGTGCTGATGCCTGGGAGATTAAGCAGGGAACCAAGAATTGGTATTCTTCTGATAAAGCCCACAGCCACAGGAAAAAAGCCCCTACATCAAACAGACATAATTGTATATTATTTCTGCCCACATTCTGCTGAAAATGATTGTTTATTATTACTACTTATCCCTGCTGTTAGTTTTTTTTGCTTAAGAACAGCAATGATGTTCGAGCCAGGGCATGTTTAATTAGATTTAATTAAATGTTAAATTTAATTAATTAGTTTAGTCAGAATCCAAAAAATCCCAATAACCATTCTCATTATTAACTACTTCAACTCTCACAGAAGTTTTAGCCTTTATATCTTAGACATATAATCGAATCAATGTGACCCATGACATAACAGGAGAGTATAACATCATAAATTACCGTTTTATTTATTTTATGGTCTTTTGAATTTTAACTTTGACAAGAACCAAAAAACAAGCCCTTTCAGTAAAATGTCTGACAATTGATTATGCATACTCTTAAACTTACCTAAATAGGAGAAAGAAGCCATAAATTTCAAGCACCACACCAACAATTGGCCATCCAATCAACACCACACATATACCTCCTAAAAAGAAGCCGGTAGCTTTTGCTTTATGCCGCTGAAAGAAGAATCTGAAAGTTCGTTCCAAACCGATGACAAATGAGAGTCCTGCAACAAATAAGATCTGAACACAAACAGATCACATTTAACTTTA